>OY992850.1:6005000-6603606 GCA_963921415.1 Pyrausta despicata | reverse complement strand
GAGATACACATGTTGGAGTTTTGCATGCCCAGTGTGCGTAGTTCGGTTAGAACCGACAGGATTTTAGCGTAGAGAACCGCGCAGCGGGGGGACGCGCTATGCTGGTTCATGATGTACACCCGGAGTGTGTTAAGGTAGTATCGCTGGATCTCTTCCACTAGCTGCGGCTGCTCTAGGCCCGGCCGATCTGGAAAAAACGACGTATTTCATTAGTCTCAAAGTACGAGCACTAACGGAGTAGGTACTATCGCAGCGAACCCAAAGAGTAATAAATTTGTTCAGAATATGAACGTATCACGAATTACAGCTTAACTATTTTCTTTTACTCTAAGATTGAATCCAATGTTCGGAGTTTATTGAAATGATGTCGGCTTAGTTTGTCACATGGACGCCCAGCGTTACATTCACCACTTTGACTGTTCAGGACGCACGATCTAACTGTCTACGAAAATAAGAAATCAACGACTCCCCGTAGTCCTAACGACATTATTTTCAAGAAGGCCTCCTCTCATTTTCATAATTATCAAGACTGCCTAGTTTAGATATTGATTTAGTTAGATAAATAAGATTTACCTGAGAATATAAGATAGTCAACAACGCGTAATACCCGTTACATGCAGCGACATAAGTGCAGCAGGTCCCTTATCACCCATGCCAGCCTTACGATATAACTCGCGCCAAATAAAAAGGTGACTCATCTGCACACTAGACACGATATGGATCTAATTGGTGGTACGGAGTGAAGAGGGAGCGCGAGCATTTCGCGTGCTCGCGAGCAAACGGAATAACGACCGCTCCCATGCGCGAACTCCTCCCCTCCAGCGTTCTTTGTATATGGCGCGACTTATTGTCTGATGATAATGATTTAAACTAGATTTACATTTACCTGAGAATATAACAACGGCGGTTAACAACGCGTAATGCACGTTGTCCATCGACATCGAGTACATGCAGCGACAGAAGTGCAGCAGGTCCTCTATCACGTACGCCATGCCCGCCTTGCGGTAGTTGTCGCGAGTGTACGCCTGGTTGTTAGCAAAGAGAACGCTGTCTGTGGCCGCGTCGTACCGCCTCGCCACTCTCAGCATCATCACTTCGCTTGAGCATGCCTGGGGAGGACATTTTATGTTGATGACATGATAATAAAATGTAGTACATATACGATACGGCTATGAGAGGGTAAGTTTCAGATGGTAATTGTGTTATTTAAAATTGATTCTATGGTACTCCTTAGTGTTAAAGACGAGTCCCAAACAAGTCTAAAAATTGTATGTCAATTACAGAAATACTGCACCCTACCCTACGCGTCTTGTTGTTATTTCAGGCGTATCGCATTTCGCATATGAAGTTGTAGATTTTTTATTTATTTATATTCAAAAGTACTTAAGTCTATGGTGACATAATTATATTCAAAAGTACTTAAGTCTATGGTGTCATAATTACTTACCTTTAATAAAGTGATCTGGTCAGGTTGTGAGATCTTTGAGAAACCAGGTAGGCCTTTGGCAAACTCGACTATTAGCTGTACTGTGAGGATGGTCATCTCTGTGATCTGGCGGAACGGCATGTCTGAATCTTCGTCCTCCTCGTCCGCCGACTGCCAAGTCTGAAATCACCAGACAATACATTGAAGTAGGATAATATTAGCAATACTTCCATCTCACTGGCCGTCAGAAAAATTGACGCCCATCTTGTTTTGCGATTTTGCTCTCATGGTTTGTATAGAAACTACAATTTAAGATGAGTTAGACTAGGCGCGCACTTGGTGGCTTTTGTCACCGTGACAGTGTCTCTTTTGCTCTTACTAAACCGAAAAATAAAGATATACTCGTACTTTTTCACTGTATCAGTGATAAAAGTCATCAATTGCTTGCCAAGGCTTTCTGTGTGCAATCCAGGTGGGCAATTTTTTTGGCCATCAAAATGGAACATGAACGTAACGCTTCAATTATTTCACAGGCGGAAGGACAAAGCGCTTTAGTACGAAACTTAAGATTATCGTAAAATAATAAAACGGCGTAACGGTTTGATGTTCAATTATTTAACTCTTCTTCAAGATTACTGAAGTTACTAAGATTTAAAATTATCTTAATGTAGTCACTATATCGGAGAAACGAATATCTTCGCAATATGATGAAAGAAAATATGGAAAAATTCTACCTGTGTCACCCTCTTGAGATCCTCTTCCGATGGCTGCTCGTAGCCGTCCTGGTACCACACCAGCCTCGCGATGAGGAACTGCTGGTTGGAGGTGAGGGGGGGGATGTTCTTCAGCCGGTTCTGCTCCATCAGCTTCTCCGATAGGAACCGCGGGACCACTTCGTGCTGCAAACATTCCAGCTTCACGTAGGAAACCGTGCAATTACTATCTCGCTTCAGTGATGAAACGAAAAAGATGAGATGACGATGAATGAAAAACTGAATTCAAAGACTGAACAAATAATAATTGCATAGTATTCGATTAATAAACTTAATGCTAAAGGAAAATTAAAGGAAGATGTGATCGATGATGGAGTTAAAAATATCAATAACTTACAATCCTCGCTGCTTCAGGAGGTGGCGGATCACACTGCATGATTGGTGGCATGTGATCGTCTACTGTCGTTGTGCTCACTGGTAATTTGTCTTTTTCTCTTTGCGCTTTCTTCTCTTTCCTTTTTTGCGCACACTGGGTTTCTGGTACTACACATTCGGGCCTCATGCCCACAGCTAAACATTTCTTCAACCGGCATTCTTGACATTTCCGCCGCATATACATGTCCATTTCGCACGCATGTCCAAATTTGCAAATGTACACCGCATTTTTAGTCACACTCCGCCTGAAGAAACCTGCAATCAATTACGAAGTCAGTCGTCAGGGAGCACTATCGCAAAATCGCAACGTGATCTAGCATAAACAATAAAAATGACGAAACATACACTTTTGCGAAACCTGTTTTAATGATAAGATAATGTAGTCATGTACGTGAAGGTTGGCTGAAAGGCGCAGGTCATTGACAGAGTGCGTCGAGTTAGATGGTGTACAAATGCCGGTTTTTATTATCAAAAACAATGATAGATAGGATAAATTGTTTAAATTGGACGTGATTGTGGAGTGCGCTACATTTGGTTTAGAGGATGACGAGATCGGTCGTATTGGAGGGGGCTACAGCGCGGTCGCCGCAGTGAATGTACTGAATGTTTATTGAGGTCGGCGGTGAAGGTCGGAGGCGATGGCCGATAGGTGTCGGTGGATCCAACTAGATGGGGAGTAGACGCGCTGCAGACAGCTATTGTGACGTCCCGCCTCGAGCCGAGCCACAATGTGCACGCGCAGCTCGTAACAGCCTCGTACGGCACAATGCGCTAATTCAACGCTGATTTGGCACGTTCGTGGGCGATCTACTTGTGAGGGTCATAGCGTAACAACGACCTAGTTTTGATGAGGATTTCGAGTACAACTGCAATTGAGCTCGTAGTAGTTTGGCGTATTTTGCAAAGTGCAGTTTGGCTTGTACATTACATTAAGTGGTTCTTATGTACCTTTACATCCTTCACACGTTAACGCGTTGTAGTGGTATCCGGAGGCTCTGTCGCCGCAGACGAGACATAGCTCCTCTTGCTGACGAGGCGCAGGGCCCTTCTTCTGCCGTCTCGCCTCGCCATCTGTACTGCAACCGTTCACACTTGAAGCTGGCGACAATTCCTCTCGGCCTGAAACAAAAAATAAAAGAAAATCAAGACGTGTTTTCGAAAGTGCAACTGCGCAATAAGCGAGCCGTGCTCGGTGGCCAGAGGCGCCGAGTGCCGAGAACATCTAAAATCGGACGCTATAAAATTTGCATACATTTCATGAACCATTTATCGGGATGGCAAACGGGTGAGACTCGTTTATTTTTCTTTTTTACATTCAGTTACATGGTGGTTCGTCGTAGAGATGTTTTCGTTGGTCGTAAGTGATTTTCGGCAGTAGCGTGGCCGTTTCCTGCCAAACAAAAGGTGGCTAGAGCGGTCGTCCGCATACTAATGAGATTTTGATATTCCAGTCGCTCGCGGACGCAGGGTGTGCGATGCGCCGTGGAAATGTAATCGGCAATTGTCAATCACGCAGCAGGAACCCCATAAGATGCTAAACATATTGACTCAGATGAATCTATCAACGTCCAAGCACATGTTATTGAGGAATAGAGATTCTAAACTGCGACGAGATTTAGATAACTAATTGAATCAAATAATGTGGATTATTTTACAAATTAGTAGCGACGCCGACTAATTGAATTAAGCACCACAAAGGGGAAAGTCGGGAGAGGCACTTTCTTTCGCCCGCGTCAAATAAAAATAATTAAGTCAAATGATGGGTGCCTACAGCATCAAGTAATCAAAGTTGAGGATCCACCGAAGCCGTTGCTGTCATTAAATTTATTTACATTTTTATTGTTTCCATTAGAGTGGTGCGGGTCGCTGTCCGGGCGGAGTGTACCTGCGTTACGCAATCGGCCGAAATAGATGGCAAAAAACTGGTTTCACGTGGGATAAGACGTTGGCATCATACTTTTTCTTCGATGATGTTCTCGACAATTCGTCTAACGTCTTAAAATTAAAGTCGATATTACCATTAGCCATCATGTTATTTGGGTGTTATACCAAGGTATATTTACTATTCCCATTGTAACTAGAGACGATTGGTTTAATATTGTCTATGATCCCAGACACAATAAAAAGGCACGCGTCAAGTTGGAAATAAATCTTTAATTCCCAGTGACAATCCACTAAAATAAATTTATCTTGAAGTGAAATCTGAACTTCGTCACGATTCCGTGAATTTCAAAGGAAATCTTACGACCTTGTTTACTTGGTTTCAGCAATAATTCGAAGCGTTTTTAATAAAGATTCAGTTGTCTGCAGGCCGGGTTGTTATTGAGCCGATAAAATTGTCCCAATAAAGAGGTCAAGTACGTTGTAGCGAGGCGATGCTGTTTACATTGAACATCATCTAGTTGGTACCAGGACGCAATCATTGCATTAAACTGCACACGATGACACGGTGCGATACGAGTAGTTTTATCGCTTATTCAATTTTATTTTTAAAACTCGATGTTGACAGGGTAGCGAATTACTGGTTGAGCTGCGTTTATTTTGCTTGCGTACTTACGCTGATTTACATTCGAAAATTATCTTTTTTTTTGCTTTTGAACAACTATATGCCTATACAGCGAATGCTAATAGGATTAATTGAAAGGTCCCTCCTGTTATGAAAATAACGATGCTCAGTGGTGAGATCACATCAAAAACCGGTAAATTATATAATCAAATGGATGAATGGTGAAAGTGCCAGAGATACGTAAAGAACCGGATGAGTTTAATTAAATGAAGGTGGTGAATTACAATTGAATAACTTACAGGGTAAATCGTCTTGTGAGTTATGTGAAAGAACAGCATCAATGGCAACATGGAAGCTTACAGATTTCCACTGAGCACCAATAGAACGTAGGGTTCTAACGAAATTCGAAGCGTATTATCTATAAGAATTGTAAACTTATTATAACATAAGCATAAACATTTCATAGGTACATTATTACTTAATTGTATGAAAAACGAAGCGTCGTTTATTAATTATGATTCAACCGCATGAAGTAGCAGCTTGATAAAAGTGATGACTTTAATTGGTAACAAATCAAAGCGATGCACGTGAAAAAGAAAGCTAATCAAAAGTTGAATGCACGGATGACCGAGTCAGTGTGTTATGTTATTATTACGTCTCAGCTGTTCAGTGTGTTGCTCTCGCGCATTGGAAGGTCTAGTTCGTGCCGGTTCGGCGGCGCTCGGGCCGCGTCGGGCGCGCGAGCGAGAGGCGCTCGAGAGCGACAAGTGGGGCGCGAGCGTCGACCGGGGGCAGCGTGCGGCCTTGACTCTTAAGTCGGCCCCCCCTCCGTCCTCCTCGCCGCACCACCCGCCACGCTCGACGCGCAGCCACATTATTTATGATAGCATCAGAGCTCCAAGCAAGCTCGCGATTCTCTACCAACTAATAACTCGTTTTTCCTCTCACGCGACCACTTTTTTTGCTTGGATTTGTAATTTCGTTTCAACACTGTACACATTCAAAAGAAGCTCAAATGTAACTTGATGGTGCTCGTTAAGATATAATCTGCATCGAACAGGATGTGAATTTGTTAACAAGAGTAAAGTCAGAGGTTTCAGTCAAAACACGAGGTAGCAAATCAGCGAATCGGCGATTCGCATACTTTCACTGTGACCTCAGAAAAGCCGACGCAATAATTTCGAAGGCGGACCGCGCAGCTAGTGAAAGTTGGCCAAAAGTAGGTATTGCACAAGTCTACACATACGCATCACACGTAATTGTATTTCGGGTGTGGCGAAAGTGAGCCCATGACGTGTAACGTCAGCCTACCATTCAGCATCACAATGTAACTATAGAATTAAAAAAAAACTTCCACGCTGCGAATCGCAATGTTTTTATTGCACATTTTAGAGTTTTAGTCATTGTTCAATTAAAACAGACACAAATATCACTACCAAGTATCTACAGAAAACACATGTCTGTAATCACGCAGAGCTAAACAAGTGTTTGAAAAAACGTTCGGAATTAACGACAGAAGAAAATAAAGAAAACAAGACCGCGGCATTCCTGTGCAAACGCAATCGCTTTTCTCGGCGGCCATCTTGGCGCGGGGAAAAACTGATGCACAAAAAGTTGCGTGCGAGTGATCGATGCATCGCTGGGCGGAGATCGGTCCACGATGTTACTTTCTACGATACTTTCTAGCAAGAGATGTGGGACGGAGCCGCAACTGGAGCGGTTGCATTGGTTTCTCCACGCGGGAAAATTGGATTGAAATAGAAATCGCGCGGTGAAAATTCGCATTTTCACGTCACACCGCGCTGCGCGTGGAAACTGCGGTTCTGGTGAAGTCGCGAACGAATTATCGATGATAAACGTTAAGAAAATCAAACCTGATGAACTATAAAATACTATACACTGCACGAAATCTGTACTTTTAATGCACATCCATCCATAACCATAACCAGAGTATTATTATATCTATGCCATAGCAAATGAAAGCTTACAAATTAATTAATTATAATTCAAAGAATTATAATTTAAAAAATATATATATTTGAACTATAAAATTTGACTGGGTCTCCTAAGATAGGCAAAACAGACTAGTAGAGTACGTTGGACAAAGTTTCTGTATTCTTACGTTCAGTTTTAAAAAAAACATTAAATCAACCTTAAAGCAAACGATCGATAAAGCAACTAGCTTCAGTGATATACCATTTCAGTAAAGAGTGCATGAATTTCACTGGGAGGAAACAGACGCCTGTCTGTTCAGAGATGCACGTGGAAGTGTTTATATCCGCTGTACGCATCCGGACCGGCGCGGGCGCATAACAGAACTGTGCCTCATTACCATATCTGTTTTTAGGGGAAAGTTGAATTCCACTCTGGACTTTTCCCACGAATATACGTTTTGACAGCTGCCGGATAGCTCACTAATTTTAGATGCGGGCTGTTTAGTGAATTAAGCGACGAAGGACTTAATTAATTGTTGGATGGTTTGAATATAAGACTAGCCAGAGAAGATAAGCTCTCGATTGAATTGTCAAAGGTTAACGTTTCATTTTGTTGATTTCAACTGTATCTCAGCTTGTTTATGTTTTACAAAATAATATCGTTCACTTCAACTATGCGATTGATATTGGAAACATTTATCAAGTAAGCCAGGAATAAGATAACAGGTCAATAAGCCATGTGCATCGACTAGCTAGATGTAAGTAACAAACAAAACGTTAAATGTGGAATGTTTTTCATTGGTATCTGCAAGATAAATTACTTTTATTACATCCATATTATTACTTGAGATCAATAAAGATATCAGCATTCCTCTGTAATTTGATCCATCTAGCTGCGTTAGAAAGCGTAACGTTATTGTTTTAAGACACAATGTTGTAACAAAGTAAACATAAAACAAATGAATGCGTGCCATCGAAGCGACAAAAATGACGTGGGTCTTCACTAGAGATCCGTAAATTAGAAAGTGGTCTCTGGTTATCACGTACAAGTTACGAGGCAATAGGAGTAGGTACGTTGTAATGGATACCACAACTCCCTAACAGTTCGCTTTATTGACAAAATGTTGGTAAACGCATCGGCCCTCCCTTTCCCCCATGGTAGAGTAAGTGCACGGTATGGTATTTTTCTCTGTCTGCTCCCCAATTTAGTTAGGCGCGCACCCACGCTCATACGCGCCTTTTGAGTAAACATGGGAATAGGCAAATAGAAAAGGGAAAGAAAGATATAATTAGAATGTGCACCGTAGAGCAGTGCGGCGCCATATGTAGCATTTTGTGTTGCTTAATCAGTGATTTTGTTCGATCTATTTTATAAATATCTGTAATTGTGGGGCTTTCTTTTGAAATGCAGGCAAATGATGTAAACGCAACAGTACGCGGCAAAGCGTGGTGCGCACTATCAATGCCCTTGCCCTGCTCAAGCGCATAGCGTGACCTCGGTTTCAATGCAAATTCATTACACGGTCGCTGTACAGACAAAACCAAACGAACACTGAAAAACAGCTCCAGCCACAATTTTTCCTGTTTTATTATTGTTGCTGTGATATAAAACCATTTGTTTATTAACCTCATTACATAGAAAATATTGTAGCTGCAAACTAGGCCAAGGCACACTTAGGTGACGTAAAAATTATCGCTCACCAGCCTCGTCATCAGGGCTAATTAAGACCGGCCAGCAATTAGGACTTTGTTCTCCGGAACTAATAACCGTTTAAGTCTAAAATTTAAGACAGTGGGTTGGTTAATCGGGGTTTGCCTATTGTCATCCTTGCAGGTACCTATCCGTTTGCATCACATTTTAGCCACGCGCCATGCCGTGACCCATGTTTATTCTTTTTGATGTTGTGGTTCGTCACAGTTATGTGGGTCATTAACACCGGCTTCCGAGGAGTGGCCGAACGAAAACGAGGAAAATCGAGTCGAAAATCGCGAAGTGGGTCGTCTGTCTCACTCGTCGGGGGAATTGAGGCTGAAATAACAATTGTTGGGACAGTGAAGTAACGAAACGACTCTACGGTATGCAGTGAAGTAACACCAGATGCTCAAATTAAACAATTTTATTTACTCACATGCTGCGGTCAACTGCTCGGATTATACGAACTCGAGATTAATGATGTAATCATGGATATTTTAGTCGCTGTACATTGTAGAGACACAAATTTAATGTCAGCTTGCACAAAGAAACCAAATCGTCGGTCCGAAATAATCACATCTAATACTTGAACAACATTTATCCCACTAACTTTCTTAACGCAGAACACTGCATTAAGTAGTAGACAAGAACATGTAACATTGTCAGTTTGTAGTTTAATGTGTCGTCCGGGAACAACGGGGTCATTGACCGTATATCAGGACCAGATAAGCCAACGTCGAAACTGTTATCATCACCGACAAAGACTGTGTTGTTTACGACGAATTTGACACCAAACAAATGTTCTGATTAGATTATTGTTATGAATCTCAAGTAAAGATATTAGAAGTTACTTAATTTTATTAAAATTTGTTGTTTAATTTCGTATTCAAATACTTTGAACATGACTTGCGAATTGTTGATTCTAAATAACTCTTGCAGTCTTGAAAAACAAAACACAAGTAAGAAAGCCAACCACATCTAAATGTGCTCAATAAAACCAAAAAAGTATCGGCAAAGAACAGTGCTATATATTAACCTATTTATAATTGTATGCGATAAAAGCTGTACAAAGAAACTGGTCTTACCAGCAGGGCCTCTTCGCCGCGTGACCAGGTCTGAGTAACGAGCAAAAACTAAACGACATCCGACGGAGCGAAGTGGGAAAAAACCGACCATACCAAAATACTGGCTTAACAACAAACTTGCCATTTGTGATGGCAACTACCTGCATTTAAAAAAAATAACAACAGCGTCATTACACTTGGCGACTTATCGTCATAATCGGAAGCCAATATCAAATTATCGCTTCTGATGACACTCATTGAAATGACTTGTCAAAGTTTGAAATCGAAAACATCCATTCTAGTTGAAACAAAGTTACCCTTCATCGGAACAGAACGCAAGCAGGGCAAATGTCTGGGCCAACGTAACAGCAATTAAAATTACGACTATAATTACAGACAGACATTTGTTGTTAAAGTGGATGTAATCAATTATGGGGAGTTACGTCAGAAAATTGCAGCTCCGATGGAGCCGAGATGAGATAGACTAGCCATTTACATTGCACGTGAAAACGATGTGACAGAAATAATCGTCCGGTGGCACATCTCGTGAACTGTGTCATGGGCTCGGCCCACGCTCGATGGAAGGTCGACCGCCCTCCACACCGGAGTAACTCATTACTCAATAAAGCCATGTCTGCATCGTGGAATTGAAACGTCAACTTCAATTCAGGAGCCTGATCGTTCGGATCCGCATCCTTTTTCACCAAACAACTTCAAAGCAGATGTCATACACCTTAAAGCAATGTTTTTATCCGTCATTGAATAAGATTTACGCGCGATGAGTTATCTAGCCACCAAACCCCTTTCTAACCCTCCATGAATTTCGGTGAAAGGCCCGCACAAGTACATGTTGCTAGCGAGTAATAATAATCGGAGCTGTCTGCCTGATTGATGGGCCAGCGATGACGAGGCACCGCAGACATACGAATCCTTCCCTTCCCCGACCACGATCCATTCAATCCCGTTAGTGCTACACCAAAGAGCTCAAGCAAAAACTCGCTAATCACCGCTTAGTATCAAAACTTCGCAATTTGTACCCTAACCCTTGTCACATGAACTACAGACTTACATATTTGAAATAAAAACAGGTACTTGAACAACTTTAAACAGAATAGGGAAACTTTTCACTCTGACAACGCGCGACTGTTTCAAACCTAATCCACTAGGAATCTTGAAGTGAGGAAATCGAATTTAAGAGCAATCCAATTCAGTTGAGCGTCTGAATTCAGCTCCCAAGTTTCAATACTCTTCAAAATAAAGTTAGGTAATCGCCACTAGAAGTGGATGTCGATTGAAATTTTAACTTTGTTTAGTTTTCAGCAGCTGTCGTTTCCCAACATGCTTCGCTTTTACTTAGGGGCAAAGGTTCGCCCCTGAACCTTCATGGAAAGTTCAATAAGCTCGTGAGAATGATATAAAATTAATCACTGGCTTGCTAAGCGACGAAAATCGTTAGATTTCAAATACAGAGTTGATGTTCAGAGTAATGCGTCGTAAAATCCGTAACGCAATTTTAGTGAACAAACGTCAACATCTTCCAAACAAGTACATTCCAAGACTAGAATCTAAAAATTCAAAAAGCTAAAAACGCAGATAATGAAACAAATGATTGCAAATAAATAAAAGAAGTTGCCGATGATGACAAATGCGAAGCATCAACAAACATTCACCCACACTTCCCGACTTGTGTGGGCTATACGGAAAACTAATTATTCATACAGAAGACGTAGAACGCTCGACCACTATTGTAATATTGACAAGCCCCATATCATCACTGACAAGTCCGAGTCCTGTCAGAAAGTAAAAATTAGATACACCGTAGTGGACTTAAAGAGCTGGGGGGAATATAAAATTATTTCTAGATAGTTCTAGTATTTCAATTGATGGAATAATGAGTTTAGTAGTTTCACAGGTTCACAACTGTTTTGAGCGGCAAAGATTTAAAGCTACATTAAAAAATGACGAGCGATTTATCCTAACTACACTTTCGAACTACTGCAACTGCCGTTTTGCGAGGAAATCATACAGTTTGGTCCAATTACAAAAACCCCAACCAGTGGACCAGGTTGTCGAAGAAAACTCTAAGCTGTATTTGAACACGTAACGAAATTGATCAAAAAGTAAACAGGAGGCGTTCGAAACCTAATTTGGTCTTCCCTACAGTTCAAACTGAAAGACAGACGGAAAACGGTCAGGTTAGGTAAGAAAAAACAATTGCCACAATTAAAATTGGTATTAAAACAAACACATTGTTAGCAGAGTTGCGAACGTGTGTAGCGATAGCCGCCCAGTTAGCGAGAGCAGAACATTCCTCCGACTGGGCCGACCGGTTCCCGAGTCTGTTTATGGCCGGACTCACACCAGATATAAATAGACGCGCTGCAAACTATCCATCTTCGTAGTGCTTCACTTTTAAAACACGAATCACTACACTTGTGTGAACTTCAAATAATTTATAAGCGGCCAACTTCACGACTCAAACTTCAAGATCGAAAGCGAAGGGAAGTCTCGAAATAGGGCTTACATTCAGATACAAATTCTTGTTGACATATCGTGTTGTTAGCAGAATTTATGCGCTCATAGGCGGCTGTCGAGACAATAGGCTTGTTAAGAGCTGCTACCAGTTGACAGCTATAAAGTTATCTAATCAATGCAGCCAGTCAGATATACTGTGACGGATCGCCTAAGGCGGCGATGAAGTATGCAAGAGAACATTACAGTCGTTTAGTTTCAGATCGATATCGGCCTTAGTAGTCATGCGTGAGTTATTTATAGCAGAAGTTGCAATATTATCCTCGATACAAGCAGTAAGAATCGGATTTGGAGACTGGTTTCCACAAAGTTCTTGTCTTGACGCTATCACCTAACCAGGCGAAAAAAATTTTTCACAATGAAAATAAAATTATATTTCAGGTAGCTACCTAAAATATGTTTTGATATCAAGAATACATTCTTCGAATATTGTTGGGACGAGCGATATCACATATCCCCATGTGGTGTCAAGGGTATTGACCCCGCTAATGTGACGCTGATAGTACGGCATCAGCCGTAGATAAAACCGAGCGATTTGGCGATAAGGTTATTCAAAATAGTATAGGTACTACCCACTTGTGTAATCAATCTAATGTACTGTGCACTAAACTGTTGCAATTTAGAGACAACCTTACTCAATCATCTCTACATTCAGCGCTGGAGTCACCTACTTAAGTGGTGTGTTGCCAATTCGTTGCATAAACAGCCTAGTGTCAAAGGGGGTCATTGCCGTTGCGCGGACGGCGATCGCCATGCCGCTAGCTAGTTGCAGGTGAAATAATTATATCGATTGAACCCCGGTCTCCTTCAGCATGTCTGTGACCCCGATGTAAATAACCTGAGGCGGTTGTACTGTAAACAACTGACGCCTCTTGCCGCTTGCGTCAATCGCTTGCACGGCTCGGCAACGCGGGGCCGCCTCGCCTCGCTTCGCCCAGTCATTGATGTGTTCACTTTGGACTTAGCACCGTACTATTTTAGAAGCGCAGATCAAACATGGGGAAGTGATGAAAAACTGACGTTCCTGTCTGAGAAATCGGGCACGTAAACATAGCCTTTTCAAACCATAAAGATCATAATGTTCATTAAAGCTTTTTTTGTTGGTTACGATTGTCGTGAGCAATGCTCTCAATTAACCTCACAAAAATACACATTTGTAACTGACGATGCTTCAGTTTACTAAATCCGTAACAACCTGTGTAACCGTGTTACTTCATTTGTCAAGAACAGTGAGATTAAGTCGGTCATCTATAACAGAATCGTCGGAGTATTTCTTAATAGCTTCGACATAACTAGCCACATTGTGATCGTAAACGTCCGCAGCGCGTTGAAGGCATAATTTGTGCTCCGCGACCGTGAACACATGAATTGTAAATTCAATAAAACTAGTCACACAATCTCATTGGTCTTTCACGACGAATCTAGAATCTATTTTGCTCTGAATTATATTCATAGGATTAATCAAGAGCTCATTTTAAAAAGCAATTTAAATTCAGCGAAGCGACTCCATCTTATTTATGACAAATGTTAACATTGCTGATACAAAACTATTTTCTACAAGTGCAGTGGGTACGCAGTTGAGTGTGTAATCTACAAAGTAAGGTGACCCAAATGATAAGATTATGGCAATATCAACACTGCACACATGCAAATGATGCGTGTTCGTGTGTGAATTTGCGTCGGGTTCGTTCGTACAATGACATTGTCGACCTTGACTACTTGCCTCGTATATCAAGAACCGCACACATTGATAGGTGACGGTAGGAATGCGTTCGTCATGCATGTATTTAAAGTTGGCGAACATTATTCGGCCGAATCGAGAGAATGTGTGGAAAACGGTGAGTTTCTACGCATTCAAAAATATTCTGGGTGATTATTTATAGACGTCGGTTAGTACTACATCGCTGGATATAGGCCCAATGTCTGTCAGAGTTGATATAGAGCAGTTCAACACACGATAAGGTGAATGCCAACGCGCCATGCAGTGATGCACAACAGCCAAGGCCAACGGGGAGTTATCACAAGTGTTTATTATCAAAATGCACACAAATAACATGCACTTTTGCATCGTATTAACATGCTAACAATTTTAACTGCATTTACTACACAAATGCAGGAAAATGAGCCAGTTGCTTTTAATAAAAAGACATGGGAATTACGGAGTAAAGGATGAAGAGAACAGTAAAATAGCTATAATTTCGCAATATTTGGGAGCTCTAGGAATTGGCAATCAAGTTGATTGAATAATAAAGCGATGTAATATATCTCCATAATAAATGTAAATTGGTCTAGTAATTGACGACAATATTCGTATATTAAATCTACAAACAGAATCAAACGATAGCTCATATCATTGTCGCTTTGTTTAAATAAATACTCATTAATTTTTGCCAAAACATCTCTTTGATGTTATGAATGTTTGGCTCATTAGCACGCATATTTTACAAAGATGTTTTTTTCACAGACAATAATATAAATGGGCGCGCATGTGTCAATTAGGTATTTTTGTTCTCCTGTAAAATTTTATTCTCACAGGAGTTTAAATATCTCGAGAAAACCTTCAAGAAAAGATAAATAACTCAAGCAGTTACATATATTATGGACAGAAATTCTGCAGGCATTGTAGCATTTGTAAAGCGAACACGAAACTGGTTTTAAGTTTTAATAGGCCCTGGTGCCACTTGTATAAAACAATTACCAAGTTTTAACTGTGAGAACAAACTTTGCTATTACTCATAATCATGGCGGCCATCGCACTTAATGTTAGACCGCTGTAACCTTTGGATGAGATTATGGTCATGACATTGAGTTAGCTATGAAAATGTACTTAACACCAAGTCCAAAGATTATTTTTCCGAATGAAGTTTTTGTTTGATGTGCAGTAGACAGAAGAGACAATGAAACACCGGGTGGGTGATAGTGAAAATGCAGCGTTTGATAAAAAATTTAGAGTGAAGTTTTTTAGAAAAGACAATGGAATAATATTAAAACATCAGCACCATTCAAGGACAGAAAAGATCAAGATGGATATTTAGGGCCATATTAAAAGCTTTTGGCGAGCAACCAAACGCATAAAAAATAAGACATAGTCTACCAATATTGAAAGCTCTTTCATAATTTACAAACTCACAACCTCAATGGAATTGCAATTTTTTTAATAAATCAGACACCCAAAACAAACGTCTTAAGTCAAGCTAGGCGAGTCACCGGACGGAATATGACAGACATCTACGTCTATAGCAAAACCTTCCGTCTCTAGTTCTGTTGCGTTTTCCCGCATAACAGTTCGTTTTTATTAGCGACACACGAAGCACCATGCGATACTGGCGATGTAACGCCATTATTTAAGCCGTGTGTGTAGGTTGACAGAGCACAATAAAACGAGGGATTTGTGTGGGGGCGGCGACACAGTCTACGGCTGAATCCTGAGATAAACGAATGGTACAATACACTACTTACAACCAAGTGTCACGTAGACATCCAAGTTCCGTGTTGGATGCCGGTCCCATTGATATGCGGCACGGCAGCCACCTTACACAATAAGTTTGTCGGCTAACGTGTAATAGAGGCACTTCACATTTTCACCGCGTTAACTACGTCTTCCTGACTGAGGTGACAATCCCTCACTCTCTTTCCATGCCTGTGAATCTAACTTGGATATTAAAAGAAGCTTTGCTAAATCATGAAACAAACACAGTGCGAATAAACACAGCACTAAACCTGGTAATACGCTCTGAGCACGTTTCACACCCCTTCAACTTGAACGATTTTATTACAACAAAGTAAATAATTGCTTGTTTAATATTAAACACTTGTTATGTTCACGTAACGAGCGACAAAACAGGCGTAAATGAAACACGTTCACGTCCAGGCACAGAATAAAACAGATTTCATTAGGATTGAGCCAATTTGTTTTGTATGAGCCTACGTGTCGGTTGTTTTGTTTTATTTGAAACCGTTTTTAGGTGTAAAACTTTCGTTATGTAAGTTACAACAGGTTTTCTGCCCCTAAGCTTGCACATTACAACTGGTCAGGCACAGTTAAGATCACTCGGCTTGGCTTTGATTGACAACTTTGGGGAGACGCGACGGATCACGCAACTTTTTGCTCCGCTCTGCACACAATGCTTCGCAGCCATTTTACAAGACCGTTATAACCGATTTAAATCAATACTCGGCAAGTTCCGGGAGTATAAGACTAACCATTAACAATAGTCGAAATATTAATACAGATTGTTGATAAAAAATACCAAATTCTTTTTACTTGGCCTTACGCGCCAATAACCAACCATTGTTAGATTGACATCAAACCGGTATTACTTATCTAAGTTTTAATCTTTTCAATTTGTGACCGATTAATCAATTGCTCTAGCTATTTTTGTAGCCAAAATATTGCGGGCCAAGGGAAAAAAAACTAATGTTTTTTTGTTGCTTTTATATTAAGATGAAATGATATTGTAACCCCAGAGATAAAGCTCAAGATCTCTGCGTTGTTAGAGCGACTCCAGCACAGATAATAAAGGTAACGAGCGACGCGATGGCAGCGCGCGCGCAGCGGACCGAGACACGCGCTCGACCGCACATCCGGCCCTATGCTCTTCCTAGGCCCACAGAGTAAGAAAAACCATTCACACTCTTTCACTGGCCTCTTAATTCACTTTTTTTTAAAGTTAGTTTGCAGTGATAGTATTAGTGACAGTTTTATAGGTACGTTACCTACTCTAGGACTTAATAACCTACATTAAAACATGTCTTCCTTCAAAAATATCAAAATCGGATTTGAAATTTTAATTGGATGAAAGGTTTTATATATTTTTTTAAAGTGGTTAAGATTTCTGCTTCCTCCATTACACACATATCAGAGGCAGCCGGACCTGACGAAAGGCAAATCTTAAAGACGATGACCGTAGAAGCCGCGAGGTTAGCTAACAGATATTAATTTTTAAATCATGTACGCTTGGGTGACATTATACTATCAAATTGTGGTGAGAACCTCGCAGTGTGTGACGTAAGTGGTCCGTATTTTTTAACATAGTGTCAACCAATGCCAACGAACTCTATCAACCAGACCAAAGACCCTTGCTTTTTGTTTGACCTGAAAGGATGTTTCAAATCAATAGTATCGATCCCTTTGGCTTCGATTTAATTTGCTTACACGTTAACGACTGACGCGTTTCAACAGCGGATGGGACTGATTAGGGAAGGTCTTGCTATAAATGAAATTAGGGGGTTGTCGCACATTGTATTGGGCACTGCCTTTATGCTTAGAAAATGAGGGGGTCAGACCATTAGATTACGCCGTCAAAAGGGTTGCCAAAATGCTTTGATTAGTGAAAAAAATGGGGCCGTTTTAGGCAGCTGTTCGGCAGATTAATATTATTCTAACACCATGGCCGGCTAAGGTTCAATGCGGCATAATAGTTGCCTAGCTGGTCCGATTTGTATGCTAATGCATGACCAAGTCCGAGTTACATAAACGGAAACCGCTAACGACCTGAGAACGAGTTAAAGAATCACGATGTAATCATTAATTACCCGCGTTGGTATGATTGTTACATAATAACGTTTACCCCAGGCAGATGGAGTCGCGAAGCTATCTCCGTTGAAGGAGGTGAGCGACCTCTTTGATTAAGGAATCATCAATCATGCATGACTCCGCTTACCCACAGAGGGTATCACATTTCACACGTATTGAAATCGGCTCCAACGTTGAATACACCCAAACATACGCAACACGGATAATTTAGGTATCATTTAACGCATATTCTGTGTTGCGGTCGTTATGTTGTATTATATTATTCAGTGGAGTGAAAATCCATAAATAAACTTTTGTTGATTTAAGTTTGGTGGAGTCGGATGTTTAAGGTGAAGTTCAGTTGGATTTCAAACCGATCAGTTTGCGTTAAAGGGTGTATTTGAACGATTATTGGGACTGAATTGGATGAAGTTCAACATATTTACTTACGCAACCGCGCCGCTCTCTCTAAATAAAACTATGACTTGCATATAAATTTATTATGGCATGTTATCTAACACTAGCCAGACCTTCAACGGGGTCCGTAACCCTCCCGCTGCCGCAGTCCAAATTAATTCAAAAAAGCTAAAACAAATAATTTCCGGCCGAACGAACGTACCGCGGAATAATTAGCCAGTGGCGGTACACGTTTGGCTTTGCGCCTATTTACATCGTGTCAAAAAACGGCTGCGTCCTTGTGGCCCCCGCGCGGTCGGCAATACATTCACCTCGGGGCCCGCGAGGCGAGAGCCCTAGTGCAAGCGATTCATGACTAACACGTAGACGTAATCGATGCAGTGATGTATTGCGAGAGATTAAAAAGAAGAGGTGGGCGTCTGCATGATTCAATGGTCGGAAAGTATGTGCTTGAAAGTTGGAACGTCTTGGGGTGGCTGTAATATCCAATGTTGAGGAGCATAGATGATACTTATATTTACTGCTATAATGGCAGTGCCAATTCGCAAGAACCAATTTTCTAAACCTCAAACAGACTGCGTCTATTGAAAAGGTATGGCATATTTGGCCCATTATTTTCAAGCTGTCAAAATGAAAACGCTGAATAACGCAATATCATTAACACATTGTTTGCTTTTCTAGCAATGTCATTTACTACTTTCAGTTTGATTTGTTTCCCATCCTCAACTTCTAGACAAAGCGAGTAGAGAAAGCTAGGATTATGCTCTGAATCAAATGCAAAAGAACATAATCAAAAAATAGCTGTGCTTTTAGGCATAGTTAAACCAAAGAAAGCTACAATCAGCTACTCGGAAATCGTTATAACCAAAGACGTTCACTGAATTAAAAAAGTAGTAGTATCAGTAAAATCAATAAAGAAAGTCAAAACGAAGTGCGACAAATAAGTCTAGCTAATTTTGTATCAACGACACCACCACTCGGCGTGATAGATTACGTGCCTTATGGTGTTGAGGGGAAGTATTCAATAACAAGGAATAACAAAACTAAAATACTGTGACCGAGCTGTTTTACATATTTTGACATCACACAAACCTAAAAGATGATTAGAATCATAGATATGGCTTGTGATTAATTCCCAGAGTTTAATAGAAATAGGGTAGACCACCTCTACCTTAAGTTATTTCTGTAGAACTCTAGGCTACATTTAAAGATTAGAGCTGTTGACACATGAAACGACACGCCGCAAGAAAAGCTAATAAGTAATTCAATATGAGGAAAATACATACATACAAAGAACAAGTGAAATCCTAACTACAAACGAAACTGGACTATATCCAGAGCTAAATGGTCCACAATCAGTCGCGAAGACTGACGTAGAAGATTTCCACTTTCTTCAACGATCGACCACGCGATGAATTCGCACGAATGTAATTGTTATGTTTCATTCTTGGCCAGTATCGGTTTTCCAACGCTATCATTGTAAATGCCATGTGACGTTTCACTTTCAAGAAAATCGTCGCTAATCAAATAAATGAAAAATTATTTGTATTCTGTATGACATGGAACTTGCTTGGGGGAAGGTTTTGCAGTGAGGACTTCGCATCATAATTTGAAAGTATTAGTCACGAATTAAATCCCAACTTGATAAAGGGTGGTATTTAACTGACAATCAAAAAAATTGCGATTTTTACATTTAAAAAATCCCCTTTTCCATCAAAAATACTGATTGTTCAGCAAAATTTGCAACTCAAACTATTGTGATCTTGGCATCGATTTAAGTACATGACGCAACTCTATTTATCTAAATGTAAAGCTTTTTTATGAATGCATATCAAATAATAACTAGTGCACTACAAACAATACACGACATAAAATTTTGTTTTTTGCATTAAAGAAATCCATTTTTCAATCAAAAATACTTTTTGTACATTGGCAATTCAAATTAATGTGATCTGGGCAACCATTTAAGTTCATCATGAGACGCAACTCTGGCAATGCGTTTCAAATAATAACTAGTGCACAACAAACATTATGTCGTTATAATATTATTTTTAACTACAATTTATCGAATCAAACACCATTTTATGTATCGTAATAAACTTATTATAGATCATTAATAAAAAATTGACATGTTTATTTCTAATCCAAGTATCTTCAAAAAACAATTAAAAACTGTTCTCCGTGATAATAATAATTAAGCTTACCTTAATTTTTAGTTTTTCATGTTAACTTTAGGACTTTAATTGTAAAAAAAATGTCTTGTAAATACCTTCACTGTTAAACACAAATTAAGATCTTGCTTCAAACTCAGATACATATTTAGGGTTTTAATCTAGCGAATATATTTACTTCTCTTATTGTATTTATAATAACCTTACCTGAGTGTTACCTGTTTTGTGTCTTCATAATAAATAAATAAATGAAAATCAGGCACTAATACTAAAAATTAGTTCTCATTGGATTATTAGAGCTGGTTTTGATTTCGCGGGACGTCCACGTATTCTTTTTTGGCCAATATGCGGGTCGAATAGCGAGCCCAATGATATGCTTGCATATATACTTTCTGGAAAAACGGGGCAGGTACATTTGCCATTCATCCAGGCACTTTTAGAGCGGGCAAGACAACTTTCCAATAAGCAAAAGCATATTTTTTTATAATCATAGATTTTTTTAGATTAATTTAAAGAAATACTGCTCTACGAAGAGCATTATTTTGTTATGACCAGTGATCGGAATAGGGTGAGTATATTTACCTACAGTTTGTCGAACAGAGACGGAAATCGGAGACTTCCTTACGACTAAAAATTTTTTACCGGTAAATTTACCGGAACTTTGATATGAAAGTTTTTAATAGCTAAATGCTTCAATAAATCTTAATTAATGTTAGATAAAAATAAAATAACGCATATTATAAAAAAAAAATTATTAAAAAAAAATTTGTTTGAACATTTCAATATAACATATAACATGAATATAATATATTAATGACTTTCTTATCCTAAAACATAATTATTTTAAAGTATAAATAAATATAAAGTTTTAAATATTACACCTTTTTACCAACACAGCGGATTTATACAAAATGTAATTCAATACTTAATAAAACGCGATTACTATAAAAAAATTTACTGGTAAATATGCTGAAACCTTAATGTGTAAATCTTTATATCGCATTTTTAAACATTCTTGTTTGGTTCATTTTACACATCCTTTTTCAAATTAATTAAAAATGCACATGCATTATTTTTCATACGAATGGGAGAAGTCACTGATCTCTAAGATACAAGTTGCTGTCTAGTTTAGGGTCAGAAAATTCATTTAAATAAAGTAAATTATGTTTTTAATAAAGAATTAACGTAAAAATAATAAATAATTAATTATTATTTTTACGTTTATAGTAATCGCGTTTACATTTTGTATAAATCCACGGTGTTGGTAATTGTGCAGCTACAAACGTAGCTGCAAACCCAATTACAAAAACTGTAAAAAGGTGTAATATTTAAACTTTATATTTATTTATACTTTAAAATAATTATGTTTTAGGATAAGAAAGTCATTAATATATTATATTCATGTTATATGTTATATTGAAATGTTCAAACAAATTTTTTTTTTAATAATTTTTTTTTTATAATATGCGTTATTTTATTTTTATCTAACATTAATTAAGATTTATTGAAGCATTTAGCTATTAAAAAGTTGCATATCAAAGTTCCGGTAAATTTACCGGTAAAAAAATTTTAGTCGTAAGGAAGTCTCCGATTTCCGTCTCTGTTCGTCAAACTGTAGGTAAATATACTCACCCTATTCCGATCACTGGTTATGACATTTAGATAATCTGCGTAACATGTACTCTGAAATTTAATGATTTATTTGTTGAGCTAGTTTAGAAATACAAAATAGAAAATATGTTGGAAAAATAATTGTTTTGTTACCATTGTAAGTATTCCGTATGTACGGCGAGGGTAATTTGATGAACAATCAGTATTTTTGCTGTAAAATAATATTTTTGTAACACAAACAGTTTTTTAGGTGCACATTTGAGGAAATTATATTAAAGGCGGTTGAAATTGGGTTGAAGTATGTTTTTCAATTATTTATATTTATATTAAACAATTAGTATAGTTGAAGTACAATAATTTGATTGATGTAAAAAAATATTAATTGTTGAACATAAATTGATATATGATAAGTTATTTGATGTACACTTTAAAATATCCCCTTGATAAATTGATATTTTGTATTTGTAGAGCAAGAATGCTTTGCTTAAATCTTGTGACATGAAACATCCACATATGACTTACCAAATTCGCAATTTAATGTGGTGAGTCTTGATTTTTTAAACGTGCAACTTCCTAAAGCAGATGTTCGCCACTTACTCAATAGTTAGAGGTTACCTCACTTCCACAACGTCACTCTATGAAGCAACATTGTATGCTTACTATTTTTGGCGTTTCAGGGTTGCTTCCTAGTTACTTCGGCCGTTCAATGCCGACCGTTGTTTGTTCTTCTAAACCCGACAATAGCATCTCTATACACACCGCTAAATTGACATTTAGTTAGACCAGTTTACTGAGGAAGGTTTCTTCCGCGTTTGTGGACACGTTTACGGAATTTTGAGGCCTATTTCGAACATGTGAGCGCTTTTATTATCCTTGTTTTATAGGCAGTTGAATGTGTGCTCAACACGACCCGCATGTACTGTTGCTAGGCGTATGCGTTTAGTTTAAAACTTGACGTCGCTTAGAAATGAGTTTAGTTGAAGCATTCAGTCCAAATAGCGCGTTATGCGGGCCATTTTATGACCGCATGACGTTTGACTATTTTCGTTCAGCGCTTATTGTGGAGAAGGAATTTATTTCTGAGTTGTTTGTAACATGATAAAGTACTGAATGTAAACAGAGGGATCATATTTCAATAACAACGCTTCAAAAAATGTGAAGAATTTCAACACCGTAGACAGTTTAATAATGCAATAAGATAAGACGTCCACTCTGTCCCTTTAAGTCTCTGGAACCAGTAATTTTAATAAGGTAACTTGCTCCACCGACTGCAATAATAAAACTGAACTGAATACCCGCCCTGAATCATTACTAAGATTTCACATGAAGCTAAAGGTAACTAAGTACATATCATGCACATACGTGGCTTGTCAGACGATGCGATTTACCATCAGAAGTAGCCTCTAAACCGGTCGGACCGGGCACCGCCGCTTCGTCGAAACGCTGCAGCGCTCTCAAATTGTTTATATTACATTACTTGGCAAATTGAAACTGTCTTAAAAGGTAGGAGTTACTTTAATAAAGGTCTCGGGCACATTCAAAGTTTTCTCACAATAAAATTGCATATTAACTCGCGCTTCAATAGCATCGTGATAAGCTGCAAGTTGTAAATTGACGAGTGGCCGGCAGCGCTGAGAAACTAACCATGCAGGCATAATTAAGATTATATTCGTGGCAACTTTTATGAAAAAACCCGTTAATGCAGACCATTTTTCCCTCCTTCATATTATCCACTTTAAATTATCAACCTTTTTCGTTATTTGTTTAATAAAATCTCTACATAAACATACATACATAAATGCTCTTGAATTGGTGGATGTAAAAATGTATTCTTCGAGAGATACTCCAGTGCTCTTGAAGAGATAACATGCAGTGCTTTTAATAAAACAGAAATAGCTCAGTATTGGGGGTGGCACAGGGGTTCTTTCACTCCCCCGCTTGACGATAGATTAAGTATTGTACTCGTGAAATGCACACCGCTCATTCTAACGGAACTTTCCTATACATACAAAGGTGTCTTATTGATTTTTGTGCTTTCATGAACAATATTTTTGCCTTGGAAGTGTCTAGTAATGACTGTTTAATGTAGTTAAGCGCAGCTGGGTACAAAATAACATAAAAGGCTACTGCGACAAAACAATAACATGACATGGGTGATTTGATGAACGAATCCTATGAGTTTTATAAAAATGGTTCTAAGGTTAGTACTATGACGATAATGACAAAGGAATTTATATCTTGATTATCAATTACAACAACACGTGATGCTAAAAACTAAACCACTCTGCTTAAAATAATATTCCAAAAAAGGACTAGCAGTTAAAAAACACTGTCTCATCCCACGAATAGTGATGTGATTCACGTCAAAAGGCTACCGAATCGGCAGCAGTTTCGCAATTTTCCAAACAAAATAAAATGAGACACGTACAAATTTTCCATTGTAACCTTGAAGTTAATTTACCTACGCTGATAAAAATTACTCATTCAGTGATCGTCCTACTACACCAGAGTTGATCAGAATGCGAGCTAGGAAATCTTTATTTACCTAAAATAATGACCTTTATCCTTTTTTACGTTGGTAATTAAATACAAGGGTACCTATAGGTACGGTGGACAGCACGTCACGGTAAGCACTGCGGTATCTTATGCCCTTGTGATACGGGCGATTTTGCAACAAAAATGGGTAGCCTGGTGTGCTGGCCAGTCAATACAAGATTGCATACCATAAATTCAATAAGATTTCTTAATTACCTAGTAGATACTTTACAAAAATACAAGATTCAAAGTCCCAAACCGATAAAATGCGTGTTCAGTTTACATAATTTATTAAACCCTACCGTGACTAGGTATCAAAACGAGAAGCTTCCATTTTACCATTTATATTCTTTTAAGTTTGGTAAGATCGTTGGAACGAACTAGTGATGTTTCGGATATCCGTATCCGTATTTATTGTCGTACCATGACACCAAATATCAGTAACCGGATCCGTATCCGCGGATATACATTTTTAACGATCCGGCACATCACTACTAAGAGCCTTGAACGATTGTAGGTTCAGAGTTCGTTTGAATAAACAGAATAAGTCTTGCTTGCGTTCCTTGTGACTTTATTATCAAAGCCCATTGAAACGTGAATCTTTTCGTTAAGTGCAGAAGTATTATTGGGTGTGAATGGAATGGATCTTGAAATAATCAATGGATTCTCACAGCTGCTATTTCAGTTCTCTATTCTCTACCCTACCCTAGCTAGGTAACCTGGACGTAGGTTAAGAGATAGGCTCAGAGCACATTTGCGGCACATAGCCGCCACGACTGGCGACTGTCAGTGATGTAGCCGCGTTCATTGGTTGACTGACACGCCGACATTAGGGATGAAAATGGCGAAAGATACACATTTGTTTTTTTCGCAACTTTGAATCTTCCCAGTAAAATACAAGTATCTTTGGAAAAATACAAAACTAGAGCTGTTTGAATAATACAAATTTACATGTATAATACGTGTGTTTTTAATTATTAGTCCTAAAAAACAGCAAAAAATACAATGTGAAATACTCATACATGTAAAAAAACGGAAACTTTCTAAAGATACATCTTAAAAACTCGTTGAAAGTTTCTGTATTTTATTGAAAAATACATGTATTTTACTTGTAATTTTTAACCCTTTTTCTTGACAAACGCGAGTTGCGCCGACAGACCCATTATATGCCCTGATCGACAACGTAAGTAGGTACTTAGGGTATTTTTTCAAGATTCTTATTGGATTTTCACTCTATCAATAGAAAACCTGTAATAGGCACGTTACCTATTCTGGGATATTTGTGTAGGCTACCTCCTGTTACTTACCAGTCTAGTTAATCTATGATTAGTCGGCCTCAATCATAAAAATTTATCAAAGGATATTTTTATCACTCGCCAACGGGCAATCAGTCATTTCGAGGCACCGTGCTAGCTTTATTAGAGTTCTCTAACATAGTTTGCGAAAGAACCTCTTGTTAATGTACCTACCTGTAATCCGCATTTTTGTCTAGTCAATGAAACAATTACCTAAGTAAACATCAAAATTAGCATGTGAAATCAAAACAATCGAACCCGTACCTCTCGAAAGCCGGGCGATTGACAATCGCCTTGCCCACATTTTTCTTTATGTGTGTTTAATTTTTCATTGTATAGAAATTTGCATTATTAATGCTAAAAATATAGTAACCTATCAAAATTATCAGCCGGCTTTTGGTTGTGATAACGAACTTACGAATCTGCTGTTCACAACAATGAAATAAATAACTTGGGCGGTTACAACATTGAATCAGAATGTAGGTAAACAAAACGTTTGTGATGAGCGCGGGGCAAGGAGACATCGCTCGGGCGCCCGGTCAAGGTATCAGGGGCAAAGGTCGATGACAGCGGCCGCCTCTCGCGATACGCTTGCCGCCAAATCTTTGCGTACAAATCGCATTTCCAACATAAATTAAAGGTGCTGACCTGATGACATTGACTCGTTTTCCGATTTAGGCGTCGTGGGTGGCATCGGTAAGGGCATCGACGGCAGCGGCTGTGTGGGCGGCTGCTGTTGCATCGTGCAAGCGTTGCCCAGCAGCGACTGCGCCGTACTATACGCGATGCCATCCTCGTACGACCACAGCTCGAGATTGGAGTACTCGGGCGAGGCGAGCGACTCCGGTGACATAACCATCGCCGGCGGCAGACCGAGCGCGGAGGACGACGTCACTTCCGACGAGCTCTCCTCCAGCATGCGCAGCGTCTGGAAGCCCCCGTTGTTCGACCAGCGGCGTCTCATGGCGAGCGTGTCATACGCTCCGGTATCCACAATCGCCGACGGACATCCTCCGACGTAGGCTTTCACTTCACTTTTTCCCCGCACTAAACTATCTAAACGCGACTCTATAGACGTGCACCAGGCGTCTATGCCGCTTTGGAACCGAAGCGAATCCACTGTCTTGATTTTATTGCACTCCAATAAGACGATACGGTTCGGTGTTGTTCCGATAACTTTTTCTAGCCAAAACACAATCCACGCAACAGGTGAGGAGAGCACGCGTATCCAACGAGTCGTGTTCGGCTTTTGAAGGTAAATATGCTACCGCGATGAGCCGCAAAAAGTGGCACGTTGCGCGCGCGCGACGGTCGTCAACGGAGTACGTAGAGCGAGCGACTAGCGATCCCGAGGAGCGGCGAGCGACGCGGCCGCTCTCACTACTCACTGCCACGGTCGAGCGTGACGTCACGCGGCGCCCCGCGCCCGCCGCCCCCCTCCCGCGGGGCGCGCAGCCGTGGCACAGAAAGTCAACTCACCGGCGACAGAATGTAGCGCGCCGATAAAACACCCTCGATTTATGAAGCAACTCGTTGTAGTATCCCTCTGTAGTTTGTGAACTCGTTCTATCAAAACAACTCTCCGCGTTCGTTGCGTAACTTTCGAACTTGAGAAAGGGAATGATAGATTAAATAACTTGTTTTAGGAGGTAGGTATTAATTTGTAACTGGAGATGATATTGAACAGATTTCATTTGGAATAAATGTAATCTAAGAACATGAAAATAATAAAACAACAGGCTGTGCCTTTTACAAAGGTACATAGTTAGTTACCTATTTACTTAAAATTTTACTTTGGGGTAGCAATTTTCACAGAAATATATATAATATAATGTAATACTAAAAATAAAATTAAGTTTTTTTCTGTATGAAGGTAACTACATTGTTACACAGTTACGTACGGGAGAACGGGAGTGATAAGTAATATAAGTAGGTACCTATGTCACAGACAGGTTAACAAAGTCGAAAAATATGATTAAGACGTAGGTATCTGCATAGCAAACAAAATGAGTCTGGTTGACTGCAAAAGTGCAACATAAAGTGACGAGATGACATAATGAGAATGACACGAATACGCCGGTGTCCTCCAAAATTTTAAATTAGCTCTACGACATAAATAACTTCAGCTTTGGTTATCTGACTCTTCAGCTTCGCAAAACTCCGAAGGTGTGTCGATTACTTTATCTGCTTTCAAAAACAAATGAAATGAAATCGATATGTTCGCGATACACGTCGTCGGTTGATTGTGTGGTTAGTTTTACGTATTTGCGCAATCAGCGATGTATGTCTAAAGAAAAAAGGAGTAATTTTACGGTTAGATAAGATTAGAAATAGTGATGGCGTCGGCCATGATTGCTAAGTTCACGTCATCCGAATCACGTGTCCGCGCGGTGCGTTGACCTCCCAGTGTTTTGGAAATACATCAACTTCGGTTCGCCATCTCCGTGCTCAACGAGAATCAGTCATGCAATAATTAGATGGAAGGAAAAACTATTCACATGCTTAAAGCAGTCTTTGCCTTTTTGTTCATGTTCTGTTTTATAACCTAACTACTCACGTTAAGTCGAATTTTTAGTAGGTAATCAATTTTGATCTTTAGTTTTGATTCATTATCACTCCTACAGTCTATTAGAGCTTTAATTTATATTTATCTTGAGATACGGTACCGGAAACATTTCATTGACCTGAAATTCATTGAAGGTTACTTATTTGAAGTAGGTTATCTACGTGATTGATGATTCGGCTTATCAGTATGTAACAGTGTTCATAAAAAGGGGTTGAAATAAATGAAAATAAAGTAAAACGAAACCCAAATCCAACGTAGCTTGAAATCGCAATCCATTTAGTGGTCATTCGATACAAAACATTTCCTAATGATTATCTTCAAGTAATGGTACTATTGCCAACAAAAGGGCTTCGATATTTTAAACTGGATCAACTAAGTACCTACCTCAGTTATCTGGCAGAGGTGGCAGGCTGACTCTGCTATTTTGATGCAGTTTTTTTTAACACGCTTTTATTAGATCGGGGTGTATGTATGTAATGTATGAATGAATGTATGTAACGAAATTTTTGAGCTCAATTTTCACCAACTTCCAGAAATCGGATTAATTTGAAACTTTGCACACGTATTAAGTACCGATGACAATGCAATAATTTGATAAGAGTTTTCCATTATCCTTATTAACAAAAAAATAATAGTTTTTAAAAACTAAAAAAAAACACGCTTTTATAGCTAACTAAAAAAGAGAAAATAATTTTTGAGTACACGGAATTTATATTACAGTAGGGTAAAAAGAGTGGGGTGCACTTTATGGCGTTTTCAAACTTTTATTTTTATACTTGCCAATAATAAGATGATTTTCACATACTACTATACCAAGCACCCCACGCTTTATACTCTACTGTAATATAAATTCCGTGTACTCAGAAATTATTTTCTCTTTTTTAGTTAGCAATAAAAGCGTGTTTTTTAAGTTTTTTAAAATATTATTTGTTAATAGATAGAGTATTATTATAATTTAATATTCAAGATTTAAGGTATAAAAATATGGAAAAGTTCGAAAACAGTAAGCAGGGCAGCGTCCCCCCGAGTCCACTAGTTTGTGTTAATAATATAGCATGCAGATCAGCATCGATGGAGTGAGTGATATCACTGAAGTCTTCATTATCCACTTTCTATAATCTCAGTGCAAGTTAACTACTGCTGGCCACTGTACTCTGCGTCATAAGAAAAAAGGACGCATCTAGCAATTTTATCCAAATTGAGTGAGAAATATATTTGAATTCGGTAAAAAATACACATTTCGTAGTATTTTTATTTATTTCATACTTAACTGTGGCTTCATGCATAATTCTAACTGTTAGAAAAGACGTATCTGCATTTAAACCCACGGTTTACTAAGAAAACAAGACGCATCTGCCTGATTAAATGAGTAGATGCTCCTTTTATAAGTTAAAGGCGCAACTGCTACATGCGTCTTACTTAGTTACTTTGTATTTTTGTTTGTAAGATAATTTATAAATTAATTTTATATAAGTAGATTAAATAAAGGAAATTTAAAATTTAAACAAATTACATACTTGGAAATACGTTCATTTTTTTATTTCAGTTAAATAAACGCGTCCTTTTTTACTATCATCAGACTCATCATGGAAAAATGTACGCTTTTGCGTATATACGTCTTTTCTTCGTAGTATCATGAATTTACTTATATTTATTTTACTACAAAAAAAGGGAAAATCAATTTTTTACAGAAAAAATTACAACGGCTTGAGGGTTGATGTAGATGTGTCCCTTTTCTTTATGACGGCAGTATTAAACCCAAAGTAATGAGCTAGTATGATATGCAGAACGCTTGTGTCGTCCGCTGTACCGCAAACTGTACAGTCGTGAGGCTGGTCAGTCGTGCGTGCAGTAAGCTGCCGATTAGTTCCCGTACACACCCCTCCTTCCCCTCTCTTCAACCATGTTTGTTCGTTTTACCGCAGATCCAGACGTTGGGCAAACATTTGGCCATAAATGTATCACCTAATGAGGGGACCAAAACATCGTTGGTCTCAATGTTGATTGGGGCTTTTTTGGTGTTTTTTTCCCGACTGCCGAGGAAACATTATTCTAATTACTAAAAGCGATCGTTCTTGGACAACTGTTCGCCCAATCGCGCAAAGCTCGTTATCACTTAAAAATAAATCACTTTACCTGTTCCTTCCCAAGGGTAAACAGGACAGTTTTGACTGATTACCGGAGTCCACCAAGCGCTAACTTAATGCCCACATTTATACGAGTAAGCCCCTTCGTACACAACTACACAAGGCTACGCAAATCTTTGATAGGTACTCCCACCATACAAATTAATCGACGCGACGAATGTCGCCGACGCAAATAGTGTACGAGCCTCGTGTCTAGGTAGTCATTTGGAGATTTGCCTGTACTAAGAAGTACAGGCGATTGGGACGATTGCAACGCGGCCGGGTAATTATTTCCAACCTACTTAAAAGCTGACTTTGTTTAGAATATAAGTAGTGCCCTACGGAATACAAACTGCTTTAATTCTCTGCAAATAGACCAATCCGATGTTAACGTACAAAATGTGCAAAGCCCCAACGATAATTTACCATTAGTTCGCCAAGAACACGCAAATCATTCGACACAATAACGCCTGTCAATACCGCCTCAGTAGATAGATGAATTAAACTTTTTGCTTCCCAGGTTTCCATTAAATGCAAATTACAGATGAAATTGATCGATCTACCAGCCCGAGCTAGTCAAGGTTGTATTATACAATTGTTACCTACTTGATCTGATGTCATTTCTAGATTTGCTTTTCATTGGCACTTAACACCGTCCAATCAACTGTTCTCATGTTCTTAGCGTTTTATTTTTTACTCATATTAAAATCGTCTGTTTTGGAACTCTACCTTTTGGGATCATTATAAATATAGTGCTAATAGCAGCAATAAATATTGACAATATATCCATACTTTATTAATTGACGCCCATTAATTTTCTACGTTTAGTAGTTTCCTAATCAGGATATTAAATAATTTTAAGATTATTATTTGGCTTGGGCACCATGCCTGCGTCTCGTTCCATGTAAAGATTTTTTTATTACATTTTATACGTACAGCGAATGATTAATGTGGCTTACAGTTGGCATAGTGCCATACACCTTATTATTGTGGGTTTGGAAAATTGTTTTCTCGAATATAGCCGTCTTCTTACATACTCACCAAACCGCAATATTGTATGTCATTTTGAAGTTCTTGTACCTATTCTTACCTGAAACAAAATAAATAATAATGATTAGTATTCAAACATATTAAGGATTAGCATCATTTTTACTTTTTATTTAACTCGGCAATACCCGTAAAACATAAAGGTTATCTTATTGTACGATCTGCACAAACGCAGCATGTTGCGAGCCTTTTCTCGGTATATGCTTGATGCAAACTAGCGTCCGAGCTGGTGAGTCTGGTGACCGGTTTGAATTTTTCCCGAGTTATTGCACCATTTAGAGCCGGCTGAGTACAAGTTGTCGTGTTTTTTACTAGCGATGTGCAGGCGCATAAAAAGTGGACTCGGCAGAATGGTCCGCGAAGCGCAATTAAGACCAAGGTCTTCAGGTTATCAAACCCATGTCGGCGACTCGCGATGCCGGCCGCGCCTCGTTGCCGTCGCAAAAAATATAGAGAATAATGAAGTCGATGGTATTAAAAGATAATGGTAGGGTTAACACGACGTTGCATAGGCTTAACTGCCCACGTCGCACCGGTCACATCTGCCTAGGGACGAAATAAGACGACAACAAGTAACCACAGCGACATCTCATTTACATTCAGCTTGAACAATGATATCTTAACCATAATTTATCAGTTGATTTCTTTTTATGCTGGAACATTATTTTTGCTCATGTTTGAAAGTCTATTCTCTTTCATCAGATCGGTCATGCAATCACGAAACCACACGGGAAATTCCGAAGACGCGTTGTAGGTCAGTGAATGGTTCTGGCTGGGAGCCACGTTTAGGTAGGGACAGGGGAAGTCAAGGCTAAGGCGCATCGACTGCATACGCAATGTTAATCCTGTTCGTTGACTCCGCATGCACTTGACAACCACTGATGTCATTCGCACTAATGTGACCTGCTAAGGAACCATGTTACCGTTCTTTGCAGTCACACGAACGCTTACATAATGCAACCTAGACAATGATATGGCATCTCTAGCTCAAAGTAGCCTTACTGCGGAGAGCAAAAGCTTCACTTTCGCTCAGTCGCGCTCGGCATAGCACCTTTCAACTACTTGCCATTCAAGAAGTTAGAACTTGTTGGCCAATTGGAATTGCAGCCTTACAACCGGTCTCGCAAAGTTTTGTTTCAAAGTCAGTGTGTTTAATGTAAGTCGTTTCAAAGTTTTGCCCTCAATACTATCATTTACGTGATGCAACTATCGAGTCCGAGCTGTGATATGGAATTGCGAGTTCTTGAAGGCTGCCTCGGGCTCGGGCGGGCATTGTATTGTTGTCTGGGAACCGCGGAGTATCGATGCGTGGCTTACGCCGATTGCTCCTCAAGTAAAGCATAAACATAGAAATAACTGTTTTCTAATTCCGATTCGTGATCACGCGGCTTCATGACCTTTGCAGATACTGACTATGCTATAAATTGTAATTACAAAAGATAATTTGATGATAAATAAACGTACACATTTGGACAATGTCCTCGTTTATACCACAACGCCCCTGAAGGTATATTAATCATGATAAAAGTCAGCGAAATGCAATAATTGGGGCCGGCAGTGCTTTACGAGCTTATTTACGAGTTTTCCAGGGAGAGCAAGTTATTTTTTGGAAGAGAACAAACTTGGGGTATAATATCGATGTTTGTTTTAGGTGTTTATGCAGACTCTTTAGTCTTTATTACTGGCGTACGCAAACAGCCGCGGGGTCGTCAGGAAATTAGCGCAATATCAGCCTTCCGTGTAAAGTGAACGTAAATCTTTATTAAAGCGATGATTCAAGATGTTTGTTTGTCTTCAGAAGTGGTGGTTCAGTAAGCGTGAAACTTGACAAATTAATTACTGTACCGAACAACTGTTCGTTCATGTAGAAACTTCGGAAATTTAGGGAATCGTCGAAACAAACTTGATCGTTTTAATTTACATCACAACCAACCTTTATTTAACAACCGACACTGTTTGATTGAACTTAAAAATAGATTTACAATTAAATTCAAGCTTATTTACTTTTTGCAATGCTGTGTGCATGACTGAGGGGCAACCAGGAAAGTCGATGGAAACTTATATAGGATAAATGTATAACTTGATATGCCTGACCAAAGATCGAGAATTCGTGGATGTTTATGAAGACATTCGATTTATTTTTCCCAAGTCAGCTGGTCCAATCAAAAGAACTGCACCTACAAGTAGCCCAATACACTATTAACTGGAATCAAACTGCAAATGGGTCAGAGTGACTATGATGCGCCTTCGTCGCCGACCGTTGCATTGAGCGCATGCATCGCCTACAAATGGACTTTCATTGCATAACTCATTGTCCACACTTGCATTAGGTGCAATGACATAAGAATATATACAGGATACGCTTGTTACCAGGGAACAACCTGCAACTTTGTTCGTTCACAATTTGCTCAATGTTTTCTAATCGCTACCACTAAAAAAAAACGAATGCTACCGTAATGGTATTTTAAAAGACTTTTGAAAGTGCCATTTTATCGTGAACGTCTATAGGGTGACGCCTATATGATAGGGATTAATAGGATTAAAAGCATAATTTGGCGAGCAGGAATTCGCAAAGTAAATTAAGGCTAGAAGTTAGAAATTCCTGCTAAAAAAACTTAAACTAATAAGGAAAGGTACTCTAGGTATGCTAGGCTTTGACTCCAGTCGTTGATATTTACTGATATAGAAAGGATATGTAGGTAGGCTGACCAAATCGCAGCAAGCACAGTCGTAGGAATGACAAAAATAATGGCTTTAGACAAGTGAAATTCTTTCGAGAAAATTGGCATGTACAGCAATTATTCAAGATCAGCTAGAAGCAACATGCTGTGGAAAGTTGTTTATTTTTAGGCACTTTTTTACAGTATATACATTTGTTACTATTCATTTCTTCGACGTGAGCCGTGTCGTCTGTCAGGGGATACGTTGACTCCAGCAACACGGGAAAATTTGCCAAATAACCGCAGTTGAGCTATATTAAGAATAGGTTGACAAGCCATGTCGTCTCTCGCTTCCTTGCCAACTTTGCAATTAGACACAATATGTTTTTTATTATTCAAAAACAGCACATGTGTTTTCAAGACCTGACTTTTTTGAGATCATATTTATATTTGTTATACGCAGATGCGTAATCTCCAATGTCCTATGAACTACATCAGTCTTCGTGTGAATTAACGTTTGCCATTTTTGCGATAATAATTAATTTTTAACTACCGGGGTAAAAGGGGGTATTATAAGTTTGACCCCTATGACTGTGTGTGTATATTTGTTTGTGTTTTTGTGTGTGTCTGTCTGTGGTTTCCTAGCTCCTAAACGGATGGACCGATTTCAGTGCAATTTTTTTTAATTCGAAAGATAATTTAATCACAATGGTTCTAAGCTATGATTAGTCAAAATCCGTCCAGCCGTTGAAGAGACTCATTCGAGGGATTTCTAACTGAAAAGTTAGTTTTTGCTACTATCATTACTTGACTAATGAAATGAGAGATTGTAAATCTGATATGAAATTAGTAACGATAACTGGCGATGCAATTATAGAAACCACAATCAAATAAACTTCTGTGGATACTTAACAATAGTTAACGAGGCGAGGTTTCATTTGCAAAGGAGCAATAATTGCAGAGCGCGGAGTTAGACATCAAGCCAGACCACAGCGAATAACATTGGAAGCAGCACAAATTGAAGGTAATTATATCTAATTGCGAGTCACGGTCATGGCCAATAAGCACCAATAAGCATAAGCATAGGAAGGTGGGCTGAAGCTGTCTACCTTTAAGATGATTTAACTAAACTGAAGGAGGATTTTAGCGCTTCCATTCCAATATCGGACTTCTGACGAGCTTTCAATTTGTGAAATGTGATAACCAATAATATAAACTTTGATGTTTTCTCGGCAGAATTGTTAATCCGAGAACTCGGAGAAAGAGTGTTATTTGATTGATGAAATGTTTAGGGATATTCGTGTCGAACTGGATTTTTGATATTTTCTAAAATAATATCCCTTTTAAGTTATCTTCGATACGGCATCTTACTATTTTCATGAATAAGCTGGTCAAAGTCAAATAAGGGTATGCTAAATCAGTAGAGCATAGAAGCCTCATCGAAACAAAGCCTAATTTAGATTCATTCACAAACGCATATAATTCAGAATGTAATTTATACTGGAATTCCAACACATACTATTATGGCGATTGCCAGCAACGGTTCACGTTAGACACCTACGAGCTTGCCCTACTTACCCTGGACAATAGCCAAGGCTGATCTAGGCGTAGATCTAGAGAGGTATTTTCAGTTATCTAGCACCAATATATCAATATCAATTACCATTTCTCAGGCGAAGAGGAAAATTAAATATTTTTTTAGTAAAACTGGCTGTGATATGATTGCTTTTAATGTATATTCGCTTTGCATTTGGCGATACGAAAAGCAAAAGCTATACAATCTGAGAAAGCGTATTCTTCCTCTTAAATTTTAGATTTTTTTCTGTCCTTTTGTCTCCATTATTTATATAAATTGTTTGGGTGAATTGTATGATTTAATATAATATATATACATTTTAGTATATTTGTAATCAATTTTATAAAAATAATTTCATATAAATATGTTCTTATAATAATGTAATGTGCTTTTATTTTTTTTGATACAAGATCCTGAATTAATTTCTTTTTAAATCCAAAGTCAAATAAATATCTAACAAAATCAACAACGAAAGCTGCCAGATCAAATATTTTTTCGTCGTCTACAGATTTATTGCCCAAATCATTCGCATGGATGTCATCTATTGCGAAATAAATAAACTGATAGCCGAAGACGGGATTGGCACGAACAGTCGCCATTAATGCTATGACATCCTGTTCATAATCGATTCGAGCGCTAACGTCTGCACACAACGCGGAAAGGGAAACCTAATCGTTTTTACAGTCACGTACGAAAAAGCACCAACAGCATTGGCCATTGATTTTGCGACCAATACTATTGCGAATACTACTCTTAGCATGGCAAATGTTGGAATAGTTGGATTGTAATATGAGAATGGGATTACTCAGGTTGGTTCAATAATTCTCGCGTCGCCCGGGTCATGGGCACGTCTTGCTCGGTATTTATAGCATCGTAACTTGTAACTGCCATTGGAGGGAGGCAAGAAACCGGCTGCGTTGCCGTCAACAGCAACAGACCTATTGTTCATGCTAGAAATAAAAGTTAAATGGTCGCAAGCCATGTATATTGCAATATGAACATGCCGTGCGTACATTCCCATGTTTATACACAATACGTTTACAGTCGCATTGTTTTCGATCGAGTTTTCTATAAATTCAACTACGAGTTGTATTGATATTAAGTTTCACATTGAAATTGATTCTCCATCTCTATTTTATGATTTATATTTTAAGTTATCATTACAGATACAAGCAATAGTTTAAGCACGTGACTTTGACATCCCTGATCTGATCTCTAATCTTTCTACTGATTCCTTAAATCTATCATCGATCGATATAAATTTCGGATTAAAAAGGGATGTCGTCGATGAGATTTAATCCCTGATATAAATGTAAAAGACGGAATCGCAATTACGGTACGCCATAAACAAGACTCGATGGCGAAACCTTTTGACTTTTAATTATATTGCTCATAATACAATAGCTCACTTGATCGACTGGTGGCGAGGTCTGCCCTTTAATCAAGATCTGTAAATCATTTGCGAACACCTCGACTCCTCGATACAGTACAATCATGATAAAAAATAATTATTACATGCCCAATATTAATGTTTGGGGTACACGGTCTTGCTTGGTTTTTTTTTTGCACCGAACTTGAATGAATCATGGTAGATGCCATGATAGATTGTATTCGAATCGAACTTAGCCACAATGTCTTAACTTTGTTTGTTTCAGACTTATTTATACTGCTTCATGTTCAGAAGATATTAATATCATTAACAAAAACAAAGCCGGGTTACGCTGAAGGCACATGTGGTGACTTTTTATATGGATCCTAGAGTGTATTTAATTCTGACATTTCAACGACTATCTCTTTAATTACTTTGAATGTACATTCTGTCTTTTTCTAGTCCTTCAGCTATTATCTGCTATCCTCTTCTAAAGTAATGATGATAAATAATTGAGTAAGTGGCGCAATATAAGATTGTTTGATGTTATAAATGCAGTTTGTTAAGTTCACGTTAACAGCCATTTCTAAAAACTGCGATCGTGCAGGAAAAGTAGTATAGCTCGTCCGCTCGGAACATAAAATTTAATTAACACCCAGATAGGTTGGGGTGATAATTCACCATGACTAGAGAACGAATATTATTTAGTCACACGTTATGGCTGTTTAAACCGCAAAGGTTTTGTTTTACCTCGTTTTTGTTTAGTTACGCATTTTAATTGGAATCTAGACTTCTAAAGATATGTTTTTATGTCATGCAGAAACCAAAACAGCATAAATTGGATAGGCTGTCGGAAACCATCAGCTTTTATATTTATCACCCGTTAAGTTTCATCATCTTTTACAATAAATTCAGCTTGTCATTTCGTTCTGATCTTTATTTTTAAAACCTTAAGGCTAAAAGGTATGCATTACAAAATAGGCACACGTATTGATGTGACCTAGCATTGTTCATTGTAAAATACAATTTAGTGTTTCCTAGATTGTAAATTAAAGTTTATGCCTAACTGGTTATGGGAAATTTGTATCTGGAGTAGCTGTCCACCGCGCAATACGGTTATCCGTTGTAAATGTATATCATTCTTTATTCTTTACAATGTGAAATTCATATTTAAAAATAAAGTAACTCAACTTAGAAATTTAACTTTTAATCTGTTCTAATACGCCGTAATTCAAATGTCAAATGCAACAGTTTGCTTTGCAAAATGATATTGTTTTGCTCTACATCTCATCAGCCTATATACGTCCCACTGCTGGGCACAGGCCTCACCTCAACTAAGAGGTGGTCCAAGCCATACTCCACCACGCGGGCTCAGTGCGGATTGGTGAAGGGGTGTTTGTAAGGTAAGTGACCAACCTTACTGTCGGATGTTATTACCCGCCCGAGGGCCTCTGCTCTACATAAGTATTTGTTGTTAATTTTTTAATAAATTAGCAAAAGAAAATCCTGTAAGTGGATCTAGATCTAAACTCATTATTATCGGCATTATACCATACTGAATAAAAATAAGTTATTAATATGCAAGAGTAATCTATTGTGGCTGACAATTGTAGGCGGGCTGCCGCTGATTCCTATGATATACTGTGTTCATAAGATTCTATTCACTAGGCAGTGGGACGTTAACAGTTATTATGTTATTATGATTGGTATAGTTAAATACTGGTTTTTAGTTCAATAAGTCGGTACTTGAAGTATATTGTATACTGTGGGACCGTGATCTAACTCACAACTTTAATCCAAACATGAACGGACCACAAAAACAATGGTAAAAGATTCCACTTTCAAATTATTGGTCGATGATAATCCAGGGTCTTTAGCCAACGTGACATCGGTTCATAGCGAAACGATATCTAAGTTCGTTATCGTCTCCGAGATAACGATAACAATTTCGTAGCCAATGTAACACTTACGTCGTCATCGTTGTGTCGAATTGTTAATTCGTTAAAAAACACAAATATTGGCTATGGTATCGAAAATTTAGCTGTCAGTGTCACTGTCAGTCAAGAAGTAGCAAGCAAATCGGATCAAACCCGCCAACTTTTTTGTTGTTGTTTTAAATAGTTTTACTATTATGTTTATGTGAGGATTGCGTTTAATCGTGTTGAGATTATAACAAAAACACAATTTTGAAGGTGGTAAGTAAATGTAGTGTTATAACTTTTAGATGGTCTCCAAAACTTAACTTAATATGCTTTTCAAAATAAATACATTTTTATGTGATGGATGTTCAAACGATGATGGAGTAATCTTTATTTTACTTTTTAGTCATAAAACATGGGATCAAGAGTTCGAGCAAGTCCCGAACAATTGTCAACGCTGCTTGAGTATATGGAAACGTAAGTAAATTAAAGTTTTATTCATGAGTATGTAATGTAAACAAAGACGCGACTGTAACAATGAAATACTTGTATTGAAGTTTGTTTGTTTATGTTACAGTCATGGTGACCTGGCGAGGCCACTTGCTGGACCACAAGGTCGCGTAAGGTCAGACCGACTATGGACTGAACTTACTAACATTTTGAATGCTGTTGGTGGTGGTGTCAGCAAGACTACAGAGAAGTGGAAAAAAGTAAGGACCTAATGAACATTTTGAAATGAGTGATGTGATGAAAAAGTGGCTAGCAATCCTAGCTGTATTTTCAGAGGTTGTTTGTTTGATTTCCAAACAGGAAATCATTCATCTGATTAATGTTTGTTCATGTGTGTTGGTTTTGTGTTTGAATAAGTGGACACACCCTTAAGGTTCTCTGTTATAACTAGACTGGACTATGATGATGATTATCAGTCTCTGACACTCACAGTACAAGCTATGCTTTGGAGTCAATGGCCATATGAGATGTCCCGAATGTTTATTTATTTTCCAATTAATTTCTAAATTACTTACTAAATAATTGGCTTTTTAATCTCATATATATGATTATAACTACTCTTTATTCAATAAAGGTGTGATCAGATTGGAAATCCAAGACAAAAAAGAGGCATTGGCCATAAGGCTTCATGCAAGAGGGACTGGAGCAAGCGGGCAAACTTTGTCAGCTAGTGATGAAAGGGTGCTGGCTATAATGGGTGCTTTGGCAGTGGAAGGACAAGCCTCCGTAGATATTATATCTGTGTGCCAAATTGCATCAAAATCCATTCAGCCGTTTTTGCGCGATTAATTAATTTTATTTTAAAATTGATTTAAGAAAAAAATTTCAAAGAGGTATTCATAAATTGTCCAAAATAACACTCATTTTCTCTTGCAGACTCCCCACAACTGACGGACCACAGCATTCCACTTCACAGCCCTCAAATAATTTGCTTCTGCCGTCCACATCTCAGGTGCAGACACCACCACCCCTACCGCTCGGCTCTGGAACGACAGCCTACTTCGCCACCTCCACCAGCCCTAGCAGTGCCATTCCCACCAGCTCCTGCACCGCCCACTACTCCGAGGCGAATGTGTCCACCTGCCCCCGCGCATCTGCTATTGACATGCGGTTGACATCGCCAGCGACACCGCAGTCTGCTGCCTCTCCCGACCGCCCTCGTTTGCGCGCCCGCCGCGCCGTAGACGCCACTGACTGTAGGAATCTATATGAAAGTTTATAATTAGGCATTTTTAATCAATATAAAAAATAATTATGTTCACAATACTTTTGTTTGATTATGGAACTCTCGCGTGGCGTTTGTGGAAACACTATCCACCTGCTCTATACTATGACCCTGTTGCAAAAAAGCTAAGAGCACTCAGCACCTGAAAAATATAATAATATATATTATGTAGGTTTGTTGTGCTTTTATAATTAATAGCGGTAACAATATGAAATAATTGAGGCTATATATAGGTACTTACACCGTTATAGTATTGAGTAGTAGCAAACATTAAAACCTTAGATTGGAAGTGCAACATTAGAACATACCTAGTTTAGAATGAAAAATTTTCAATAAATAAATATGAATATTTCTTACCTTTATTTCCACGGGAATTTCAGGGGAACCTTTTAATCCGGCATGACCTTTTAGGAACATAGCCTCCTAAAAGTTGGATAAACAATAATTTGGGCAAATCCTCGATTGTATCCTTCGTTGTATAAATCGCTTTTGGCGCCTTTCCTACGTGTTCTCATTGTGTGCAGCCCACAATAAACGCAAAGAATGCATAATATTTCAACTTATTATTACCCTTTTAGCACTAAATAAATACCTACTAGCATGTACTAATATCACTCCGTGTTAAAAGTCAGCTACGAGTAGATGAAATCCGGCCATATTGTTTCGATAACTACAACATTTAAACATTCGGTTCGTTATCTTTTTTAGCGATCACGATCGAAGCGAAGACGAACACTTAAAGTGCAGCTTGTCTACGCATTCATAAGGGATAACCGCGATAACAATTCGTTTCTTTATCGTTTCGTTACGAATTATAACACTTGTCTACCAACTTGCGATAACGATGACGATTGACCACGTGATTTAACGAGGCTTATGTCAATCCCATACATTTTAATAATATCGAACTTCGATATCGTTTTTAAGTTGTTACTTTGTCTCAGCCCCCTGGCCGTAAAACTAAAAATGTTTCAAGTTTAAAACGTCAAGAATTTTTTATCTATGGAATGCATGGAACAGTGTAATCTGTTGCCGCGTCACAAACTCATGCACAGCTCATTAACGACTCGTGGACATGGCACTCACGGCTGGGATCCTTGAGAATGCGATAACAGTTCTGTTTTGTCACGTCACGACACAAACTGAGGACCTTTTATGATCAAATGCAGCCGATATATGTTGATATTTTTCTACACTATTTGGAACCTCACTCTACTTATTGGTGTACCTGCTTCTGAAACGTGTGTGTTAAAAATCAAAGCATAAATTAATCTCTATTGATTAGATTACCTAATTAACATTGTACACTGACAGCAACAACATGTCATATAAATCTAAAATTAAGATATATCACGCCTAGAAAAAGTAATGATGATGAAGAATTTCTCATAACGATGATAATTTTATTAACTACTGAAATTCATTTTACATAGCCAGAGAAAAGTGGTGTGTGGAATTTGCTCAGGCGTATTTCAATTCAAGGCTTTGATCTAATTATGTTACTTTGGCTGGGCCTTTTAGACTGTGGGGTTATAAAATGGAGGCTTCTAAACTATCGAAAACGAGGAGCTATCCAATCGGTATTATGCGATTGTTTGCCGTTTAAAGTCTTTTAGAATCGTGTCGTGTACATCTTGTCGTGATTCAAGGGAGTTACGCAACACGAATACATTCCGCATCGAGGCATTTAAATCCGGCGTGGAGTAAAACGGTTATGGACAGAATGATTTGTAAAAACAGACTTTTTCTATGGATTAAAATGTTCATCAAATCAAATTGAACTATTTTTTACAGAGTCCAATAAAATAAACGTAATTTGTCTTTGACTCTAGCTCTTGTCTAGTTTATAGCTTGAACTTCAAAATCATAAATTCATTAAACTACAACGAACGAACATGTTCGAATAGTTTACCGTTTTTATAAAAATTAAATCATCAATACTTTAAGTTTTATTGGGTTTTGAAATACTTGAAACTGTGTGCTTAAATATAAGTCGATTTATAACATATCTTAATTTGTTTGAGTCAGGTAAAAGACAAGATGAAACTCAACAACATTATGTTACAATGGCACTCGGTTACTCGAGAATCGTAACCGACTAACTTACTTGCATACGTTGTATTTCATCACGTTGAGTCAACAGCCGAATGCTTGTTTATAAGATAGCCAGCAATGATGTGTGCCAATGAGATATTAGTTAAAATTATTGTATGGAACCTTGTTAACACGGTTTCTGAAAGTGTCAACGATTCAAGCACTGAACTAAAGGTACCTAGTTAGCAAGCCTGTTGAAAATAAGTAGTGCAAAGCAAGATAAGAAACCGCAGATATTAAAGATACCCAAAAAGCTACCAACATGACATAACTTCAAGAAAACCACCAATAAATGTACGATTGCCACATTATTCTACAATGACTCTCAGATATCAAGCTATGCGTGATTGTGTGATGATGACGCAGCGAAAAGCAAGAGTCCACTGCATAAACCACTAGAACGTCACGCAAACCATTCACCCCTCCAGATCCGTCAACCTCACGTTGAACTTCGTGGAAGCAGGCCAAGCTGCGCGCACGCAGCCTTGACCCGCGTATGCTCTTACTCAGCGCGTGTCCATGCTGTCTGTCGCACAATGCGCACAACACAATGCAATAAAGGAAAACGACACTTTTAACAGTGTGCACAAATGAGAGCAGGCTTATCTACATTGTTGTTAAGCTGAATAGGTACACAGCGAGGTGTAGCAGTCGCGGAAATCTGATCTGTGAGCGCACGATTGTAAATAAACAATATCAGTTATTATTACACATGTAGAGCTAAAGTGGAAATTGGCACTAATAAATCTTCGGTACCTAGTCGTTTATCCCATTGTAACCGCAAATATTTTTAAAAAATATATGTCTTCCAAAGTCTTTGGAAAACTTTATAGTTAGGGTTTCTTAACATTCGCGAAGGCATGTATGTAGTACAGCTCCAAATTTTGTACCACGCCATTAGCAATATGATTTTCAGTTCAAATACAATTGCGCCATTTATAGACTCAATGAACCATCATAAATCAGAACGGACAACACTGAAATATTATTCACAATGATAACTAATTGCTAATTAGGTGCACTCGTAGACATAAATGTCCTCTTAAATAAATACCTTTTAAGACCAAATAATCTCTGGCGCCAATGTTCTCTTTTCGTCATTGCCGTACTGTATTATTTACTGGCTGATGTAACTATTAGTGTACCACTTATCTCACGAAGTTATTTTTTCATTATCTACCCTACTACTATCTGTACGAGGTCATTCACTCAAAAAAATAACTACACAAGCCATATCACTGTCACTATGCTATCATTTTATGAATGGCAATGCTGTATGACGTTACATGTTCTGCAAGTTATGTTGGTCAAAACTTCTCAACCAAAATGGGTCAATAGGTAATAGAATAGAAACTGTCTACATAAAGTAATTCTAAGTCGATCTTTAAAAAGAGCATCCTGCTCTGAACAAACTGGGCCGTGTAACGAGGACAAGGCTGCCGAGGACATATTATTCTATCAAGAACTCTCCACACCGCTATTTCTGGCTTAGGTTGCCCTCGCCTTTATTTATGGTCTCCTAACCACTCTGATGTACAGTTCCAGCAAAGGAAGCGCCAATGGTGAAATTATACGTTGGGTAACATCAATCCACCTTTATCAAACCACTAAGTTATCATGTGAACGATTGCTGAGCGCTGCGCTGCCGAAAATATCCTTGTTCGACCAGTCATAAAAATATACCACAAATTATCATGTCTTATCTCCGAGGCCAACCTTGAAGTTCCTTCGTCGACGGCATATTTACCAGACACATTAACCGACAAAAACGATTTACACACGAAAACTGATGACGGACTCCGCTTTTACATGCAACATAATTCGGTAATGTAACTTGAACTGATTTCTTCCGCATCTACCGAGGTCGCGATATCTCTTATCATATTCGACCTCTATTTGATAAAAAACAAGATGCAGTTTATCATTTAGCCTTCCTGTTTTTAGGTTGGTCAGATTAAACTGTCGCTCGTTGTTTGCGCGCTGTTGAACTAGATTTTAGTACAGGGTTTCAGCGATAGTAATGAGGTCGACCATTGCTGATCAACAGGTGATTTTAACCATATTGACAGCGAAAGCGAGAATGCTGAAAATATTGACTTGTAAATGCAAAAGCAAAGTTCATTGTTGTTTATTTCAAGGCATGGCATTTACAACTTTTAATTACCTTAAAATAAAATACATTCTATTAATAACAACAACATACCGGCTCAGAATTCGAAAGCGAATGTACATACCTGTGTCGCGTCGCTATGAAACATTCACTGTTGTCCTTAACGGCGAGAATAATAGTTGTCAGCCAAGTATACGAATGCTGATTTAAATCTGTTTCTACTTTGATGTAATGGAGTAGGCTCAACTAATTATTCAGATATATATTTTTGTTGTACTCCAATGGTGTCAGCTTCCTGGTTGCCTTTGTCATTGTCATCGGCGAGACTGGCAATTATCTTTTCAATTCCGTCGATTCGGATGGAGACCTTAAAATAAATGGTTGGGCCATTAATTCGCACATCGGTGAGTGTAATTGAAGTTGTGGCGATTATTTAATTGAACAAATGGGTGCGGTAGACAGTATTGTAATAAATAACTGGTAATAACAGAGAAGTTGCTTGACGAAATGAAGAGAAATTGATGCTGCCTTTTTGGAAAAACTGGAAATAAGAGTTCTGAGTTTGCATATCTTCAGAGCGAGCAAAAATGTTTGCGACGTAGAGAATTGAGCTACAAATAACGATTCTTATTACAAACGTGATACAAATGACCTAACACAATCCAAACAACCTACTTGTTATAAATTAGCACAGACGCAGGTAGATGGAACTGTCATCAGGCGAGCTGCATACGACCTTGCGTTATCTGCGAATGCCCTTGGTTGGTCCACTTACGGCGTCGCTATCTCGGGCACATCGGGCGTATGATAAACGTGCTTGTTTGTGTCGCGGATTATTCGTTATTAGATGCGTGTGTTAAATTTGCAATAGATATACCAACCTGGATACATAAAAATGAAATGATAATTCGATGAAAGGCACCTACGAAGGTAATGTGACAAAGAGATGATGTCAATTTTGAGGTGTGGTGTAATTTTCCAAAATTATGGAACATTATATATGATGCATACATTCAACAGGGTTTTCAGAAGTTAAATCGTCTTAAAACACATTCGCAATATTTCCAAAGCTTCTTGATTTCCGAACGATTGCTGTTAAATGATAATTGTTAAAAGTAAATCAATCAACTTCGGCACAAGAATAACAGCTGCAAAAACGTTCGCATATCGAAAAACCAATCGCAACGACGTGACTCGATTCGGAATCTTAATTTTGTTTTTTGGATCTTGACTGTAGATTTAGATTCGATATGACTGCCGAAATTCGCGACCCACAAAAACGGCACACAATAGATAGAAATCCAGCCACAGACGAAATTATGGACGATTATTATGTACGAGTACTCTTCCTTACGTACGAGTATACGTTTAATATCGATAGATATGAGTCGTTGAGCCTAGACTCACGGGCGGCTTAATAACATCTGACAGTAAGGTTGGTCACTTACCCCAACCCGTTTGGTCTCCACCAACCCGCACTGAGACCGCGTGGTAGAGTATGGATTGGACCACCTCATTGTTGAGGTGGGACCTGTGCCTATAAAGCCTATAAAGGCTGATGAGATGAGATGATTATGTACATTTTCATAGTGATCGAGTTAAGCCACAGCTAGCGGTATCCGTTGCAAATCTTTGAACAATGAAATTTTTAATTATTGTATCAAATGTGTTTTTTTGGACACACGAACCTATTTGATACGATAATATAAAAAAATTGACTAAAAACTAAACTGAAGTGTGTAGTAGTAGTAGTACTGTAGAGTGTAAGTAGCAGAATTTGGTACCATAAGTTACCATAATTAACTTATGGTAGCAAATTCTCGACTTTGTAAAACAGTTTCCATCTTATCCTTATACTCGTAGTTTTGGACCCCAACTCTTAAGTTAATTTGTGGGGTTCATCTGCAGATAACTTCTGAGGACAATCATCTTATTCCGTTAAAAGTGGAAAAGTTTTAATGCAAACTTCATACAATGCAGTTGACAATGCTACACCTGCGCCGCCCCTTGCACCTGTATAGAATTTATAAATAGTACCGGAGACCACCTATTATACGGACACGCAACAAAGAGGTGATAACGAAATCAAAAAAACATACGGCAGCTGCTCACATTGGCTAATGACCGGACTTAGCATTTTCTTGTCAAACCGTTAAGGTCAGACTAGCCACCGGCACTTTTATAAGACCTGCCCTTCAGGGGGAACTAAAATTGCCGACTATGGAGAGAGCAAGACTAAACATTGACTTGTAGCCATAGCGATTTTGTGACGTGTTTAATATGGAATTTGGACTGAATATTGTTGGGTGCAATTTTAAAATATTGAAATCAGTTTTATTAAGTTAACTAATTGGATAGGTTAAAATATATAAACACTTATATGAGAGTGACTGACTACCTCTGATATTGTCACAGGTCCGGTCAAAGGGTTGTCGACTGCTCTTATATCATTCAGAGTTTTCCATTACTGCTATCTATTCAAAGAGGTTATTATTGCTATGCTTACAATACTTTGTATAATTGTTATCATAGAATAGAATAGCTAGAGAATTTATTGAATTGACTGTTCAAAAGGGAAAAGAAGATCTATTAAAATGAGACGTTGATTCAATTCCCGACAAGTTTGAAGAGTTCAATAAAAGTGAATTGCCTATTGCGGGATGGGGAATACTGGGGTATGGTTCCACAGTTCAAACGTGTAACAGTCTGTAATTACTGAGATTGATGCACTTAAAGACTCCCATACAAGCGCAGATAATGAACGAATCAAGTGTAAAGACGATGAAACACGCCTCTCCCTGAATAGTGTTTGATAACACTTGTGCTGTGGATAATAAAGGTGAAGGAATATACTAATTATGGGGGGAGAGGGGTTGCGTCCATCACGTCCTCGTCATTATGTGTAATCGAAAGAAACAAATGCCGTTATAAAGAAATAACTAAAACTAACTAAGTTAAAAAATCTAAAGAAATAACTGCAGGCTATAATGAACTGACGACTCATAGTATTGCAAAAGTAACTCGGAAATGTGAAATAAACAAGCCAATGTTTTTGAAAATCCAATAAGTTGGCAAATTTTAAGTGATGCCATGTGTAATGTTCGCATCAAGATTCAAACATGTATTAAAACACCACTAGTTACCCAAGATTTGTAACGGTAACATCGACGAAATAACGGTTGGAGCCATATTCTAAATTGTAAACAACACCAAATTGGGTGACCATTACTTCAAAGGCTTGCGTGTTCGTTTATGAAATTGTAATGATTAGTAGATCGATTTAACTAGTTTTTAAGATAGGTATAATAAAGCATACAAATCTTACTTAAGCTAATGTAAGAAGGGCCACTGGATTCTTAAAAGAATACTTATATTTCTATCATAGTGATCTACAATAAGAAACCTGCTAAGCTTAGGAAAATCTCTTGTAAATTCGATTACCTACGTGAACGACAAAATAACAGAGGCTTGATAAGAAAAATATGTATCCCCAGTTAAATTGGAGTCCCAGCGGTACGGATAACCTCGATTGCTTTTTCGAGTAAATTTATACACACATTTATCTAACAAGTCACGGGTTCGCAAACAAAATTTTTTTCAAGAGCGGGTTCATTAGCACATTATATTCGTTATTGTCACGTTGAGTCAGTGTCAATAAGAACACGCCATTAGTATGCAAAAAAGGCTCTCAGTAAGGCTCAAAATAACATTGTGCAATCTGTACAACCTGCGCAAAAAAAAATGTTAACCTCATAGTAGTAATAGTCAAAGTAGTGAAGCTTCTCATCTTTAAGGCTAATGCTAACCGGATTTCAAAAGAATAAAGGATAGCCAGTTTTTGTAAATGAACAGACAATATTTTTACATACGTTTAAAATTTTATTGTATCTTTTCTTTTTAATTACTATCCATACGAAGCCCTACAGCATTCTAGGTTCTGATCTATACGTATAATAAACTGAAGTGGGTTAAGAGTCTGTGCTTGGGAGATATTCATAAAATGGCTAGGGGTACATAGAATCGACTGCAGAACACAATCCGCTACTTTTTAGAATTTTTGTCTGTTCATCTGTTTCTCCGTATTTATAGTTATGAATATGTATAACAAAATTAAAGATCTGGAGTTCCTGATGTGACACACAGGAGCTCAGCGAAACCGTTAGGAGTATGAATATAGCGCCCAAGGAGAAGTTGTTCAACGTCAAGAGCAATTTATGTACATGTGACAATACTCGTAATGAAGATCTGAATATCTGATGTTGAACCCCAGCAGCCCAGGTCTATAACATAACATAACGCCTTTAGTACTTTCTCTCGATATAAAAAAGACAAAGTTCTAGAAGATAGTGTAATGAAGTTGTATTGAGGATGAAATTTTATATGTAAGCCCTAAATGTTGGCAACCGAAGTTCGCGGGCGTCCACTAGTACTGAATATTTAAAAGTAATATAACCTGCATAAAATTCTGCAAACAACAGTAAATCAAATTAATTGCAAGTATTCGTAGAGAACATGAGTAATAAAATAATTCATGATTAATGGGAATAGTCAGAGGGCACGAGATCAGACTGACCTATTAATAAATGACAGGCAAAATGTAGATTTATAGTGCAAGGAGTGCAACTGACTGGTGTGTACAACAAGTATTTTGATAGGTTTCATTAGAAAAAATAAAAATTAAAAGAGCAAATGAACATAGTGATTATAAAACATTTAATTACATGTACGTACACTACCGTTACCAAGATAGTTTTGCTCTTGACTCAAGACTAAGCCCAAGGAGGCTTAGACTGAGCCGAATATGCAGCTCAAAAGATGCCTGTTCACTCGACGTTTGAAAATTTCTAAGTTATAACTGCAAGGAAACATTGGCGCAGGAAGTGAGTTCCACTCTTTTGCAGTGCGTATTAACATAATTATTGGAACATCAACACGAGATATTTATAATTGCCCCTTTTCATTTGAATTAATACAACGAGAAAGTTTTATAGTTTTAAAAAAGAAATATCAAGCAATCGTGAACGAAGCTATAAAAAAAGCTCCGCAACTGTGAAATTGTTCTTATTAACTAAGCCAAGTTGCGCAAGCCCAGGCTGACCTGCTCCGGCGCATCGTCTCGCTCCAGCGCGGCACGTGGTGTTGGTGCTTTCTCGTATTCTTCTACAATAAATTTTGGTTTGACCTCAATATTTTGTGAATAGGTGTTTAGATGAAATAGCACCTTTAATAGAGATTTTAATAAGTTTTTTTTACGTTTGTTCAAATAAGATACGGTTAAAGTAATAAAAAATATGGGAAAGCCTCTTTTATAAACAATAACTCAACCTTCCCGTAGTTTTGTTAAAGATGGATTACAGGATCAATTAAAACCAATTCATTTGTAGCTAAGTAGTGAAGAAATAGAGTCAATAGAATGCCTTTAAAGTCTCCAAATAGATATTAACGCTTTCAATAAACATTGTGAACTCTTTACGTTAACATGATTTACGTGGCAAATAACATCAGCATGTTGGGCCTTATTCAGATTTAAATTAGTCTCCCTCTTTTGATGTAGGTATACACAGTATTGTAAAAATTACCTCTTTCGGGACGACTACATATTCATCTTTGACTGGCGAGTTCGCTTCATGAGTATATCAGTATCCGTGTCTCATCATGACTAATGACTATACGTCTACATCGACGTATATTTTCGCAATTTAACGATATGTGGAAATAATTAAGCAAGTGCTAACCAGTACTCAGACGATTGAAAGATAGCACGCAAGGGCAATGAATTATAATACCATTTTTTATCCAACATATAATCCATTTTGCACTGGCGTATATGGATAGACAAACCCACACATCGACGTAATGGTTGATATGTAAAGTGACATTTGTATGTGCTGATGTATTATCTATGTATTTGTTGTAGATATCGCGTCCGTTGCCCTCTCGGCCATTCGGTGACATTGACGAAGCAAATGATGATAAGCACATTATAAATAAAGAAGTGGAAGATCAATATATACAAAAATGTCGGTAAAGTTATATGATGTGCGTTTTAAACTGTAGATGAATCAATCGAATAACTGGAATTTGCATTTTAGTTTGCTTTTATGTAAATATATATCTTTTATGTATATATATATATATATAAGAAACGTGAATATTGAGAAGATAGAAGTGAAACTCTTGAAAATAACATAAATATGTTATTCATTTTTGATGAAGCAATGTTAAATACGAAATGAATGCATGGAATTACCCAGATCAATTAAAAAAGCAGCTCGGTTGTGTTAATTTTTTATACATCAAGTGAAACCCCTGATAAGCCATGTTATTCACAATATGTGCGCCTACGATCTTCGATCTCTATGTTATGTGCACATAAGTCACAGTGTGAGTGTCGTCAACATTTCGATCACGATTGTTACATTTGATAGGGTTGACAAAAAAATCCTCTCTAACAAAATTATTGTTAGTATTCGAAATTCTACCCTTGAAGACATCGACATGTCTACATCAGTTGACGTATTATAACTAAGTTACTCGATTCTAACAAACATTTAAGCACAAATAAAATTCATACTGATCGACAGACATGGTTAGCATTCATGCTAAGAAAACTTAAATTGGATCCCATGATCTTCGTTTCGAAGTTATCAACCCTATCTTTTGATCTCATTGCGTGTGGGTGTAATGTGAACTTGAATTTACATGACCTTATCGCATGAATAATACGTTTTAGCGTGGTGTTGCAATGTCTCACGGTTCGCTACCTTTGCCTTCCTTGTTCAAATCATCATACCTACCTGAGTATACTCGTAAGTCAAGGAGAACCGAACTGTTTCGTAATAGTAAACAAGTAGGAAAGATCGAAGAACCCGCGGAGGCTATTCATCTAAGATACCAAAATATAGAATGACGTAACTGCAAAGTTTAGTGAACGCGGGTGTGCGGTGCCCCTGCGCGCGCGTCGCTCAAGGTCCGCGCGATCAAGGCCAGTGGCAAGCCGTGAGACTCCGAGCAGGGAAACCTACAATTTGCTATCGCTACGCCGAGTTTCTCAATTCACGATTATAGCGTGGAATTGAAATCAGCACTTCGTACAGGCAGATTGGCTTCTTGATCTTTTTGAAGTGGAACGTTGGATTGCGGAATTTGCTTCTGAGTACACTGAGTTAATGAAACATGATCAACCTATGAACTCTTTTCCGATGGATGAAATGCAAAGGCTAGTGTTACGTTGACTAGGTAATGCATGCTTTTTTATTTGTCGAATTAGGATTACAAATTAAAATAATATGTCTTTATAGCTTTTATGGTAGCGTTTGGGGTTAAGACTTCTCAGGAAGTAACAGGTGTTATGAGAAGGGGTCTGGAGTTAGAACCATTAACTTATTGATATAATTCAGTTGGTATTATTTGGGTATAGGCACCATGAAATGAAATAAAGTCGTAAAGGAAGTGTGAGGTTACCAGTAGAATTTGTTAATCAGAATAATTAGCATGAAATTACCACAGTATTGTCAAAATACCGGGAATTGGTTGACCAGGTCAAGGATAAAAGAAGGAGACATTATACATTTAAATAGCTACAAATAAAATTAACTGTGTAGTGAAAGAATTCCGAAAAATATTTATTTGGATACTTACTAAACATTTTAACGTTTAAATTAAAAATAATAGACCTTTCATTGGCCTCACGTATTATTGCGTCATGGAGACTTCATATTTAAAATCGAGAGGTGCCAAAAAACTTAGCGGAATGTTGTTATTTAATGTGTTAAAGTGCTGTGGACTCTGTTGTTTTTGCACTTTAAATATGCGTAACGCGTTCAAGCAATCGAGGAAGATTTAAATTGTGCGATAATGTCGGACTATTTGCTGTTTAGAACTACATTGAGTGTAAGCGTATTTAAAAAAAAATGTAATGTCGTTGTAAATTTTTCGGTTTAAGTATCTAATTTATTGGTGAAATAAACCGCGATATGATTAACATGATAGTTATTAGATTCAGGGCATAAAGCCTTAAAAAGTATGATGAACAATATTAATATTAGTAGTGTACGTTGAAGCACCTAGTAATATACATATATCTCTACCTATGCTTACAGCTTACTGAGCGACTGCACCAGACTGGTTAGGTTACAGATACTACTATACATTTTAATTTGTGTCCTGCAATTTGTGTTTCATGCTAAAATACCAGTTTTGTTAGAGAAACAACACGATCTTGACATTATGTATACAAATGATCTAGCAAAACGTGAATAGAACAGAAACTTTTCCTTTAGTGAAAGCACCCATTGCTGGTGCTAGGTTTACTCCAACGATAATTCAATATCAGAATCTTGCTTGCAGTAGTAGTTTGCGTTGGTCTTCATTACTAAAGAAAAGATACAATTTTATGTAAATATATTAATTGATCATTATTGAAAACTTCTTGACTGCCTCGTTGGTGTAGTGGCAAAATTTCTGCCTTGCATCCGAGAGCTCTTGGGTTCGAATCCCAGGTTGAGCCAAAATAGTTTCTGAGATTTTCTGTCATGAATTTCTCAAAAACGTCTCGGAGTCGTGAAGTTGACGGTGGGTGTAACACCGTCAACTTCCCGGCTTAACGTGCTTCCGTGCCTCGGAAAGCACGTTAAGCCGTTGGTTCTGCGCTTGATCTATCTCCGGTCATGTCAGGTCATAATACCTCCTGCGTAGTAGGCTGATCACTGTTGAGATTGGCCGCCGTGGTCGAAATCGGCAAGGAGGACTATTATTAAAAACTTGTTATCTATATTTTTTGCATTTCGGACAGCAATAGCCGTAAAGATAAGAAGCTTCGCTACTTTCACAATGATAAGAGATGATCCCTTGAGTGAGACTGATACAATAAATAAGAAATTGCAAACTTTACAGTATCATTAGTTTAATATTTCTGATAAATTTATTTGTACACAGTAATGTCAACATATAAAGTCATTTGTAAATGTATTAGGAGCACATCAGGTAATTTTAATTGAAAAGCAGTTTAATTAGTACCCAAAGCGAAATGCGAGCCCAGGGAAACGGAATTGTAAATTGGATCAATTAAAAACGTAACTTCGGTTCGGAAACAATTCTCTTTCGGAATACCTATTGCCCCAAATGTAGTTAGCGCTTTAGAAAATGTTTGTAGATATATAGCGCTTTAGAAATATTTTGGGAACTAAAAATACCTACAAAGTTTTTTGTTATTCAAAATGTATCAGACATTTTGATTAGGTAAACTATTACATATAACAACAATTATACTAAAAATCTGCAAGTACGAGAAAAAATTACTCCTACACATACAATAAAGCTGAAGAAGAAAAAAGCATGTACTTGAGAGATATAAAAAAATTGGCTAGGGGTACTTAGAATTGACTACAGAACACATTCCACTACTTTTTAGGATTTTTGCCTGTGTGTCTGTAGTTTCTGTTTGTCTGTGTATATGTACGCGCATCACCTGAAAATGGCTGAACGAATTTAAATGAAAACTTTACCAATCTGTCAAGGTAAGTGTCAGTCAACTATTTTTAAGTATTTTGAAGATCTGAGGTGGAACCCTCGCAGCCCTGCGCGAAATTTATCCTCATCTCATCACTTAATATCTGTACTGAATAAGGAACACTTAGCAGTCCAGCTGGAGTCCAGGAGGGGCTGGATGCGATTGGCACGGAACCGCAACACTTGGCGTGCTCATGAAGAGGCCTATACCCGACTATGGGTGGCCACAGGCTGAAGAAGAAGAAGCAGTCCAGCTTAACAGTATATGAGGTACAAACATAACGCCTTAAGCACTTTCTTTTGATATAAGTTTCAGAAGATAGTGTAATGAAGTTGTAATGAGGATGAAACTTTATTAAGCCCCAAATGCAGGCGAGCTAAGTTCGCGGGCGTCCACTGTTGTCAATACAAATTCAAGAAATGTTTGATGTGAAACTAAACAGGTAGATGAATAGCTGCAAAATATATTTAAACCCACTCAAATCAAGATATTTAAAATCCAATCAGACGAGTAGTTTTATTTCTTGCATTGGTCTTTTTGTCATTTTAAAATCGCGTCGCACCCACTTTGATGCATATCTCTTGAAACTTGGCCGTACCAGCGTTGTCTTTTGATGCAAAACAAAATAGGTAATTCATTAACCCAGTCATGGGAAATGATTTTGTTTTTTTTTTCGTGCACTAGCATAATGTTAATTACTGGCAGGCGCGGATCCGTGATGGTTTTATTGTTTTTGCTTTCCCAATGGAACTAATATTACAGCAGTTAGAACGCGGTTAGGTTTTATATGTTGATTTCATTTTATCTCATACTAGAAACGGGCCATTTATTTTTAAAAAAAAAATGGGTCGAAATTTTATATTTTGGTACTTTAAGATTGTGTTTTTCCATAAATAAAATAATACTGCTTTATACACTTCGCTGCGGATTTCTGGAGCTTCATTAAAGCTTATTTTTTCCTTTATCCTCGACCGATAAAATGAAACACCAATAAATACGTATCGAATGAGGCATCATTATTATTTTTGCATCTCTGTAACCCGTAAAAGCGATCGCTGGTACTAAAGTACCCATCATAAATAATACCTATAAATATTCGTCCGCATGAATAATGAATTTGAGGATAAAAGACGATGAAGATTGATAGCACACAAAATCTTTAAAAAAGAATGGTTACTTAATAAATAAAGTGATTCTTTCAAATTTCTGCCTCATTGTTGGATAATGGATTTGATTCCAAAAATATAAACTCTTTAGAAATATTTAAAAATGTGAGAGCCTAAATCGTTTGTGTTTCTTTCAATAACGGTTACAATAACTGTTCCAATATACGAATCAACTATACGAGTTTTACGTACGATATTGAGAGTAATATGTTATTTTTCGGTACAAGGCCCTCCCGACTCCTCCTCTTTAAGTACCGTACACCTCTTATCTTCGCATTAAGTTACCAAACCGTTACTTCCCACCGCAGTTCACCATGCTAGCATGTGAACAAACAAAAATAAACGCCCGTGAAAAATCGCTGAACGTCTAGAGTAGACACTACAACACTCACGCGACTCTGGATTTTGCAGAGAATTTTAGTTACAGAAAAAAAAATCAGCGGGTAAGCTTCAACGGCTGGAAGAGTTTTAACCAGCTAAGACTAAGAACCACCGTGATAAAATTATCTTTCGAATAAAAAATACCTTACTGTAATTGGTCCATCCGTTTGGGAGCTACGAAGCCACTGATAGACACACAAATAGTATAGGGGTCAAGATAGATAGATAGATAGATTAACACTTTATTGTAAAACACAAAATAAAATTACAGAAAAGTTTGACAAAGAAAGATGTACAATTTAAGCGGTCTTATCGCTTGTAACACCCCTCTTTTCCGTCGCGACTTTCAGATTACAACGTTCATTGTAAAAACCACGTCTATATTAAGCAAAGGTTTCCTTAAAATATGTTCTCAGAAGCGATGGAAGGCTTTCCTTTAACAGTAACGTCTGATTCATTGTTTCCTGACCTGAATTCCTTTAGATTTACTCAGATAAAAGCGTGAATGCATTATTAGTTATTATCCTGATGCAGTAACAAGAAAAAAAAAACTTTTTTTTTCATTCATCCTATTTCTAGCCTTACCCGGTTGGCAATTATTTTCGTTTTGGCTGATCATGATGTCATATTTACCTGCAACAAAAAATAAATAATATTAAAAAAAACTGTTCAACAGTGGTGCGTAATGATCCAAAGCGACAATTTAAAGGTTAGCTTAAACTTCCCATCACCTTCACAAATCAACAGAAAATCTGACATATCAATTTTCTACATCCATCCGCGAGTTAAGCCGATTAACATTTTTGGCTTTTGATTGAGGCGAACCGACTCGTTGATGCTAAAACCAGATTCTTTATTTTATACGACCACATCCACATGTTCGCATCGCCCACATTAATTTGTATTCGTTTTATAGGGATCACACTTAGCTTCTACGATAAATATAAATCATGCTCTTTTTAAAGCCACTCGTTGAATTATGGCGTAACGCGTAACTTTTGGAAACAAAAAAGTTTTTCGAGTCCAACTGAAGCCTTTTAAACATAATTTGATACGGCCGAAACTGGATATTTAGGGGGTTTTCACGGTCAACTGAAGATACTTTGAGACCTTGAGAAGCATCGTTACAACAAATATGTGGTTTATGTTAGTGCGCTGAGCACAGCACCTGATCAAACATTTTGGAGATAAGCGGGACACTTGATGTGAGACTCGGCAGATAACATTCGTCTTCCTGGCTGGAGTGGAGTTACTTGAGCGAACACTCAAACACTATTTTCAATCAAAGGCTCTCAGTCTCGTAAAAGCAACATTTATGAAAGACAAGCATTAAAGTGCACACGTCTGACTACAATAGCAATGTCTCTAAGCAAGGTCTGACAATATGGATCATAAAGGAAATGTTCACCGCAGTGCTGTAAAAATCAAAACATTGGAAGTATCTTTTCATATGCAAATGATCCGTACCTCGATACATACGAGCGCAACGAATGAGACACAGGTGTCAATAAAATTAAATAACTGATACAGTGAAAATAGACGAAGGTGTTTGAAAATAACGAAGGTCAAAAGCGCGTGATACGGAAAATCCATGTGGACAGAAAAGTTCTGTAGCCAGGTAGGTGCAATTTGTGTATGACTAGCAAGCTTACTCAACTTTGTGGCTTTGTGTCGTTGCGTCAGGACAGTCTGTTTTTTATAGCAGCTATTGTAAGTTATTCCGAGGCTGCTTATAATGCAACGTGTGTCTGGAGCCGCGATGGTGATACAATGTGGACAGGTAAATAGGTATACGGCGACTGAGATTAATGAACGTCGGTTAGATGCAAGAAGCATCACCCTGAAGTGCTCATAAATTTGGATTGCCAGCCGATACTATTACCTGATTGAACATTCAAACGTCTATAAAATCATGGTCACGGACATTCGATGGATTATACACGGGAACGGTTTACGATTCCGTGCATTACATATTACAAAATGAGGTGCAGAGGAGGATGAATTGAAAATAGATAAATAAAATTCTATGGGAAGGGCCTAAGGGTATCACATACATATTTCATTCAGTGCGACCAGACGGAATTGATGTTCCATTATATGCAAGCCAGTTTGCTTGCCATGGTCAAAATTTCAATAGCCCAAAGCAATCGAGGAGGCCGGCACGTGTAACTTTTTGTGCCAACTCCTCGGAATTTTTCGATACAACTTTGGAAAAGGTTGAGTTGAATATCTTATTATGCAATATTTTAATAGGTTCGTGCCATTAAGATGTTTTTGTCGTGCCGATGCCGATAACACGTTAGGAATTTATGGCGTCAGTTATCCTTAAATTGGTTGGAAACATTGCGTGACAGGTTGTTAATACTAATTTGTTATGAAATAGTATTATGTATGACGTTTAAATTAGGAGGACGTATCATTCACGGATCGGCATGTAGGAAATGCGTGAATGGAAAGAGATGGATGTGGAGCTTTGGTGTAAAAGCGAATGTTTCTTCGTTACCGGTAGCGATGTCTCTTTGAACAGCGACAGCGGGTAGCTGGCGCGGCGGCAACTTTCTATGTGACCTCGAAATGCTGCATTCACTTTCCTCACGCTCGACACCGGTTACGCAACCGACACCACGGCCGACATATCGTCGCAGCGGAGGCTTCTCGCCCGATCACAGGCCCGCTGAATTTGTTTAACTTCACTTGTCAAACCGCTCTTAAACATCATAACGCCACTAATATTGACTCTCAATGAAAGCCATTACATCATACGGAGCACAAAGAAAACTCAGGAATGCCGCACGAAGTGAAGACGCCGTGGAGTTGAAAAAATAAGTTTGCAATTTATTCGAAGGGCAGATAAAAACGCCAGGTGCCATGCCTCTTGCGTCCAAGGTCAGCGTTTCCTAGAGCTGCATATAGGTTTCTTTTTATTCGTTGCGTGTTCCTTCCCAGGCGAACTCGCGTGCGGCCAAACCAGTTTTGATGCTGTTCTCCATTCCGCCCGTAAGGCAGTACGCCCATTACGATATAAGTTTTTATTTCTCCGTTTAATGGAATCTTTGTGGCCAGTAATTGGACTACACTTGCCATAGCAATTTAATGCGACTTTAAACGTTTACTTTTATACGAATGATAGATAATGATTACCCTCGGAGACTTCATGGTAATGTATTGTTCAGGCTGAACTAAACTCTGAGAGAACATCGAAAGTTGTGTTACATGTTTTCAAGTCAATAAGCTCATTATAAAACGTGTTATGTTCGTAAGCGCCGAGCCTAAAACTGCACGAGTAGAAAAATAATACGATCAAAACAAGGGGGACCGGGCATCGAATTTGGTTGTTTCTTAGAAACCTTCGACAACTGCAAACCGAGCTAGCAGGAAGTGGGGACGGACTTAGTTTATGTAACCCAATCACCTGCCTCGCTCAAGGCCAGCCTCAGCGATTTGGAAAAAAATCAAGGCCACGCCAGCCCAAATGCGGGCCTGGCTATCCTTATTATATCTAACCCTCTCCCTCCTCAGCGGGCTCCTTTGGCAGGATGTTGCATAAGCTTTGTTGTTTTGTTATTCTTCGTGCAGAGCGTCTTATTTTAGATTAGTTTTTTACTGCACATGCAGTCGTGTTCTTGTTTTACGCCGAACAGAATTCGAGTATTGTTAATGCAAATGTGGAAATGCTTCTTTCACATTCTAAATTATTCACTGCTAAGAGTTCCAAGTTTTCAAGACACGAACGCTAGAAGTTCGTTGAGATCATCAAACTATTGATGTTCTCACGTCGTCGCCTCGTGTGGCGCGAGGTGTACTTAATAATCTTAAAAGTGTGAAAGCGCGTCGTTTTTCGTGAGAACTTTACCGATTCCCGGAGTGTCTTTTGAAATTTTTCGTACTTTTCGCGGGACGAGTGCCGAGGGAAGGAAACTTTTAGACTAAATGACCTGGATAGAAATTGAGACGTCGCACGGCGAGGATCTAAAGTTGTCTCGACTAACACCAAAGGAAACTTAAAATATCTTGGCGCATTTCGTTGGGTAATCGAGAATTTTTCTCAGACTAAATTGCTGCAGAGAGCGAACTGATTTTAAAGAATAAGAATTTCACTGGGCAAATATCGTTTCAATGGGAGAGTCTTCAATGATGAATTTTAATGACAACCCATGTGAGGTGATAAAAAAATACTTCACCGGGGGATTCCCGACGGGCAGAATTTTGTGGGTGCACCGAAAAGGGCACATCCCCTGCATCGCGGGACTATGGTTGCCATTAGCAACGTGTCCTATCTTTGTATCGGTGAATACATTGTGCCCTGCATGATGCGTCTACAATAGAAAATAGACAATATCAACTGAGTCGAATTGTGTTGATGTTGACATTATTTGAATGATTTGGGGCTCGAGTTTGATTTATATTCTGTAGTCAGCTGCAGGACTCGCATAGTAGAATAATTATTAAAAAATCTAAAGCTATTATTTCAAAGGGAGTAGGAAGTGTCGGATGTAAATGCGGGATTATATTTATTCAAGTGTTAGTCTTTATGAGATGTAAGACTGAAAGTTTTTATGTCTAGCGTTATTTAAAGCGTCGTAAAACATTACAGGGAACATTATAGCAAATATGTCAGAACTGAAATTATGTGATGATCCTACAGGCTTTTAGGTATTCTTGTTCGGATTCTACAGAAATAACGCTCAAGTGATGAATTAGATCCCGCGATTAGCAATTACCATAAATACCAAAAAGAAAAACGAGAAGACCTTACAGGTTTTTTTTTCAATGCTTGTTCGAATTTCACATAAATAATAAATAAAATAAAAATATTTCACAACAATCACACCAATTCTCTAGTCCCAAATTAGGCTACGAGGCTTGTGTTATGGGTACTAGACAACGGATAAACATACTTAAATACTTTTTTTTTGGAAATAAATACATATTATACATAGAAAACACCCAGACCAGTACAAACACATGTTCATGCACACTTATGCTTGTACTGTGCGGGGATCGAACCCACGACCCTTGGTCACAGATTACTAAATAGTTACTACCTTGGTTTTAGAAGTCCGACATGTGGACCACTGCACCAAACGGTCGTCTAAATAATGCCTGAAGTGATGAATTAACATGTTTATTAGATCTCGCCATTACTGCCGGAATAGTGAAGTATCTACATCCTTTGTCCGTAGTAGGAATCAGCAGGTGTAGTCAAACGGCGCGTGCGACGCTCCAACAAAAGCAATATTTCGAAAATAACTTTTTGCTCCATGCCGAAAAGCAAACTGAGCCGCAAGATTTATATCCGCAGCTACAATAGAAATCAAATAGTCGTGCACTCATCGCCGATAATAGTCTATTAAAATTTCTCTGTCCTTCTACAGAAGTCGTTATTTCAGTTAAAGGTAACTGCTAGTTTTTTTTTTCTCTCGTCGGCAGCGAGGATAGAACAAGGCACTGGGTAAGTGTAATGCCGTCATCTACAAGTATAATGCGCCTGCGCCGTCGACCATAATATTTTTCAAAAGATCTCTATGAATTATTTATTTCTCACGTAGACACCATTACAATTATTTCTTTTCTCCTCGAAGGAAACATCTTGTGAATAACAAGTGCCTTAGATCTCAACATGGAAAAATGTGCGGTAGAGTCCTGCTCTTGCAAATTTAATTTTTAGAACATAACTTTCAAGCATCTGCCAGACATAGCAGCATCATTTATTTACAGTTTCTACGACTTGCAAAAATCTTATTTTTACGATTCCAAATCAGTCCCATAAATTATTTATCAAGTCATGAATTTTAGAGAAACTTCATCAATTAGCAATTGAAGTCAAGAGTCAAAATCATCATTATCACACATTTTAATGTCGCGGGTTCACCTTGAAAATCGGCCTCTGTCACCGACGCAAGTTCGAAAAGGGTCGGCTTACACCACACGCGAGACAAAAGGCGGCCTTTCGCGAGTGGTACCTACGTAAATAGCGGGGTGAACGACCCGAGTTCAACTTGACACATTTTTGGTTGCCCCAATTGTGCGGGATCGGCGACCTCGGTTGCGCAACGGGAAGTGGCCCAAGCCAATCGTGTTGGTCCCAATGGCCCAGTTGACACTTTCGAGGTTCCGGAGAATGCCAAATGCATCGCGCAATGACTCTACGAGTTGAATTAGCATTGGCACTGATTTTACACATGAGTGCCTGCCTGTGTGACATTAATTAATGTTATAAACCTTACTCAATTGGGTAAGACAATGTAGTAAATAAATGTGTGTAAAACTTGCTTGAGTTGCTTGGTCTCTCGTACATCATTTGAGAGTTAGTAACACAGTTCAGTGTTCAATGACGAATTTAATAAGACACTGGTAGTGGACAGGATAAAAGACGATCAACCCGTTAAGAACAACGGGTAAGATCAGGTCCAAGCTCCAACACAGAGACAAAAATGTGAAAGCAGAAAAAACATAGTGACTCAAAACGGTGCCGAACCCGTGTACAAGGAACTGTCGCTTGGATTCCCTTGCGTCACGGGCGGGGTGTAATAAAAAATGCAGGTAGGGGCCGTCGAGCGTCGACCCCCGGTTTGGAATGACGCCATCATAACATCCACTGATGCGCATTCAATACAATCATTGTGCAGGCGAATTGATGAGTGGAACGCAAATCTTGGAATCGGAGAATCGGCATTGCGGACTCGAATGACGTTTCCGTAGAGTGGATGGATATGCAAATAAATTGTGGTATATTCTTTCTGAAGACGGTTTAATGACAGAGCATATTTGCTCTTTTGAATATTGAATATGTGGGTAAATAGCGATTGATAGGATAGGTAAATTGATTTTATTTAAAGTCGTGCTTGGAGCTGGGTAAATCTGATCAATATCTGATCTTAAACAAATAACCAAAGCTGAAAATATAATTTTTAATAGACGGACAAAAGTTATCTTGTGAAGAAGGAAACCTCTATAGAAAAAACTTAACATGAGTGTTTTTGACTGAGCACAACATTCTTGGAATACAAAAGAGCACGCATGTGGATCCGTGAACAAAATTGATGTTTTTTCTCGCATTCCCAATGTGTAACTATACAATTTGCACTAGCACGGTGTCGATGACCTCTCGCCAGCTGTTTGCCTATGGAAGTGTTCGGTTCGGCGCAAGCGCAAGGTAAGTCGGGTTACCGTGGAATCATACCGGTACAACTCTTTTATTCGAACCGTGACAAAAGCCGTGAATAATGACATCATTATTTTCTTTAAAGCCAGTTGCGATAATGAGGACGACAGTCCAAACAATGCTTACGAAAAATAACTACACATTCGAACATTATAAAGATTCGGTTCTTGTTTTGACGTCTTCTTCTCCTTCTTTGGCCTCTTCCCGTTTTTTTTCTTGTTACACGGGGTCTGCTTTCCTTATCATCAGGGCGCCATGTATTCCGCTCGCTGTATTGTTATGTTTTGACATAATAAGAAAACATCCTAGTCATTAATTAACTTTGCACGAACGCAAACGATGGACGATTTAACGATTGTCGTTGAATAGTTAAGACGTAGACTGTCGTATAGAATTTAAGTAGTTTTAAGTCACGATTTTAATGCCTGTGTGCTCTATAGTTAAAACAGGGCGGCGGGTCATGAGGAAGCATAAATTTAGAGGAGACGATAGCAGCGATGTGCCTTCAAAGCCACAACAGCTGTAGACGAAATGCCACATACGAACACATGCCCGCACCCCTACTACACGCACACATGCACACTCATAGCGTAAACAGACACAGGTTTAAGTATACCAGATGCCCCTGCAGAAAGGGACAAAGATACATTTACACTAATGCCCGACTGAGACACGATAGCGAGGGAGGTTTGACAACGCTGAGAGCCGTCTAATTAAATGTAGTTGAAGGTCAAAAAAATAAATGTATGAAACATTATGACATGCGTGCACGTTCAACTGGTGCTTGAGAAACAAAAAGTAAACTTGTAGCTTATGCAGCTGTAGCGAGTACTTAAACTTGTACATATTAAATGTGATTGCCTTAAACAGCAGCGCGTTAGGAACTGGCTAATAGAAAAATAAACAGTGGCAGGCCGAGGCGAGGCCGCTGTTAATTAACGTGCAGATAGTTTTATAAAAGGCAGGAAACAGGGAGCGAGGGGAGTAGGCAATGAAGCGGTAAAAATAGAAGCGGGGGTCGGGGACGCGCCAGAATCGATCCAACGAACAATGCCGCGATGCATCGTCGTGCCAATCAATAATAGATGCCACGCCATGTCCTCGCGCGCTCAATCCATTTAATTTCGGGAATGGTGACTACAAAAATCAATACTTCTGCAGTCATTACACGACAAGCCAATAAAAGCTGACCTATTTGACGGAATAAGATTACTGAAATATCCTTAAATTCTGCGCGGTTCTGAGTTTCCTGTTTTGGTTTAAATCTGTCCTGTAATTATTTTCGTGCTAATATTTACCGTTGTGTGTTTACAACATTTAAATATTATTTGAGAACTAGCGGCGTGGAGTTTCGTATCAAAATTCTTTCTTAGAGGATGCCGACGTCATAGTAGCTACTTATATGTATTCAAAGTCTCAGCCTAATTGGTTTAAAATTGAAAAAGTTTTATTCGAACTTTCGTCCCCTATAGAACGTAGAACATCCAGTCGTTTGGGCTGTGCATAGATAGATCACTATGTCAGTCAATCAGTTACCTTTGAATTTTATATATTCAGATATAACATTAGAACAAGTAAAAGAACTGTAGTTTATACTTTTAGTTGGTTCCTGTAACAAGCAGTCAAGTAAGGATCTTTGATGTACTGACTTCAATGAACGCCGCTGCACTTCTACGGACGAATAAACCAGATTATAGTTTCCTTTCGGTGTCAAGTTACACACTCTTTAGTGAACGTTAATATTCATGCTTTTAATATATGTAGAATCCAGAGAATATGAAGAGATCTTGTCAGTAAAATGTTAAGTATTTCTACATTTTCGTCATTACTTCTTACTATTTACCCTTTTACCTGGTTTACCGGGTCTATCACAGCAATATATTCCTTGATGAAGCAAATTTATCTATAAAAGTAGATTTTACCAGCATAAGATCGAAAGAGATTCGCAATTATCTTTTGTGTAACACAAAATGAAAGCGAAACTATTGATCTTATCTTATGTAGGAAGAAGGAGTGCTTGAAAGAATTCCAAAAATTTAAATACGCGCTTTCCCAAGTGTGCAAGCACGGCAGTGGGTTCACGCGAAACCGCACATGTCCCGCCATCCCCGGTGACTCCGCAAGGCCGAGTTGGGGCAGGTCAGGCCCAGGCACTCGATGCAAGCACTAAGTACTGTGGGGAGCAATGTAGGTCATCAAAGGGAACAGCAAATGTTTGCCGAGCGGAAAGTGCGCTCATTTCGACCGTTCAGCGCGGGAAATTCGCTCCGCAGTGAACCTTATCAGCTGCGCAAAAACAACTTGTGGTAGGTCGGCCGGGTTAACGCGCTTTATCAATTTTCATTATCCTGCCTTTCGTAGCGATCACTGTTTCACAATTATTCAGCCGCGAGAACTTGCGTGTAGTAGACTCGCTTTTTCACTCTAATGCAATGGGTTCTTGATTACAGAAACAAAAAAACAAGCATGTTTTTTTATTTAATAACCGCTCGGCTCGGTGGGAACCCAGCAGGAGTCTCACCACAAGTCTGCACGAGCGCATCTCCGTTCAGCCAAGCAAAACCAAGTCTAGACGCCATTCTGTGCATTAACACTCCCAGTATAAGAGCTGTAATATTCTCCCGACGTACCTATGTTATCTGTTTGTAGTTACCTGTTAGAGGTTTTTATGACGATGGCGCTATATTGTAATGCCTACGTTTGCTTTACTTTTTAATTTGTTTCGGGTCTTATTGAATTCGATATTCGTGCGCCCAGGGTGGTCTCTAATCCTTTTACGAGGAATGTCTGCGCGACGAAATAAAACATGTCATGATATGCTTGCTTATGCCACGTGAATCATCGCTATAATTGTTGGGCTAGTTGCATCTTCTGCAGAGTCGGGCAGTTAAACACGCGGCCTTTTACTCACTCGGCTTGACGTGAGTCAGTGTCGTAGGTATTTAGCGATGCTTTTGTTATCGCGGTGTAAACGACCAGCAGTACAAAGGCGTCGGGCGAGCCGCGCGCCCTTCAGCCGACGAGACCTTGGTTGGATTTAGACGCAGTTCGATGGACTTGACTGCGCCATGCGCCTTTTAGTTCGGCTTTGGACTTGGACCTTTTATTGCACCCGGCCCTGGAATGCTGCAACACGCAATCTTAATTGGGTTCGTTCATTTTTTTCCAATTCGAATCTTTGGAAGGGTTTCGTCGAATTGAACTTTTTCGCTCGCGAGTCGAAAGGTCGGTAACCGCTGGGACCTTGGCCGATTTTAAACGCAGGTTCGTCGATCCGCCCGAACCCAGAACCAGGAACGTTTTATAACTTTCGCCCGGTAATAAAGTTCTTGTTTGAACTTCGTTTCCTCGTGCTCGTTCGATTTATAAATACATTTTGCCAGATGCTGCGTGAAACGAGCATAAATTTTTCAAGAAAAATATTTTGACATGCTACATTTTTGGGATGATTAATTTTTAATGTCAACAAAGTATCTTTTAACAATTATTTATTTAAGACTGTAGGTATAAATAAATTATATTTCTGTTTGTTGAATATTTTTCATGTTAACGAACGTTTTAATAAGGTAATTCAATGATGTTTGTTTATTAATTCAATTAAAATCGCTTACGATATCATGTTGCGTTCTGTTGGAATTTGAATGAAAATATGTCGTACTTCATTTATGGCAAGCAAGATTTAGAAATGTAAATTAATTAACGCAATATCAAATTTACATTAGATTTAGATTATCTCGTTGTTATTATTTCACTCCAGCCAGATTCATAATAGTATCGGATTTCTCGTCTCTTTCAAACTCTACAACACCAAGAGAGAATACCTACCATTTAGGACATTTAGTGACATTACCAATAACGAAACAATTAATTTGAGTGCAGTATTTTTTTTGGTACCTACACCAATTTCACGTACTTACCTATCACTGTGTTACCTACTAACCTTGAATCGTTCGTTTCTTCTTTTTTTTTAAAGTTACATATTAACCAAATTCACCCCATTAAAGTGGCTATAAGTCGGTAGGTACCCAAATCCAAAACTTTTTTTAGATAAACATTTGCTACAAGTTTGAATAAAGACGTGTAGGTTGAATGACACCACCAGAGAATAGCTTGATCTCACTTCGAAGTAGCTAAATAGTCATCACTGCATATCGCAGAGTAAGCCACTCGTTCTATCACAATGCAGATGAGCCCGTTTGCCCAATGTCGCCGAGCAGACCTTGGCCGATTTCGGCGGGGTCGTCGACCGCACAGGTCGGCGCAGGTCGCTTTCACCTCGCGCGCATGCGCAAAGCCCTGCCATGGACGAAGTGCACCACTGTGGATGCGGCTGGACGTCACTTAATGCAACAAGATTGCTTATGGAGTTGATTATGAGATGTTTGAGAGCTTCTTCCCGACTGCTAGGGAAGGGTTTTTTTTTCATATATATTTTATGACTAACTAACGTAGGTCCGTAACCCTGAGCTAATTCCATTGCGCGAAGTTTGGGGGGTAAGAGACTTGTGGTCGCCACCCTGTATATTCCCTCCCCTACAAAGCAGTAAAAGCAAGTTTTGTCAAAAAAATGATAAGCTTTTGAAGATCTGTACGCAAACCATGTCTTCAGAAGTACAACCACGTCACTAAAAACTATGGCATTGTCCCGTATGCATTGTTTGCAGTGAACTTTGACTAACATGCATTGTTACTAACCTCCAGTATTCTTCAATGGAAATGCAACCGAAGGTCAGGCCAGATGTCAATTAGATTCATCTCCACTGCTGTTTTGTTAAATGTGACACAACATAACTAAGACAACTAAAATAAAGTGCTGAAATTCATTCGCAATAGTAGATTTTGAAGTAATCAAATTCGAAAAATAAAGATCGTTTTCTGGTACATACATTTATGTCATAGGCATTTGCATCAATGTTTCTTTAAACAATTGCGAGTTGCTATCTTCAAGGATCTTCAAGAACAGATAACGTTGCTGACTGATGCACTGCAAGTGTCTAATGTCAATAACATTTTTTAATTTCAATTTCGGGTGATCTACATAAAGTTTAAGCACTTTATACGTATACAATGAACTTCAAGTCTCCCAGCTTAAAGCTCCAACCACGATCAGTACGTATCAAATGATCTTGGCTTTACGCGTACACACGATATTCGAACGGTAACCTGATATTTGCGAAAGCAATAGGGAATATGCATAAAATTTGAAATGGCCTAAAATATTTTTTTCTCGAATACTTATTATCGTAATATTATAATGAAAAGAAGTTTTTTTTATTCACTTATTATTTAAACCTCTAAAATAATATTCAAAAAGTGCAAAATGAGGGAGCGAAATTCAAACTTCCAAAACGCGCCACCATAGGTCGAACGAAGTGTGACGTCATCTGACACGACATTGTATTGTAAAAATTACGAAGTAACTGAAAAGTCCACAGTAAAAACTAAGGTAAACACCCACTGGACGTGTCATGTGACGTCACGCAAAGCGCGCGCAAAATGGCGGCGTTTGAACTGCTTAAATTTTTTAAAAGTTTTATATTTCATTTTTTAAAATATCTAGAGTATTTTGAAGCCCATTAATATTTTTTTTTATGTTATAAAATAGTAAACTATCAATTTAAGACAAAAAAGAAAAACATGAATATTCCCTATTGGCTGGAAGCAAACATTGGATGCTTGTAGTTCGAGATACAAGTGTTTGAGCACTCGAACCTAACCCCACAGTTGCTAATCTGATCCCCTACTCTATAAAGATTCATCCACATATTTTTTCGTCTCTAGCCATCTCACTCGCCTACACCATCTTTTTTAACACTCAACGGGACAGCACTCTTATCACATTTTATGTAACTCAAAAGTGTTCATAAGGCTGAAGGTGAAAAAGCGCTACGCTACAACTGGCATCCTGAACCACTGAGGAGACATTATTAGGCTTATTCGAAACTTTAACCATCGGTCTGTAGAGTAGAGTTTTCACAGACTGCTTCTCATCACTTCAAGGATGGCAGTTTATAGGCGTAACTACTGGGATATTACATGATATATCCACTGGGATATAAACTGATTTAGAGGATCAGTAATGAGGAATACCAGAGGCGTCTAAGATGAAAATCAAACGTCAAAACCTTCATGTTTGACTACTGAAAAAATAGGCAAGAAATCTGTTAAAGCAGAAATTGCTATTGAAACTTCAAATTTCATAATCAGTGTTTCAGTTTTATTCATTTTAATTGAATGTGACGTACTCTGATGTAATAATGTGGCCTATTATACAACAGTCAGACAGAAGCATAAAATTCCAGGATTGCTAAATTAAAAGTTTATAACTGCATATTATGAAGACAGTCAGTAGTGAATTCTGTTTATATTTAACATCCATTAATAATTATTGCCTTCATTTAAAAAAAACAGCCCTTAATGAAGAAATTTTAATGTATTCGTTGATTTCCCATCCCAAAAATATAACCTACGGGCCATTGAGTTGTCCCTAAATCGATTACAATTTTCACTTAAAATCGGTACAGGAGTACTGAACCCAATCGCCAAAGCTTTCAAAGGATAAGGGCCAGTGTCCCACTGGGCAAACAGCCTGTTTATTTAAGCTATCAATGTTTGTACTGCGGAGTGGCCCAACCTTGAAAACGTTTCAAGTGTAAATGGACTTTGCTGAAATTGATTTTATTTCGATCCCATAGCTTTGGGATCTTAAAAACGAAATCAGGAAGAAATACCGATCGGAATTGCATGGAAATTTTTGTGCGGACTTATTAAGCTTTTTGAAACTTAAATAAAATCCCAAACAGCCAATGGACGTGCTATAATAGTCGAGATCACGTTCTTGTTTTTACTTTAAGCTCTATAAAAGTCTTAAAAACAGTCGATTGAAAGCGCTGAAAACGTTTAATCGACGCGAATTGTTTTTATTCGCCAATTTTAGTTTTATAACAGCAAATATAATGCTTTTACTCGACTACTAAACGGTTATTCGGCTCTAATATGATCAAAAGCTGATTAAACAACTTCTTATTCGACTGTTTTGGTGCTTGGGACACCTTTTTCGTTTTTCAGATATGCCTGGTTACTGTTAAACCTTCTTTAAATCCCAATGGTCGTTGCAAATTTTATTAAGCTGTCCTTATCAGACGTATGTACAAAGTTCTTTCAGCGAGTGGGATGGGTAGAATAGATGAGTAAAAACATTACAAGCACAACGCTTTTTTTCGACTAGCGAAGATCTTAATGATGTCAAGAGACTATATTTAACGTTAAAAATAGAAATTATACTTGAATTGTTAACACACGCAGGCTCTGTCTGGCAGATACAAAGTAAAAGAGATAATAAAATGTATGTATATCTATAGAGAAAGTGCATAGCTTCAAGACTACTTAAATGTCAAGGTTCCAAACTGGTTGTGGTGGCATGGTGCTGCGTTATGGGGTTTTAATGGCTCCGACACTTTGCCCAGACATAAAACAGCATAAAAACTGACGCGAGGCTTTGAAATATTTTTAAATTCCAGCATTTATATGGATTACTAAATAAAAGAATAAATGAAACAAATCTGCAAAATAACTTCCTTCGTTTCTATTTCGCCTAGGTATGATAAATAGGCACTGTTTTTCTGTAAAATATTTTATAATTTAAGACTTTCATGAATCTTTTTCTGCAGTTCATAATATTTGATTTTAATTGAAATTAAATCTATAAATTAATTTTTAATCTTTGGTATCACAAATTCACAATACCGAAAGATAAGCAACCTAGGGCGCGGTCATCAATCGTAACAAAATAGTAATTGAATCGTCAGTTCAGGACGAAATGTCAAAAACAGGATATAATTACAATTTTGTTACAATTGATTAGCGAAATTACCTCCAGGAAGAGTCAGGCTTGTCTTACTAGTTTATTTTGCACATACCCATTTATTTAAAACTTGCGATTATCTGAAACTGCTCATCAGGTGTAATAATTATGTAGCCAACTACTATGGATTTAATAACCAAGTGTCGGCTTCAAAGCACGTATAATGTCATGTCATAAAATAAAATATTGTCCGTAGTTATGTTCAGTTTACAGGATAATACTGTAATTTAAATTTTAAAATAATCGTTCGTGAGCTGAAGCTCTTATGTTGGCAATATTTTCAAGTAATTTTATGTGTTTATTTGTTAAAATAACAGTTATTTACGAGTATTACCTATATCTACTTTCAGGTTCTTTGACACTGGCACCATAGTATGTACATAATCAAATACTCAACACATATTCTTTTTTAATGATTTCTGAATAACGTTTTTCCGTTAAGCGGTAGCGGTAAGCGCATAACTCAAGAACGCCAGGACTAATTTGGCCACTTGTTTTTTTTAATATTCCTTTTTAGGAAGAAAAAAAAAAACAACGCGCAGGACAATGTTTAAGGGGTCGGCTTGTTAAAAATAGTTTTAAGAAGTGGTAGTTAGCTGGACTCATTCGTTTTTAAAGCCCGACAAAAATGGGGAGTGTTTTGAGTTATGTTTGTGTGTGTGTGTGGCATCGTAGGTCCAGAACGGATATACCGATGTCATTGCGGATATTTTTAATTGAAAGATACATTTAATCGCGGTGGTTTTTAACTATGGCTAGTCAAATCCGGCCAGCCGTTGAAGTACAATAGCTCTTTTCTTGGACATGATCCAAAATCAAAGGTTTTTTTTTAAATTTAGTTTTGATTTTAAAACGTTACGGTTGAATTATCCATAGGTATATAGGTACCTATATGGAATGCTACAAGAAGCTTGGTTCTTGTGACTCTTTGGAAACATTTAAAACCAACTGCAGATATTATGCAAAACAAATATAAATAAGAGACTGCAAACAAGACGCCGAAGGCAAAAAATATGTTTTGAAACTCTTGTACTAGACATGAGTTCCTTCGTTATTTTGTCTCATTATGTTGTGCTGAAACAAAGAACTTTTGTTCTGAAATGCGCTTCATTTTAATTGAATTTTTAATAAGTCATATTTTCTTGGTTCACTTATTTAACGAAGTCCGTATTATCATATAAAAGCAAAAAAGCTGAATATTCATTTTAGAAATAACTTTTACATAAAACTTGTTCGATTATTTCGCATTATTGGAAAAATTGCTTTTAACAAGGTATTTTTCAACTTAAATAAATCTCAATCGACCGTTCCTTTTAAGCTACAATTTTTCCATTAAGAGCTATATTGAGACTTGTAATTGCTCAATTTGTTAGTGGCTCGAAAAAGGCACAACTTGGTGCAATTCATTCAATTACAAGAATAATTACTTAGCTAGCTACTATCATCACCTTATTTAAGAAAATAAGGTACATATCTTATGTACATATTAACGTTTTATAGATTAAGTACAAATAAGTAATGGCAATACTTTTATTGATACAAATATGACCTGGAAATTTTTATTAACAATAAAAAAAATACTAGAAAAACTCATTAACTGGTTAGTTAGAAATTGAGTGATAAAAGTAAAGTTTATTAGGTGCCATAAATGTTCCTTTCAAAATACATCGCCCGCATGTTTTAATTACTTAATTAAATTGAATATATTACTTAGCTCATAGCTCACGACAGGACACATTTTATTACTTTTATCTGTTAATGGCGTAAGGATCTCACGAAAAACTAATTGGTGCTAATTGAAGGAAGAATTTTAGGGGAATTAAAATGGAATTTTATTGAGGGTAGAATTGAAAGACCCACTGATATAATGAACAAACAGACTCATTTTGTTGATATAATATAAAACCACGTTAATGGGGATATAAGAAACCAGTTTATAAAAACTAAAAAAAAAGTTTAATAAACTATTAAACTAGCTTAAACCACCGCAGACAGATAATTGGCTAGACGACTCCACCAATCGTTTACTACTTTTTATTATCTGTCAAAACGGTCTGCCTCCATAGATTTTGTATGGGAATACATGAACGTGACGTCACGGTCATATATTAGAAATCGGAGTCAATTGACCGAATATTTATTGAGTTTTGTGTGTTTAAAAATTGGTTTCGACAGCTTTTTGGAAATAAACTGGTTATATTAACTTCATAGGGGCTATGTTTTTTAAACGCCATGGTCTTTAAAATATTTAAGATAGCTGTCATCATGCCAATTTCTACACCTTGCTTAAACCATCGTTTTTTCATACAAAGAAAACTTATTAATACTTCATATTTTTGTACTGTTGCCTTATCTAAAATTGTGAGGCATTTATGATATCTTAAATTATTATATAAAAACTTCCATGTATTACATAATCAAACATCAAGTATTTTTAACAGCACTCATTCGGTAATCCCTATCAATGTCCAAGAATAAAACAGTGCAAATTCTAAAAGAAGTACGTCGCAGCCACTAATTTCAGCCGCGTCAAAACAACTCTTCAAAAACATCCAAACAAGAAATGACGAAAAACTGTTCAGATAAAATGGACCTTCGTCCTACATTTTACGACTGCTTGTCCAGCAAGCGTGTAAGTACAAAAATTCCTGACTCTCTTCGCCTTTTTAGGAGTCGGTGACAAAAAATATGGGTAAAATTGTTCGAAGGAATATACCTACGTTTTTCATTTACAAATGTAGTGTTGTGAGCAGCCGTCTGCACCTTACATTTGCCTATTAATACCAACCCAATAGTGCAGTTGCGAAAAAGGTTCTTCGAAATAACTTTTACTTATCAAAAACTAGTTTCGAAGTTTAGTAAGCAATAAATTATATTCTGCAATAACTAGTGAATATGCTATTTTGGAAATACTCATTTTTAGAAACGTGTGAACCCCCAAATCGAATGACCTGAGGCCGTACTCCCGTTTCGTTCGTAATACCGGATATAGCCAGCGCTTTCGCTCGCATCGTGAAGCTTGTAAGAGTGGCAGGGATGGCTACATCCGAAACTACGGACAAAGGCTTAGAGAGTAGGGGTATTGATACGATTATGCGGAACCACACAAATAAAAGTCAAGTCGCCCTTTGCTTATTTTATTTCTTTTGTTATAACAACTCAATGTCGTTTAGGACGAAAGTGCATTGTCATTATTTGTATGCGCTGGAGCAACGTAGTAGTGATTTTTGAATTATGTTTTAAGTTAATAATCTTTTTTTTTAATTAACCACGGTACCTGAACGATGCACATGAAAAAATAGTCATATTTTGTTTCTTACTGATGTTTTCAAGAGAGTCCATGTGCAGCAGGTAGCTAGGTAGGTACATATCTAACTACCTACACACATTATGTGCAGTTATTTACTCCGAATGCAGCTGTTAGAGCATTGCACTAACACCTTTATGTTAGTCACGTTTGTGCAAATAATTAACATGTTTTTCATAATTAAAACCTTTTTACGAGCCTTCCATGTAAGTTTCCATGCTGTAAACAAGAATTCTACGCACCGAACTACCTACCAAACATGTTAACATTGACATTAAATAAATATCCAGCTCGCAAAAACAAATCTTTTAAATAAATATACTGAACCTTTTCCCACAGAATATAAAATTATGAGTGCCTCTACATTAATTTCACACGAAACTGTTGAAACAATTTTCACTTACGTTCCAACTAACGCCATCTATGCGCTGTTATTGAAAACATGTCCCATTCATTGTTTCTTTCCGAAACACAAACAAAACAAATTATAAAAATAAAAATGTGACAAGCTTTACATGGTAGGTATTTTTTGCTTATTCATTGTGCAAATACTTTCAGAAATAACAAAAATAACACTGTTAAGTTTGTAATTAAACTATCAAACGAGGTACCTAGTTATTTTGTTTCAGTGTAATGCACCTACTCTGTGCGTAATAAGTTATCTACTTAGGTAGGTAAGCGACAGATGGAATTCAATCCAAGGTGTGGGTCATTGCTCTTTTAACAAAAATAATGATGTCATTCGCAAAATCATCAATTCATGCCGTTAGTAACAAGTGCTCGTTTTTGGGTAATTTACTGTCGTAAACACGATAAGATTATTCGAAAACAATACTTTCGAACTATCTAAGATTGCTGTACAATTGTTACGAAGGTTACGTGCTAGCTCAGCGCCTATCAAAGTGTTGTGTTGATCAACTGTTGTGTCATGCATGATATTCCACGCCACGCCACGGTCAGTCAAGAACGTTCGTTAACCGCGGCGCGACGCGTAGCGTGTACTAGTGCCCCCATCTATCGGTCAATGTCGGCATGACGTCGCGATTGAGTTCCGAGCTGTTGCGATAGATGGCGTTGGCCGTCGAAACGAGCGCGAAGAATTTGAGGATGGAGGCGTTCCGACTTGGGCGGGAAACTCGTTTTGTGTGTGGACTTTAAGGTTTAGACGATTTAAGTTATGAAAGAGCAAGGTAAATTCAGTGGAAGGTGAAGTAGAACATTTATATTGTCATTGTGTATATTCTTTTCGGCATATAAGGTTTAGTTGATTTCTATTTTATAACAAACTTGAATATATTAAAAATGGCACAATTATAAACAAATAAGTCAGTATTTTATTATATTTACGCGTCATTTACAGATAATATTGTCAAAACTATGTCATTTTTTTTATTTTTACTTGTGGTAAGAACGTTAAAGTCAGTCTAAAATTTCCACCACAACCGAACTGCTGTCTGACATATAAGTAGGTACATAAATGAGTAATGACATCACTGGTCAGGAAATGAGATCATTTTCAAATCGCGCTAATTCGAATCCGACTCGCCTCGCCCCCTGGCAGTTGGCAGAAACGGGCCACATTAGAAAATTGCAGACTTTACAGCAGTAAACTACAGAAACTAATGAGGTACACTGTGACATTGTTGGCTTTGTGGGTTGTATATGTGTGCCAACCGTGAAATGTAGGTAGTTTAGCTTTTGCACGTAGATTAGGAGATTTTGTTCGCGAGCTTTGCTTAAAAAGGAGCAACTGTGTGTAAGTGTTTTGAGACAATTTGTAAAAGCAGTAAACTGTTTTTTTTAAATGGTACAAACCCCAGGCATCTCTACATATACTCAATCGCTACTATATAATTCTCGTGTCACAATGTTCGTCCCAGTACTCCTTCAAACGGCTTGACCGATTCTCATAAAATTTTGTGAGCATATTGAGTAGGTCTGAGAATCGGCCAACATCTATTTTTCATACCCCTTAGTGATAAGAAAAATATTTATATAGCAAAACAACGTTTGCCGGGCCAGCTAGTATCTATACATATACGAGTAGAAATACTGTTAAAAATAAACAATTGAATAGTACTTACACCGCATTATATGTGTCAAGCAAGAAGCGAACGAACGAATTACATAAATCACGGTATGTGTTAACACGCGATCACAATTTAACTTAACCTGTATCCAAAAAAATAAAACTGTCAACCGTAGCGTGACACGAAGTTATTTAAACACGCCATTACACCGACGAGACCGATGGGGCATCACTCAAAATTACTTCTTTAGCCTCTCTCAGTGCCTAAGTGCATATTTGCGTGACGATACCGAAGGTATTGGCTGGCAGTCGAAATGCAAGTTAAGGTCAGCGCACAATAGGGGGCGAGTCAGATCCATTGTGAAGACCGCGCCTTAGTAGACGCGGTGGAGCGATGATCGATGCAATTAGTCACCTTCTTCATCATTACTTACCTACTATTAAGAAACATTATACAAGAAAGCAAAGTATGCTGACAAACTAAGCATTTGGTAGGTGCAGGCTCATCTAAGCAGATGAAGTAAAGTGACTTATAAGTAACTAACAATATTTAGTTGAATAGCACTCTTTTGGATACTCAAACAAATTATATTCTTATTTCTTCAATAATAACAGCCACATACAGAGGTAGGAACCTTCGCAAACGTAAAATTAACCTCCCATAAATTACAAAGCCCCAATTGCACAATAAGAAACGGGGTGCAATTGCATAGGAAGTAATAAGAAGTTAGCAGATGCCTAGTTTAAAAAAGAGGGTGGTCCGCGGCTAACCGCGACACTTTCTAAGAGATTTCACTGCGCATGCGACGCGACTGCGCGCGTAGCCTTTTATTATGACAACCCTGTATAAGGCTGTGTTAGGCAAAAAAATACGAGGTGAACTGCGGTTTCCTGGGCTTTAGGGTTCTTAGTACCCATGCCTATTGGTATTGAGGATTTGTCGTTAATTTCAAATATCTATCTATAGTTAATGTTTTTATTAAGGTTTCAGGATGATTCTCAAGTACTTATCCTGTCGAAATAATGAATTTTCGATTGATACTTATTTAGTAAGAGAGCCAGTATAGCTTTGACTTTTATTAACTGTATAATGTTACATTTGTGTCATGAGTTCCATCATCTGTTGATGTAGTACTGAGCACTAGGAATACCTTTTGAATAATCGGCATGTGAAGCGTACATGCAATCCTTACCTGTAACAAAAAACAAATACCATAAGTTAAAGCAAAGAATCCTTGAACTAAGAACATACGTATCCTTGAACGTATCTCACCAAAAGTTATCTACACTCATATTATAAAGAGGAATGATTTGATTGTTTGTAAAATATTTTACCCTTAGAATCCTCCATTATTTCTGATGAACATAGGCTATTTTTAATACTAGAAAAAATAGGGATCCGCGTGAAAATTTTGTTCTTCCGTGCGAAGCCGGAACGGGCAGCCTTGTCTTACATAAACCGCACTGAAATAAACTCTTTGTGTATTATGTATAAGGTAAGTGATCTTATTTACCTGTCGTAATTTACCTGGTTCAATGTTCCCACATTGAACCAGGTAAATTTCAGAGGCTCACAGTGTGCTTGTTTATATTGAATGCTTTTAATTTTTTTTTCGATAGATAGATTATTAATTTGGCTACAATTCATTAATCTCTATTTCCTTAATTCATACACGTTTTGATAACTTGTCTCAAATTTTGACTGACAAACCAATCTCGTAAAGACACGAATAATGGTGCTCTCCCTTACTAGATAACTGTACAACACAGCGTAAACATTATAAATAAAATAGTATTTTAAGTAAAAAGCAAAATACAATTAAATTTGCAAAAAATACTTACTTTTTGAGTATGTTTTTATTTAAACTTAGGTAATATTAATTATTATTGAAGATAATTTAAACTCTCCTTACTCAGACACCCCGCCTGCGATCCCCACGCAATCTGGTGGTAATACTGATGCACTAATGTTTCTCTTTCACTCATATAATATAAGTGCTCCTGGCCGATATCGACCACGGCAGCCAATCTCAATAGAGATAAGCCAACAAGCCAATAGTGCACAAGTATGAGCGCAATATACATGTGCACTTACAGTTCCATCACTCTTAAAGTTCGGTGAGACGGCAATCCGACATGACCGGAGAGAGATCAGGAGCAGGACCGACGGCTTAACGTGCTTTCCGAGGCACGAGGGTGTAACACAGCAACAAGCTGTTTTTGAGAAATTCATGACAGAAAATCTCTGAAACCATTTTGGGCTCGACCTGGGATTCGAACCCAGGACCTCTCGGATGTAAGGCAGAAACTTTGCCACTACACCAACGAGGAAGTCACTCATATAATTATGGTTTGGCAACGTCGTAGTTTTGAGATATGCGTTGGTTCGATGTTGCTGCCTGGTTCAAATAGAGACACCCGTCCCAATCCATGTACGTTGGTCCATGCAAAAGATCGATGTACAAATTATTAGCTTAGCAACTTTGTACATGTTTGTAGCAAACATTAGCAGTATCAATACTTAATGATAATAACGACGGACTGAGATGAATTAGCATATTTATATGGGCCTGTATGTTTGTTAAGCGGTTACCGACCCCGTGTTTGTGATCGAAGAAAGAGTTATACATACCTAAAGATTTATCACAATTCTCGTTGATGATTCGCATTAGCCTTTGTACAGTATTCATTGTACTCAGTTGTTCAAACAACGTAAAGATTAAACAGTCGTTTGGCTATTTAAAAAGAAAAATAACAGGTTAGAATATTCAAAATGGTGAAAGAATTTACTTGACGTTTTTGACTCAGACTTATCTCAGATTATTGAGAAAACAAAACACAGTCAGCAATATAAAGTTCTTAACAATATTATTTATTTTAACTCAATTATACCGATCGGACCTAAAGGAAAAACAGAAAGGGCGCCCGGCATTGTCTATCAGTCAACCAAGTGGATATGCAGATAGTTTTTATTTTAAAGAAAAGTTTGCGTTAACGTTTATCAACACTGGTTATGCAATGCCTGCATTTTTTTACTAACAAATAAAAAATAACTTCGAATCTGAGAAGATATAAATAAATTATATGAATAGGGATAACATCACATATTGTTCAGACAGAGCGAAGGTACCAAAAACACCCAGACCCGGAACAAAAATTATCTCAGTGCGGGGATCGAACTCGGGACCTTGTAGATGGCCGCACCCTGTAAACCGATACTCACGCCACTACACCACGGAGGTCGTGAAAATAACAATGATTTTTTTTTGCGAAACGGTGATAGTGTACGTTAACATTTTCACTTGCGGGTAGCGAGTATTTACTTTGGTTCTATTTCGCCTCCACTGCGGCGTACTGAGTTAAGCTATATAACTTAACAGACAACATAGAGCTCAGAATATAGAGCTGGCAGAACAATAGCGCCCTCCACGGATCAGTAAGCTGCTCGTCAACGGCTCCCAGAGGCACAAGAATTGATTCCCTTCAACGTATACAGGGCTGTCTATTTGTTATTAAGGCTGACCATTGTTGTTTTAATGCAAGGAGATATAAATTAGAATCGCTTGAAGTGATATACAAGGCTGATGGTTGACACTTCGTTAATTACCGCTTTTAAGAGAAAAGAAAATAATTTTTTCGTGCGTTGAATCCGCCAAGCTTTTAAGATTTTTTTAAAAGATTTTTAACATTTGGGAGAAGTGCTGCCATTTACCATCATTATCTTCAGTGAAAAACATACAAGGATACTTGAAACTAGATTATGTCAATGTGAAATTAAAACACACTTAAAAATACTGACTGTCACAGGCGGGATTCGAAGTTTTTTCTTTGAGTGTGTTTTAATTTCACATTGTAAAGAAATTTGCATTGTTAATGATAAAAAATTAAGTAACTTAACCAGCTTATGTCAAGCTATTAAAGCTGACACAAAATACACAGTGGTACAATGTTTGTACTTAACTCAAAAAAATAAATACGAGAATTAATGGGAATCACTTTTAACTCATTTCATACATTTACTTATGTACATACGTACATACGTGCAATGCAAGAGCAATGGTAAAATGTTTGTACTCAACTCAAAAAAAAAACGAGAATTAATGACAATATAAACTAGTCTCAACTCATTTCATACATTTACTTATGTGCGTGCAATGCTAGAGCAAATGAAAAGCCCTAAGTCGCAATATAGTATCATACGTTTTTACTACAGTAAACCTGTATAAGCACAGAACATAATAGAAGTGAGCAGATCCCAGGCGAGTTGTCTGCACAAGTGAACAAAGGACCAGGTACGTATCGTAACTCGCAAGGACTTTAAAAATGGCGCCCGAGAATTTGCTGGCGACCATAGTGAAATAAATTCACTACTATATTTGGAGTTTCGCAGCGTATACTTTTCATTGGCTTTGTACTTACTATTTATATTACTTGTGCGGACTTTACATTGTGTATTAACTAAAGAACGATACATAATATGGCCAAGGAACAAAATTGAATTTACTAACCAAGCAAACGTAAAATTATATTAGGTACTTACTCGTACCTAATTCTTATGTTAACAATATACTTGCTGTCTAAGGTGGTGCAATAAATGCATTTGAATTGATTTTATACCTATCTTATACCTGTCAAACAATTTCAACTGAATTTGAGTAATAAATACCTTTTATTTTTATTTATTACTTAAATTCAGTTTTACTCTACGAGTTTTACTCCGTTTAATTTCGTAGCAGTAAGATAAGGCTTTTTACTCTATTATTTGCAAACAATTTACTAAGTAACTTTCTTTTACATTAATTTTAATTCTAAAAGTTAACTTATTCGAAGTGAAATTGTATTTTAAATTAATATCTAATCTATTGAGAGACTCTCGAGAGATCAGCATTAGTTTTTATTGAATCTATAGAGAATTTCAAGTCTCAAGACTGAGTCAGAATGGAAATTAAGTTTCCAAGTTATCCCGAGTTAGAATAAGTAATTGTGCTAATTGTACTTATACAACCGACTGCGACTAGCTGTTCATTTCTATCAACTTTGAATTTCTGGGAAGCGCATAAGAATCAAAGAACCGTGTGTCTGGTTTAAGTAAACTTTTTAACTGGGTACTTAAATAATTACTAAAATATCAGAAAGGAAATTTCAACAAAACTAAACACCAATTGAATATCAAAAAGTGTTGTGTTGTGCTAGCCAAATATTTTTTTTTTAATTTTATATCTCACTTTATTACCTGTCTAAAAGTAGCATTCATCAGGCTATTTAGAAGTGAGGGGATGTTTTTCTGCTTTAGCAATTATTTTATGTAAGTACTTTAATAGACCATTATTAAAGCTGTAATAGAGACGCACTTTGTGAAACTAGTCCGGTAATTTTAGGTTTATCCAAGGTTCCTCTTGCCCTTTAAATTAAAATAGCCTCGATCTAACGCGGTCATTAGTATTCCTCTTTATTTTATGGGCAGTTAAACCCAGTACAGTCGAAATCAACATCAGTAAAAGTAGAAACATTTTTCAGTTACCACTTTTTTATACAACGACGTATATTTTGGTGAGCGGTACAAGTCGGCAGACAACCTAAGATTATGAGAATGCATAGGCTAAGATCTGGGCCCCAATACCGCTTACCTATACAATCGCAAAAACGTAATTTAATTGTCTTTGACATTTCGTCCGCATTAGAACTATTAATTTCAGAATTTCAATTGTGAATTTGTTACGTTTGGGGCCCTGTTGAATTTAAATTCCAAGCAGTTTATAAAGATTTTACAGCACAGCCGGCGTTATCGTTGCCGCCACTAGCGGCAGAAGATACTTAAGCGATTCCTAGCGGGGCGTGTTTTCCTATTTCATAGAAAGACCACGCCAACAACGCATCTCGGTCGAGGTGCTCGAGGCGAGAAAAATAGTTATTTGTTATACAAGAGTGCAAAGTTGCTTTTTAACCGCGTGTTCAATTTTGATGACCGAGCAAGCGAAGGATTCTAAAATTGAATCACGAGCGCAGCGAGTGATTCAAAATTAGAATCCTGAGCGTTAGCGAGGGAATCAAAAGAGCACGAGGTGAAAAATCTTTGCACTCGAGTGCAACACGTAACTTTTCATTCCACCTCAGCGAGGAAATGACTAAATGCAAATGAAACCGTTGACAATTACAAGATAGCTACTTTTATTTCAGTTAAGGTAATAACTACTACAATATGACAGGTAAGTATTACAGAATAATCTTTAAATTATAACAAACTTAGGTATAATTAATAAAAATTGAAAACAGTAACGTTGCTACAGTTATTTAAATTGAGTGTAATATTTTTGTTGGGTACTGCAATATTGGTGTTAGTCCCTTGTGTACTGTTTGTCGAGTGCTTGCTTTCTTGTTCTCGGATAATTCTATAAAATATGCCAAAACGTTTTCTGAGAAAGTTTTGGCTCCTTTTGCTAGTCGCCACGTGTTGAACATGACGTACTGTTTTAAATACTTCTCGCGTGATTGTTGAGGGAGAAAGATCATTTGCGCATTATTAACAGTTTCATTCAATTCTGTTGGCGTCAAACAAACTTCCTCGTCGCTAGAATCACTCATTTTAGTTTTTTCACTTGTTTTCAAGTTTCTTGTTTTTAATAAATATGGTTTTCATCCCACCATCTCGGAAAGAGTCATTTTGCTCTTCAATATCTGAGTGGAAAAACCGTTTTTATTCACTAGAGGTTAAAGTAAATTTGAATTTAGAACATCGTGTGCACCAAGTTTGTGAATTAAAAAAATCATTAAACCTATTTATTGCTACCTCTACCTCTGCCAAATATATCATACAATTTTTTTTTAATTTGTAAAAAACTCAAACTCGGAACCTTCTTAGTGTTCTTTTTTCAATTTGCTTTGTAGGCGGTACTTTACGCGGCATTTTTTCACGTCATTGTTAAACCTTATATTAAAAACAAGAAACATGAAAACAAGTGAAAAAACTAAAATGAGTGATTCTAGCGACGAGGAAGTTTGTTTGACGCCAACAGAGTTGACTGAAACTGTTAATAATGCGCAAATGATCTTTCTCCCTCAACAATCACGCGAGAAGTACTTAAAACAGTACGTTATGTTCAACACGTGGCGACTAGCAAAAGGAGCCAAAACTTTCTCAGAAAACGTTTTGCTGGCATATTTTATAGAATTATCCGAGAACAAGAAAGCAAGCACTCGACAAACAGTACACAAGTGACTAACACCAATATTACAGTACCCAACAAAAATATTACACTCAATTTAAATAACTGTAGCAACGTTACTTTCAATTTTTAGTAATTATACCTAAGTATTATTTTGTTATAATTTAAAGATTATTCTGTAATACTTACCCGTCATAATGTAGTAGTTAATACCTTAACTGAAATAAAAGTAGCTATCTTGTGATTGTCAACGGTTTTATTTGCATTTAGTCATTTCCTCGCTGGGGTGGAATGAAAAGTTACGTGTTGCACTCGAGTGCAAAGATTTTTCACCTCGTGCTCTTTTGATTCCCTCGCTAACGCTCAGGATTCTAATTTTGAATCACTCGCTGCGCTCGTGATTCAATTTTAGAATCCTTCGCTTGCTCAGTCATCAAAATTGAACACGCGGTTAAAAAGCAACTTTGCACTCTTGTATAACAAATAACTATTAATAATGACGTGAAAAAATGCCGCGTAAAGAACCGCCAACAAAGCAAATTGAAAAAAGAACACCAAGAAGGTTCCGAGTTTGAGTTTTTAACAAATTAAAAAAAATGTTGTATGATATATTTGGCACCATAGAGGTAGCAATAAATAGGTTTAATGATTTTTTTAATTCACAAACTTGGTGCACACGATGTTCTAAATTCAAATTTACTTTAACCTCTAGTGAATAAAAACGGCTTTTCCACTCAGATATTGAAGAGCAAAATGACTCTTTCCGAGATGGTGGGATGAAAAAAAATTTAGATAAATGTTGTGTAAGCCTGAATTATTCTCCCAGCGTATTAACATTGATGCTACGGTGCTTATCAGTTGTTCGAATACTTATATTTTACTAAACTGTACAATGCGAGAACTAATACTAGTAGATCGGTGCTCTTGTGATTTGCATTTCAAATAGCACGACTTGCGAAATACCCGGTTTTAACATAATTTTAGTGACATTTCCAAGTTTGTTGGCACTTTAGTCTAACACGCTCTGTTTCTTTGGGTTTCGATACATAAAATTATTTATCAAGTTTATCTGAATACTTTTCAGTGCTTGTCTTTCAAGCCAGACCCCTAGCCCAGATAAGGTTTTTTGGGATTGTAGGATAACAACTTATAGGTATATGCACGCGATAGTAAGTCAGTAAGAAGTAAAGCACCTAGGATATTCAGTTAAATTGTAAAAACTTTGGTAGGTACTGTCCTCGAGAAAATTAATCGAGTTTGGAACTGGACAGATTATCACTCAAGCTCTATTCGAATATTGTATGTAGGCTTACTGTTTCATTGTCAGATAACGTCATTGCATCGAGAACACCGCGCAGTACCGATGCAGCATGCCCTTGAATACGGATGAGCCGAGAGATGTTGAGATATCGATAGTTTTACTGCTGTGATTACGATCTCAAGCGAGATCACATAAAAACTTTAAATTGCTTTCTGATCGTGACATGACTGATGGATGACACTTCTATATGATGCGTTTGAGTTTCAAGTCCCAACATTAGCTAGAGCTCTTAATAACGCCTTTGAAACGATTTTGTATTTTTGTATTGTCGAAGCAAATAAAAAAATATATCGTTGCCCGAAAGGCAGGCCCTGAAAACGATGGTGGGACGATCCTGACAACTTCAAAAGAATACTAGCAATCCCTGACCGCCTACAGGGACGATAGGAAACGTTTGAGGGAGAAGTTACGTTCCTCCTAGCCGATTTTGAGCACGGCGGCCAATCTCAACAGAGATCAGCCAAATACTCGGGAGATAGTATAATGCACAAGTGTGAGCGCAATACACAGGTGCAGTCACTGTTCCATCACTCTCAAAGTTCGCTGAGACGGCATTCCGAAATGACCGGGGAGAGATCGGGCGCTGGTTGCTTAACGTGCTTTCCGAGGCACAGGCGTGTTACTTAGCCAACTTCCCGACTACGAGCTGTTTTTGAAAGAAAATCTTAGAAACAAACCTAGCATTCAAACCTTTCCTCCTACTGGACCTCTCGGATGTAAGGCAGAAAATTTGCCAATACGAGGCATCGAGGCTGTCGGAGAAGTAGGAGAGTAATGACCAGTAAAAAGAAATATTGTATTAGCTGTCTGGAATATGTTGGTGCATTTAATCTGATTCTGATTCAATACGATGGTAACATGGACCATGGAGTTGTTTGTTCCTACATCAGTTTTACGAAATTTCATTATCGATTCAGTAGACATTCAAAACTGCTTTGATGACTTATCGGCAACACTAAACTACGGTTTCCCTGATTTATTATGTATGCAGCTCGATGTGATCTGCTTTATTTGATCTGAATTTAATTGGGAATCGTTTTACTTTATTGAATGCGTAGCTATGAAAATGTTAGTATTTTGATGTATTCCGCCAATGTCCCGGATCCATAATGTAATAAACCTATTCCATAATTTGCTTGCAAAATAAGCTGATAAATGCATCTGCTTTACAAACAAATCGAATCCAGAATAATTATTAAGTATAATTATCTTCAAAGTTTACTTCATGTTAATCAAATCACTAGTTTCGCACTAAAATAGATGTCGGCACAAGTTCCTATAAACGGAATCTTATGACTGATACCATGCTATAATGTTCTCATATTTTTATGGTAATAAAAGGGGTTTGTGGCGCAGTGGTTGCAGCGCTTTGGTAGTGATACCAATATATAAGCAAACTTAGGCGATGACCGCGCCGTTTGGGGTGGGTGAACTTTCGGACCATATAAGAGATGTCTATTTACTTACAAGCATCTCCGTGCTTCGGAAGGCACGTGAAGCTGTTGGTCCCAGTTAATATCCATAGATATTAGTCGTCAAGCCTAGTCAGAGGCAGCCGAGCGGCTTAATAGCATCTGACAGTAAGGTTCGTCACCTTACAAACGTCGTTCGTCACGTTATCTTACAAACACCCCTCCACCAATCCGCACTGAGCCCGCGTGGTGGGGCCTGTGCCTAGTAATGGGACGTGTATAGGCTGTTGAGATGAGATATGAGATATTTTTAACGACAACGCATTTTCTCAGATATGCCTTACACAATTACTATTTTCTAAATAACTCATCAGAACATATTTTACCATTAGATTGGCAATCAGGTAGAGTGCTCCAAGATCTCTCTCAATACCTTTGATAGATTACTAAACTACCGTCTAATGGAGGCTAGTCTTGGTTTATTAAGTAGAATTACTGCTTCTAATAAGCAGTTGGGGCGAAGGCTGTATTCTTTACGGCCGGAAGTAATACGCGAGTCAAATTGAAGCCTGCACACTCGTAAGTCGAAATGCCAGTACAGAACACCTGTCGGAGTATAGTTTCGAGTTTGATGACTACATAAGTTTATCTTTAGGGTTTTGAAGCTGAATTTGATGAACAATTATAACGTTAGTACTGCGTAAATACACGTTTTGACGGCTTTTCAAGTTATGACCACTGTTTATGCTTTGGAGACAATAAGACATCCGTTTTGGATATTGATTCTAGAGGCATCAACATACTTAGATCTGAATTTCCTGAAAATGATAACTAATGTTTTGATTTCAATAATATATATTACTTACATTACTTATAGGTATCTAACAGATATGACAGCAGGTCTTTTTTCGCATCTTTAATTCAATCCTATATCTGACTGACTAATAAAGAAGATGAGAGCGTTTTTGATATTTTATCAGTTTGTTTATTACCCATATTGTAGGTATTTACATTGTTTTCTATTTGTCACACAAAGGCAAGGTTCAATAAAGGGTGACAAAGAAACAGCTGAATAAGAGGCGCATTTGAGCTGACGTAACGCGAGATCAGATCAGCGCAGTTGTAATTGACAATGAAGAGTTAATAGGCTATAGGTACGGCACATAAAACGATCATAATTACCGCAAGAGAACTGTTACGAATGGAATATACTGAGTGAATGATTCACAAAACAATGATCTTAACTTATCTAAACGGAGGATGAGATATTACAAAAAATACAGCTTTTTTAGATATACAAACTATTCGGTATGTGTGGCATACACAAGTAAGGTGATAGATACCCATGAGTTAATCGCAATTTTTGGTACAACCAAAACCAAAATGCTTAGAATTAATTGAAAAAATACACGTTCATGTATCAGGATAAAAACCTCGTACATAAAATACGCGGAAACATGAAAATCACCTAACGTTACGTTAAGATAATCTTGTTGTATTGTGCTATGTATTACATATCGCTTTTTAACAGATTCCTTGTTGAAGCATCCGTGCATTTACCTATCAGCACTCTTTGAAGTTATCCTAACCGAAATTCTTTGTTACATAATCTGTTTATTCTTAGATTTTCTCCTTCAAAACACCCAAGAGTTATTTCGAGCCACCTGTGGCGGGTTTTGACCCGGTTTGCCATCGTTGCTATGGAAACGGCATACTGACCTGGGAAAGCCCGGAACGTGCAAGCTGTGATGGCCCATAGGACAAAACGTTTAAAGGTTAATCAATAGTAAATTGTTTGAACTATTTTTGTGACATGGTTAAATGTAGAGCAGATTAACAGAGTTACCTCGAGAGCAAATGTTATAAGAAGTTATTAAATTTCAACGTTCCTTCTAAAAGTATATTGGAACTAGAATTTTATGGATGTCTGTAATTGGAACTCTAAATAGTAACTAAACTGTACCGTATTTAAGGGAAGTTCTTAAAGATAGGAGTTAATTTACTGAGCGACTCGCTGGCCAAGCGACAGACAATAATGATGAAATCTACTGTTTAAGATATGTAACTAAAATAAAGAGATAATTCTTATGTAAGTCAATAGTAATAAAATAGTTTAAGTGCTGATAAGATACAGATATTTTAAATACAGAAAAAACACTCGTCATATAGATCACTTCCAAGTTACCCCGAGCCATCCCAAAAATAATGCTAACGCACAGATGCTAACAGTACCGGTCTTAATTAAAGTATGCAACTTAATTGCACGTCAGCCTACACATTTTTACTACAAAGCAATCTCTATTACATCTCAAGATACCGATGTTTACCTTGATGTGCCATCCGTACAGTCGTGCACACAAGTGCTAGTGCTGTACCCGTGCCCCGGGCAAAAGTAGGGCACGCGAGTGCGGGCGCCCCAGATCCCGGGTCACCGCGCGACCTGCCCCACGACCTAATTGTAATACCATACATTTCGCCGAATTTCGGGATTGTTATCGACGTCGGAGGTATTTTTTTTTAAATTTCTAAACCAGACATAAATTTTATTATGATGTCGTTTCTGTCAAATTTGAGTTGGAAGTTTGATCTTCAAAGCAAAGTTTAATCCTCGCAATTGCATTTGCGCGCATTTTTTCTGTATAACATACATTATAGTTCCTTTGTTGGTCAAGTAGGCTATTTAAATGAATTCATCAAATCGATGGCAGAATATGCCAGCACATCAGCCTACTCATTTTTGTTGTAAAATTTGCCCGTAACGCAAGCGCATATAGTACCGCAGTGTTTACCGTGACATGTGTGCCACCGCAGCACCGTACATACTACAAGCTCAACTAATTTTAAGAGTATAAGTACACCCATTATAAATTTACTATATTTTGATTAAATTACTATTACATACGGAGTAACAGTAAGTCCAAGATCCGTCGCACCGCCATTGTCCAGCCCTACACTATACTAAACGGAGCTAATTTCACGGCTCGCTTCCCCAAGACAAAGCGCGACTCCGATTGAGCATTATTTTCTTCATTGATACATGCCAAGCATACAATCGCATAATTATGGTCCCGGCATCTACAATGGTGAAGTTTTCTCAATAACATTTACATGTTTACATTGATATCATGAATAATTAAAACGAATCTTATGAGAACTAATAAAGAGTTGTTGTCTTTAATATTTTTTTAAGATTCTGTGACTAAAATCTAGATGTGAAAAGTCTGCCAAAAATTTGCAATTGACTTATTTTCAGAATAACACTTTAAACTTTTACAGTAAATAGCATAATTGTAAGCAACATATCTCGGCTCTCAATAAAGTACTTGGCTGACCGCATTTAAGTTGGAAGCCATGTAAGTTCTAGAAAATCCTGATGTCAGTTGACAGTAGAATAGGATATACGTAAAAGTGACTAAATAGTAAAGTTAGTTTTTTATTAACCAAGAAGATAAAAATTCATTTTAACTTAATACTGACTTCAGACAGACTAACATTTGACATATGATTTTATAACTTGTGTAGGCGACGATACCGCATTGTTCGTAATAAATTGACCCAGAGGTGTGGTGTTTTGTTGTGTATCGCTTGCGCGTCGTTGTTCGCACCATCAAAAACCCTGTACCATTCAGAAAACTAACCTACTTTCATAAATTTCAACAATAAAGATGTCTGAAAGTAATTTTCAGCTTAAGTTGCCGTCGTCGGTGTTTAGGTACACCACCATACATTTTTTAAGGAAGATCCCGCTTCACTTTACTAGGCTTAACCCTCGACACGGTTAAGCCTAGTAAAAGTGAAGAGTGATTGGTTCTAAAGAGAGCTCTAATGAAAGATGGTCTAAACCCTGTTAATGCTTAAACAATATCGCGAAGGAGGAAAGTGAATTGGGTTTCTAGTATTAAGCAAAAGGACTTTTAATTCAAACACAAACCAATTTGACAACCCTAACATTAGAACATCCAGGGCACACAACACAAAAACTCGTACTATGTCATGATGACCCACGCAATAGTAACGAGGAAGTTCTCACGTTAACGGCCTCTGAGGCAATTCACGCCAAACATTGTGGAAACATGGTTGGTTATCAACGCCATTTTGGATTTGCGCACTTGTTAACAGGCATACTCGTATCGTGCTGGCGAAAATTTGAAAATGTCGCTACCTAAACTACACGCTAGGTATTATAAATATTTTTTATGACTTAACTCAAATTAGGAATTCTTTTTTGACCTTTGAAATTGTATCAAAGAGATTAATTTCATCTAGGGTAAAGAAATAATTACAAAGTTTTGTCTTTAAAATAAACTATTTACATTGTACAGATTTATTTATTTATTTAAGCTTTATTGCACAACAATAATTTATACAAAAGGTGGACTTAACGCCGTAGGGCATTCTCTACCAGTCATACCTTTGGACTAAGCAGAAATGATTAGTGGGCGGTGCGACAAAATAAATAAAAGAGAAAACAAACAAAAAATAAGAATAATATGACACATAAGATTAAATATACAATATATATATATATGCATATTTAAAATACACATAATATACATATACAAATATATAAAGTGTAAAATAGTAAAATATATAAAGTGAGAAAGTGGGTGCGAATGAGTCTCTTGAATGATAATTTGCTGGGAGCCTGTTTTATATTTACGGGAAGAGCATTCCAGAGCCTGATGGCCTGAATGTGGAAGGAGTTGGTTTGAAAATTGGTGCGGTGAAGTGGAAATGCCAAGGTCAATTTATCAGAAGAACGGAGTTGACGCGAATGTGTCGAACTGAGACGTGAAAATCGAGATTTAAGATAAGAAGGGGAATTGGGATAACGCACAAATGTCTAGAAAGCAACACGAAATAAACCTAAGAAATAGTATGCTGAACCTAGGCAATACAAGACTTTCTGATTTCTCAGCTTATTACTAGTATTACTGCACTCAGAATTTTCACCATTGAAAACCAGACTTGTAAGCTAATAGTACCTGCTTAAAGCCTTTATTGCTTACTATTTATGTCCCTAATTATGAGAATCATAATAAAACGAAGTACGCAAACTTTTGAAGTGTTCACTTCAGACTAGAGAATGATTAAGGATTGTAAGGAAAAGCTATATTGCAGTCTTGAAGAATACTGGTAGGTAGTACTGCTGATGCTGGTTACTTACATTGGAGGTCTCTTATATCGTAGAGTGTTCAAAGAAATGAATAATATATAAATAAATAAATATAAATATTTCACGACAATCACACCAATTCTCTAGTCCCAAATTAAGCTACGAGACTTGTGGTATGGGTACTAGACAACGGATAAACATACTTAAATACTTTTTTTTTGTAAATAAATACATATTATACATAGAAAACACCCAGACCAGTACAAACACACATGTTCATGCACACTTATGCTTATACTGTGCGGGGATCGAACCCGCGACCCTTGGTTTTTTAGAAGTCCGACCTGTGGACCACTGCACCAAGCGGTCGTCAACATACAATTGCAAAGCTTTGAAATAATAGTAGGCTAGGAAGAATTTTGTGATAACGATTTTTAATACGTAACTCCCGAGAAACGACTTATGCCAATAAGACTTAACTAGCTATCTAAAACATATCTTCTCCTGCAACTACTTCTATAGCCTGAATTTCCAGCTCAAAGCTAGATGACTCAAGAAAAGGCTACATAATCTGTTGCAGGTCCCACAAGGGATAGGATAGCATTAATAGCAGAGACTTTGACAACTACTGGGACAACTATCTACGTCTAACAGTAAGAGCTTGTTAGCAGATATGGATAACTTCTAGTTAAAAAGCGTAGGTGTGAGTTCTCAACATTTCTCGTTTTATTTAAACGAACCAACTTACATACGGTTGTTACAAAGTCACGAAATAAGTTTCAGTTGTGTAACATTTTCAAAAGTACTCGTATCGTCCATAATTTTCACGAGAATACTGAAAGACTGGAACTTTCCTTCAATATCGTTACACGATCTCTGTAGTTATTTAGTTATTGAACGTGATGGTTTCCCACATAAGAGCTATTTAATAAATAACATACCCAATAGCAACTGTTGAAAATATGCATTTGTATGTAAAATCCAAACCTCGGGTTAAAGACCTAATGTTAAGTTTTCGATAAATCAGACTGCCATGGGTGTGGTCGGGATGTGGCGAGTCACAATGTAATGACCTCTTATGCGTTAATTTGTTCTGTAGCGTGATGTAGTTTGAAAAGTTTACGAACGCAGTTCAAACTCACATGCCTCATTAGAGTTTACAAACATTTGAAATCAGAATGCATCTAGTCTCTTGTTGCAATATTTTAGTGAAATTTGACAATCTAGATGTGGTGCAAAATCAGCCTAATTTAACTACACACATAATTACCAACTAAAATAGCTCACACAGATAGCAACCATGGCAAAGCAGTTTATCTCTTATTTTCTCACTTTATAGTTAGTGATGAAATCATTAATTACATAATTCAAGTTTTTATATGGGAGGTTCATAAAAATATTGGCTCATGTTTCTTCCACCTATCACAATTGGCTAGACGACACCACCAATCGTTGACATACTTTTTATTATCTGTCAAAACGGTCTGTCTCCATAGATTTTGTATGTTAATAAATGATTGTGACGTCACGGTCATGTGTCAGAAATCGGAGTCAATTGACCGAATATTTATTGCGTTTTGTGTGTTTAAAAATTGGTTTCTACAGCTTTTTTGAAATATATTGGTTGTATTAACTTCATAGGGGCTATGTTTTTTAAACACCATGTTCTTGACAATATTTAAGATAGGTGTCACCATTCCAATTTCGCTGTGATGTCATTTTAAAGTTAAGTGGTCCAATAGTGGCAATCTTACCCTAGGTACAAACTGTGTTTTTAACTTCCACCTATTACAATTTCGCTGTTTTGAGAGTGAAGTGGTACAATAGTGGCAACCTTACCCTAGGTACAATATGTGTTTTCAAGGTCTTTACCCTAGATGTGCAAGAGTACCAGCGCTTTCCTCTGGTATCGCAACCTTTTGTTTACCGACCGTGGGCCAAGGCCGGCGATATCGCACGCCCGAACTGAGGCCCTATTCTGTAAGCCGATGTTCGTAGCTTCGTATGTACGTGAATCCATCGCTCATGCTAGCATGACTTTGCCAGCAACCGAGATGACTACTGTCAAAAAAATTTATCCAACTTCAACGACTCCTAACGTAAAGTAGCGTCGTAACACAAAATAAACTTTAAGCTTTTTAAACAAAAAAAAAAGAAACATCGTTATTGGTTCCCAGTATCTTAGAAATATATATAATATAAAAATAAGTCGTGTTTTCCTTCCTGACGCTATAACTCCAGAACGGCTGAACCGATTTGCATAATTTTATTTTATTTTGAAAACCAACAGCGTAATACATTGTATAGGTTTAAGTAGTAAATTAAAGGTAAGTAAAGCTAATAATTTTAGTCTTAGTCTCGAAATATTCGTGGAAATCTAGAGAAGGTTTACAAGATCAGAAAATTAAAAGAAGCAATGGGCAGGACAACGTCTGCCGGCCCCGCTAGTCTATATATCATGAAACCCGTTTTCCTTGGTCACGGCATCACGCGTGAATGGCTGGACCGATTTCACTAATTCTATTATTGTTGTATTTGTTATTATTAGGAGAAGGTTCTTACGGAAAAAAATATTAAGAAATTCTCTCAGAAATATTGAAAAATATACATTTAATTTTGCATATTTAAAAAAACGCGCGTAACTAATGTCAATGCCATTCGATGAAATTGTTCAATCATTGTAACGCTGAGGCGGTACAAAGTTCGCCGGGTCAGCTAGTATCTTATAAACTCCTGAACTAAGGTCCAAGAAACTTACAAGTCCAAATGTTTTTTTCAAAAGTCGATTTAAAAAACAATAATTAGAAAACCCCTAACATTAGCCAGGAAAACAGCTGGTAAACTTTAAGGGCTAGATGGATTTTGACCAGCTTTAGCTAAAAACCACCGTGATTAAATTATCTTTCGAATAATAAAAGTCGTACTGACATCGGCCCAGCATCGGTTCGGGAGCTGCGATGACAGACACAAACAGAGTAGAGGACAAACTTATAACACAAACACGGACAGCGTTAAGCAGTAGGTCCCCTGAACCCGTGTGAACTGGTGGCGCAATCGGCACAGTATCGCACGATCTCGCTCGTTACGCTAATTATACCCCTATGCACCTAGAGTTTTGTAATAAGTAGGTAACTCAATATTTGGCTATGTGTACTATCGCGGTCTGCGTCGCATGAACACCTTTAAGGCGAAAATCATTTGCGCAATCCACCTTGCTAATTGCTTTGGCTACCGTACCTAATATCCAGAAAGAATCAGGCAACAATATAGTGATGACTATTCCGGCCTTTTTAAATATTTAAAGTAATACCTGTTCAAATCCAAGTTAAATTCATTTTGCTAAAAAAATTGTTCTTCAAAACGTATAAAAATCAGCCACAAACAAACAACCCTGTATACACACAATCGGTAGCTCGGCATGAGTTGAGGTGCAGCTCGACTCGCGTAAATAATGACTACGGTAGGCGAACCTCTGATTTTATTGTGTCTCGCCTAATAAATACACCACCAACAGAATTACGAGATAATTTACCTATTAAAAATATTAAATCAAAGCTTAAGTTACACTTTCATGGTTCTCTTTCCGGTAATTATCAATAATTAAATTATTAATATATTAACCAAACGGCTTTTATTATTTGTCCAATTCTTGTTTTTATTTATTTATTAACTTTATTTGTAACCCTTAGTATAATTTTTACAAACCCTCGTGGTTTTCTTGTACTGAGTAAGTTAGTTAAGTGTTTTGTAATGTAACGGTTATTTAAATGATAATAAAGAGAAAAAAAACCTACCTGTGTTTGTGTTTACGCGGCAGAGACTGAGTGGATGATAGAGTGAGCTCACTAGATGTCCTGTTAGGAGTGTTCGAGATTTAAAAAACCGGTCAGGTGCGAGTTGGACACGCGCACCGAGGGTTCCGTACAAACCTGTAGATAAGGAGTAGTAACTTCGAGATTTTCTAAATTGTCAAAAATATTTTTCGAAAAATTTTTTTTTTATATGATGAAACTGAATATTAACGGTTTTCGTAATTTTTCCTATATCTGTACTATAAGACGTGACTTCGTACTAAATTTCAAGATTCTAAGTTTACGGGAAGTACCCTGTAGGTTTTGATTCGCGTACGAGTTTCGAAAATTTGCGGAAATTTGCGGCCTAAATGGCTGTATCTTTTGATTGCGTTGGCTTAGAAGGTTGATTTTTCTACAGCTTCCAGGGACAGTAGACTTAAGTATCATATAGAAATTTCAGTTTGATACCTCCACGCGTTCCTGAGAAAAACGGTCTTGACAGACGGACGGACGGACGGACGGACGGACGGACGGACGGACAACAAAGTGATCTTATAAGGGTTCCGTTTTTTCCTTTGAGGTACGGAACCCTAAAATAACCGAATGAGGCAGGAAAACGGCTGGTTAGCTTCAACGGCTAGGCGGTTTATAACCACCCAAAGCTATAACTATGTACCGTGATTAAATTATCTTTCGTATAAAAAAGCTTCTTGGAAATCGGTCCATCCATCATTCGGACTTCTAAACCAAGGGTCGCGGGTTCGATCCCCGCACAGTACAAGCATAAGTGTGCATGAACATGTGTGTTTGTACTGGTCTGGGTGTTTTCTATGTATAATATGTATTTATTTACAAAAAAGTATTTAAGTATGTTTATCCGTTGTCTAGTACCCATAGCACAAGCCTCGTAGCTTAATTTGGGACTAGAGAATTGGTGTGATTGTTGTGAAATATTTATATATTTATTTATTTATCCGTTCGGGAACTAGGACGCTACAGATGTCTATCAGTAGCGTCGTGCAAAGCACTGTGCCTTCATGAAATTAAAGATAATTTATTTAATTTTTAATGAGCCTAATATAAAGCGAGTAAGTTTTAACATTTTAATTGCGTATTAGATTTATGTTACTAAAACAGCACCTACATATTAGGTAGGTACCTATGTAATTTTTTGTTGTAAAATATCTCTAGTTGTTCAAATTACTTAAGAATCTTAAGATACTTAAAATTTCCATTAAGCTAATTGTTTCAAAGTTAGAAACATTGTTACAAGTGGAGCTACTTAAAATGAGCAGTTTGAAATAATTATTTAGCCGGTTTATTTTCTACTAAAGAGTTTTTTCAAAAGTACTCATATTGCAATAGAAAAGCGAATCAACTGTCTTTACAACGGAAATATAAACTGTCCATAGTACGAGAATTTACTTTTTTTCCATATTGTAAACTGAAGGCGTATCACAAAGCACACATAAAAAAACATATTGTGGGAGGTGTATTTTGCACATAAACAGTAATGAATCATGCCCGATGACGTCACAACAGAGCGGGGTCGCGTGAAGAGGAGTGATATACGGCAGTGCATTTCATTAATGACGTCATTCAGCCAGTTGCAAAAGAGAATTTATTGCAAGCGTTAAATACTACTTCAACGCTTGTGTGTTTTACAATTCGTTTGGTTAGTTTGTTGTTGCTGAAATGTTTTTAGTCTACTCTGCGTAAGTGTAAATACGAATCTAATACAAATTACATAATACTGGACTGTTTTATTATATTATTAGTATACTATTTATTACTTGGCATTAAAAAAGCTTTTAATGCCAAGAAGAGCCTCTTTAAAGCCCGAATATCCAGGCAGGTCCGTAAACGGCTGATAAAGGTGTACATATGGAGCATTGCGTTGTACGGCAGCGAAGCGTGGATAATGACCCAACGTGACCCAAAGAACAGAGGCGTTTGAAATGTGGTGTTGGCGGAGAATGGAAAGGATTAGTTAGACGGAAAAAAGACTAATGAAGAAGTTTTGAACATCGTGGGAGAAAAGAGGGAAATCCTAAAGACCATTGAAAATAGGAGAGGAAAGATGTTAGGACACCTGATAAGACACGACGACCTTATAAGAACGATAATTGAAGGAAAAATAGAAGGAAAAAGGAAGAGAGGAAGATCTAGAAGATCATACATGGATCAGATAAAAGAAAAATTAGGTGTCGTGTCATATCAGGAAGTCAAAGAAATGGCACTGAATAGACCAACATGGAAAAAACTCCACCGACAAGAGCATAGCTCTTAAATTTGATGATGATGATGATGACTATTTATTATTAGTATTGTACGGTACACTAAAGAAGTGTACCATATTTCAGATCAATTTGTCACCAGGAAGTGGGTAATATTTCAGTCACTCGATTTGACCCAAAAAACAAACAAACAAACGGGGCAAGGGGCAAGCTAAAGCTAAATAAAACCGTTTAATAATAATACTAGTTTACAAAATCTGGACTGCCTCGTTGGTGTAGTGGCAAAGTTTCTGCCTTACATCCGAGAGGTCCTGGGTTCGAATCCTAGGTGGAGCCAAAATTATTTCTGAGATTTTCCGTCATGAATTTCTTAAAAACAGCTTGGAGTCGGGAAGTTGGCGGTGTTACACCTTCGTGCCTCGGAAAGCACGTTAAGCCGTTGGTCCTGCGCCTGATCTCTCTCCGGTCATGTCGGATTGCCGTCTCACCGAATTTTGAGAGTAATGGAACAGTGAGTGCACCTGTGTATTGCGCTCACACTTGTGCACTATAATATCTCCTGCGTAGTTGGCTGATCTCTGTTGAGATTGGCCGCCGTGGTCGAAATCGGCCAGGAGGACTATTACAAAATCAGATTTTTGTCTATTGCCGTGGATTTAATGGTTGTATATGTGTATGATAAATTTACACACAAATGTTTTTTGGCAGCTCGTGTTTCTTTGTTGACGTGTTTTTTATGTCAAAGTTTTTTTAGTGCGCGCGTGTGTATTTCGCTGTGTTTACACTGAAAACTGAAGTTTTACACCATATTAACTGAATATCAAAAAGAGATTTTTCAATGAACAGCGAAATGCAAATAGAAGAACAAAGTTTTTGAAACAAAGTAAACGATAGTTACAATTTTTTTAATGAATTTTATGTAGCAAACACCTTTTTTGTATTAAACGTGCTATAGCGAAATACTATAGCTGATAAAAGCAACAACGCCTAAAATTTTCCCCGCAATAGATTTACTGTAAACTAGTGTAATTAAAATAGGTAGAGATAAGCAAAAACATGTGAACTTGTACTCAAACTTTATAAATTGTAGAGACAGATAACGCTGCCTACATGTCTACAATAAAGGGTTGACGTAACGTTAATGAATAAAGGCACACAATGCTTAAAAGTGAAATAATCAAATAAAAAAAATATTTTTTCAAACTTGGATACAAAATATCACTGATAGTTGAGATAGTACATGATGAGTAGAACATGTCTCCTTATTTTTTGGCCACTAAAACCGGTTCGAGACAAAACACAGACAGTTAGGCGAGTGCTGAGAAGAGACGCCGGCACAAACTCATTGACTCACACAAGGCTTATCAATCATTAAAACCTATGAATACGCGTTAACGATATCTAAATGAGACAAGCGCCCTTTGTTGTCACTTGGATAGATTCACCGACTCTTTATGTTTTTGATCACGATTTTCAAGAACAACAACATTATTAAAAGACAGTTTTATTATAACAAAATGCAACTCAAAATTCTCGTCTTCATATCCGCTCCTTTCATCTCGTCTCGGATGTGAAAGATAAACAACGCTGACAAACAGCAAGTGTGAATAATAGTGTACTCCCAATGTTATAACTGTTATTTGTTGTATACGTTGTTATGTAATAAACCAGCTCAATGGAGGATCTCTGCCAAGTAGTCGCGAGTTGGCACTGCGCACTGCAGTTGCATAGTTCTTAGTATTTTGACCTATTCTCGGAGCCCTTTTGAATCATGCGCTTTTTATAAGTTAAGACTTTGGACTAGATCACGCCTCTTGGGAAGAGATCTCAATTTTACAGACGAGACTTACCCAACGACGGAAGGTTTACGGTTGGAAAGTAGATATCCCTGAACGATATGTTAAACAAAATATTTGACCAATTCTATTGAGGCTATCGTTAGTTGGTCATACTCGTATCTAGGACCTACTTAGTATATTTCTAGTAAGTTTCTACAATATTTTATCTGTTAAAATCCAGAAAATACTGGGAAACTATGTTGCAATGAATTGGAAACTAATTGAAATAAAATAGAAAGAATATGTTGTATGCTTCAAAGTCTTACTACCTTCGGTATTATTATCATTCGATGCAGAAATAACAATTGTATAATTCATAACAGCTCTCGAGAGAAAAGCGACTGGTCCTCGATGCAAAATTGTTAATACAATGGAACTTCACTTGCATGCTAACAATATAGATGCAGTGGGAGTTAAACAATATTTTAAAACCTTAAAAATTGGTATTAAAAGAGTGTGTGATGCATATTAGGTGCAGTTTTTAAGGCAACTAGAAAATAGCTATGAAAATAGCAACTTTTTAAAGCTAGTGCTTATTACACTACAAGAAAGAAATCATAACACCAATGCCAACGAGTAATTCTTATGAACACGATCGTGTTGAAACAATAAAATTTCTTTGAGTATCTGACACAGTGATATCTTACGCAGGTATATTTATTTTGCAAATTTATGTCGGGTACTAGGAATCTGAGTTGCTGGAATTTGTACCATCTGTAAAGAGCAACACCACAATGCCATAAAATACGAGCAAAACCGCTGAAACACTTTATCTGCGGTGTAAAGCCAAGGAAAGTTATGGCTATTGGAAATTTGTCTCGTCGCGTATCGGTTTGATTTTATGCGGCTCGTCTGTGTCAGCTTCAAGTATTTGCATGGCGAGTTTTAAGACTGCACATTTAGCATTTATGCGACCAATAGTTCGCGTCCAACTTTTAAGTGTACCCGCAGCTGCATCGTTAATGAAATTCAACATTTTCATGTCTGCGATTTCGGGTCTCGTTTTAAAGTCTGTCATTTTAGGGGCTTTATCGCCAACCAGAGGAGCAAACTGAAGTCACGTCTCAGTGTTGAGAGCATAAATAAAAGCAAAGTTTTTTTTGAGGAAAACATTTAAATAAACTTATTAGATGGCATTTAGACGGGGTATAGGACATTCATTTTACTGAGCAATCAGAAAACCATTACGACGCAGCTTCATACACAGTGCACGTGAGAGTAAAATCTGGTATTAATGTGGAGAGAATATTTAAACGAATGCAGTTACCAAATTTACCAAAGTCACTTGAATTCAAGTGAATCCAATATGTGCTTATCCTTTGCATATTTACGAGCGCAAGCAGCGTTTCCACACGGCAGATAAATTAAGGAATACTCTTATTGTGATACTTTAAATGTATTCTCACGACACAAAACGTAAATTTTGGTTCGGTGCATCCCACGCCCGGTCGCATCCATTTTGTCGCGTCCGTTTTAAAAATCAAATTAGAATTCTTTAAATACCCGATCGCACGAAATGACCTGTGAGATATGGCTCTTGTTGTTTTTCTCATTTTGTGGACGGCGGGACTGGGGTGCTACTTCGTAATCCTTCATCCGTATTTACGATTTGTTATCTGAGTGACAGGGATAGCTGCATTGGCAATTACAGTTTTCAACTTACATAGTAAGATGTCTGGGCGCTCCGCAAAAAGAAACCGGTGTGATTAGCAGAGGATTGCCTGGCGTTTGTTGGCTAATCAGTGAAGTTTGCACCGCATTGGCGAACTACGTCAATTAAAGTTTTTTGTGCCTATATTTCAAGTGAAGGTTTTAAGCGCTGTTTGTCATTTTTAAGTCGAAAAGGAACTGCATCTTGTATGGTTTCAATTTCTGCTAATATCATTCGGCCGGGAATTCAGTGATTGATCGATACAATTCGCTTGCAAATTAAAACCAAGCCATAAGGATGTTTTTTATTAACTATAGCCGATTTTTTAATAGACAGATAGCGCTAACAGTCCCATAAAATTTCAAGATGGCTGATTTGAAATGTCAAACTTGATAATGTGGAAGGTCAAACCGAATGTCATCTCAAATTTGGTCAGCTTATACTCGTATTTAACAGTACGATTGCTTTTTATCTGTCTGTTGAAAAGTTAGCCCTTATATTATGATTTTATCATTTCCCATTAGACTTTTTTTCGCTTGTCCGCTTTTTGCTAAATGCGTTATAACCACTCATCCACTCATCTTTCTTAAAAATGCACTGTGGGCCAGAAAAAATGCCTTGGAACAAATATTTATTGTTAACGAGCAAATAATGGGGTCGTGCGTAGGGGTGTACCTTGTTTGTGTGTGGTCCAATTTAGGGCCTAATGGGTCGTTAGTGCTGCGACCCGATTTATCGTTAAGTCTGATTATGTCTTATCGATTCGGTGATTTCATATAAAAGGTTGGATAACGCTATCGGACATCGTATATGGGTCTGATTGAGGTGCTAAGAGTGGTGAATGAATCATTCATTACACATGACTTCGGTTTAACTAATTATCAAAATTGATAATAACATAGATGCTTGAATTGTAGATAGTGGCAAAAATAGTTAGAATATTCAGAAACAAACTTCAGATAATAATATTTTATTGTGTACTACTGGTATCATTATTAACATGGCAACACCAAACGGTAGGTTATATAAAAACCATAAACGCTTGTGGTCCTTTTCATTTTTTCTTATATGCAATTCTTATCTCTTGATCAAACTGTGTATTAGGAGTCAGATAATACGAGTATTCCTTCTAAACATTATTTAAAAATTACTTACGTTGGACGGATTTCAACTCAAACCTGCGAACATAACCTTTCGTTCGTTCATAACCTTATTTTTCTACAGGATGTGCTACAGTAGTTCTTTAAAGTAGAAGAGTTCTTAAGTGTAACATATATTTTTTCGTCATTGACAACCTCGCAACAAAAAACAAAATTTAACGATTCAACTAAAAAGGACAGAGTGTGCAAATTTCGGATTCAATCAGATGAGCCAAAACCTGACAGTCAGGTGAATAAGACACTTGAGCAAAAAATCTGAAAACATTTGAATTTGATAAGTACAAATCGGATGGATAATTCAGATAGGCCAAAACTGGTATAATCTAAGTCAGATGGACTTAAATTAGATGAGAAATGAAAATCTGATTAAACATAAATCCGATGGGTCAAAATCTGAAAAAATTTAGTGTATATTAGTATATATTATGTGTGTATAAATATGTAGGCTTATATAAATTTATGGTGTACTTTATATTTCATCTCATGTGTCATATTATTGGTATTGTTATTTTTGTCGCACCGCCCACTAATCATTTCTTCTTTCTTAGCCCAAAGGTATGACTAGTAGAGATGCCCTACCACCTTTAGTACATAGTTTGGTTGTGCAATAAAGCTTAAATAAATAAAATCTTATGAATCTAAATCTGATCATGGTCTCTCTGATTTTGCTATGATCATACTTTTATGCCTAAATCTGATAAATTTAATTGTTATAAGTACTTAGAAAAAAGAACAGATAAAGCAGATGAACTAAATTACCTGATAGCTTTATAAGTCTGGAGATACTAAATGTTATAAAAGAGAGGCTAAAAACAGATAGGTACCAAGTTCAAAACAGATGGCCATAAAATTTGATGAGTCTCAATTTGATATATAAATATCAAAAAAATAGTTCAAAATCACATTAATCTCTCTGTACTTATACAGAAGTCACATTACACCTCAACTAAGTTATAACGGGTTAAAAACTGATAAGTCTAAATCAGATAAGTCCGTTTCGAGTTCAAATATTTGTAAATTAATATATTCAACTAAGTTTTGACTTAGGTATGCCTAGTGCTAACGACCAAAAAACATCAATTTATAATAAAACTTCTAGCCCTGTTATAGATTTGCATTGTTTTCTTTTGTTGTACTGATGATTGTTACTAACTTAAGCAAGTTTTTTAATTTGTATATATGTATAGGTACCGGATATTACTTGTTTTAAAGTGTACTTCACTACTTAATACTTAATTGAATGTTATGGAGAGCCACAACAAAAAATATAAAATTCTTGAAGCAGGCAACCCTGTTGGACTAACCTTACTAATTTGACTCGCACATAGCTATGGAAAATGTCGGCTTTGACGTTAACGATCTACGGACGGTAATAGAAGCCAACGAACTTTGAAGGTTAGCGTTATTTTAAACCCGAAAATTCTCAGAATGCATGAAATCGGTTGGTAACCTGAGTTTTAATACTTTTTCCGAATATGCGCGTTACATCACTATTAAGGCGCCTGTATCAGCACGTGTAAGAAAAGTAGGACAGTGACGTAATCCTAAAGGAAGTACTTATATTATCGTAGTCTAATAAAACTCTTGTTAACAGGAAAGAAGTCCTGGTTTATTTTTACAGGCATTAGGATTTTTCAGAAAGAGCAGCTGAAGATGGTGTGCTTGTAAATATGTACGCATGTCAACGTAAATAATGCAATAAAAATAGGAGCTACAATCGACTTTTTTCCAATTTAATACAGAGCAGCGAATATAAACAAGGTTCGATCACGGTTTTTTTTTGGAAGGGTGTTAATGTTCAGGTACATAAAAGACAACCTATATTTTACAAGCGGCACATTAAGTTTCATCTCCCCTAATCTTCGTCGTAGTGAATGTTCCTAAATCACGCAATACCCGGGTCGACGTCCTCATTATCACTTTGCACGATAACGTGTATCACGGAAAAATTCATCCTGATAACACTGCCCAGTTTATAGCGGCCTTCCGAAATGCGATTACGCTTGGTAATTGGGTCAAAATCTGGAAACTCCCGGGCCAATTTACACTGGTTCATGTTATTATTGCGCGAATTGTTCTGACAAACATGCGGTGTCCTTGGCTACTCTCGCGAGTTTTGATGAGGTCGGCAGAGGTCGCAACTTGTAAAATTATCCAAGCAGGTTGCCTAAAGTATTGTGACGTCACAATTTTTACCTGGCAACCATCAACTTCTGTTTTTGCATTCACATTTGCACTGGCTGGGAACTGTTATGAATTTCCATATTTTTAATTTTCTTTGCACAGATGAAAAACAAGTGTATTTATGACAGTCTACTTGTCATTTCATGCGAAAACTTATTTAATGGAACAGGGACGGATTGCTTATGCATTTCCATATTTCCCACGCAATCATTTCGATTTGCTTAGTATTTTACCATTCTTTCCATTGTTCGTCGAGTCACTAATATCATAGTGGGATCCCGCTAAGTCGGAGGCCATAAGTGAAGGTTAGATAATGGCCCTATGTAGTTCTTTGTCAGCATGTGGGTCACAATAGTCCCCCCCATTGGTTACCACGTGATTATGTAGCATTGTGTTAATGCAATGTCGATCAGGATAAGTATTGTTTTGTTTTCCGAAGGCTTTTGTGTTGAGGTAGTAAACTCTATGTAGGTGTTAGTACTTAGAGTCTTAGTTCTATTAAGAATGGACCATTTATAATAAAATCATTAAGGTACGCGTGCTTAAAAAGAAGACGGCTTAAGCAATACAGTCTTTTCGCATCATCTTACTAGGCTTTAGAGTACTTAATAAATTTGAACGTAGGCAGACGTTGTCAGGACTAAGGCTCGTTTGATTAAGCCATTTGTTAGCATGTCGATCCCACGTCTAATTAGGGCACAAAGCCCGCTAAGTTGTAGTATATCAAGTTATATATATAACCCTTCAATACTAATCGCTCTTAAATAGGTTCTGTTTAATTTAAAGCGCGTTAAACATCGGTAAATTACGTAAATTAAGCATCGGTAAATTATTGTTGTTTTGAGTGAGTGTGCCAAAGATGACATGAATAGAGAGGACTAAAGAATTTTCACCGAAAACAGCACTCTAAGCGACAAGTGTCATCTATTGCTAACGGACGTCAAAGAATGAACGATCATACACTACGGTCAATCTGATCTGGTCATCAGAAAAACAAAAGGCGCTCTTTCATGCACCTCTTTGGCAAGAGACTGTGGTCCAGTCGCAGCGTTCGAAAACAAGTGACGCTCACCTATCTTTCCATCAAGCGTCTGTGTCCGACATCGCCCGGCATTGCTGGCGACACGCGTTGCTCATTAATGTGTTTGAGTGTCTGTGGCTTTAATGACATTTGTAATACAAAAGACGTTCGATAAAGATCTCTCTGCCAACTGACTGTGGTCTGGTTACAGAATCAAGCGTTAGCAAAACCAAAGACGCTCGATCATTGACATTTCCGTCAATTGTCTATGGTCCGCTATCAATTCGCTCAGAAGCAGTAGATGAGAAAACAAAAGATGACTCACCTATCTTCCCGTTCGGACTGTATGGCCCGTAGCTGCTGGAGGACAGCGGCGACGAGTACCCGTTGTTCGGCTGCGGCTGCACCGGCGCGCCGGGCGACGGCGACCCGCCGCCCCCCGCCCCCGCCATCCACTCGCGCACGTGCCCGTTCACCGGGTGCCCGTTGTGGCTGACCCCCGGCTCCGCCTTCACCTGGCTGGGCAGGCCTCGGTACGCCACCTCGTGCTTCAGGTCCATGCCGCCGCTACCGCATGTCGAAGCACCGGCCCCGCCGCCCGCGCTCCACACTTCTGAGAACAAAAGAAGGAGCTGGTCAAAACTCTGATCAGTAATCAGGCTGATACATATTCTTCAACGTATGACGGTCGGGAGACCCACGACAACGTCTGTCTTGGAAAAGGGTCACCAGTTACAAGCGCGAGGGGAACTCTGCACCAATAGACACTCAATACGTATGTCATAACGACGACCACTTTGGTGTAATGGTCAAGAAGTTGACTATTAACCAAGAGGTCGCGGGTTCGATCCCCGCACTGTACAAACATTTGTGTGCATGAACATGTCTGTTTGTACTGGTCTGGGTGTCATATGTATTTATTTAGGTTTATTTGTAATACCACTGTTGATTCTGATATCTGTTACACAAGTGCTTAAGCTACTTACCACGGAGTGAGATCGATGTACGTGAGGTTATTGTATATTTATTATTTATTTCATGAGAAAGCGCAGTAGGTATAGGTCACGCCGCATTTGACGCCCCAACACACAGCTGTTTGGCAAAGCCTTAATGCAGCATCGGCAAATCCCAGCGGATAAATGGATAATTTCAAGCAATAAAGTTCTGATTTTCTTGACTATTATACAACGGAAAGCCGTCACATGTTTCAATACCACTGATAACTTATGAATGAGACTCCAATATCAAGCTAACGCTGTAAAGAGATATCAATTCAATGGCAAAAAGAATAGAAATGACCGGACAAAAGAAGAAACGCAAGCGCTTTTATTTCACCAGGATTGAAGTTGGATACAATTGGCACACGACCAAAGAAAGTGGTATAAAAGGCCATCTTATATTTAGCTAACTGGAAAAGGGGGATAAAGTTTTCGAGCGAAAAATGTTTGGATATTTTTATGTTTGTTTGGTAGAGTCGGTATTGGTATTGTCTTGTTCGGTGACATTCTGTTTCCAGATCTACTTTTTATTCATTTTAGTAACTTTTTTTTCGCCAATTCAGAAGCATAAAATCAAAATGTACTATTTCGAATAACAACTTAAATACCAACATATACCACTACCTCTATTTTGAATAGGATTTAAGAATACTAAGTCAGGCGATTTTTTCAATACGAAAAAAAAAACCCTTATAGGACTGGTAAATATGAAGTGGCCAATTTTAGATAACATCAGTTTCGACTTACTGCATATGCAGTGATATTGTTTCGTTTCAAATTAAATATCTTATTTCATCTTTAGAATGTAAGCGCCTTGGAGTTCTCTGTAAAATGAGCTCACATGCATGAAAAAAAGAAAAAATATATAACAGGTTAGCGCTATTGAAAAATCAAGGCTAAATACAAAATGATTAAATTCCGATAAAAAAATAAATGTAGTACGTAAGCAGCACGGGTTGTTTCAAAACAGATCCATTCAGAATTAGGTACAATGGGGAAATAAAAGATGCTCCAAAGAAAGTTTCATACCATAGAATAAAATATTACAAACGCACCGTGAAATTATGGTATTGTTAACATTCAGCCAGCTGGCCAAACAACGGTTTCTAGTGGTATAATACAATCTTCGTCCGATTACAAACAATCAGTTCAAACGTCTGCTTTTGGAATAGAAAAACAAAGATTTAGAATTCTTTAAAATGATACGAAGAACTTGGATGCCAAGACTTGCGACGCTTTTTATACATTTAGATGTGTTTCTTTATTATTCATCTGGGATATGATAAACCTGTATCTAAACATTATAAAACATAGCCATAAAAATCATTTCGGGAAATATTCAAATGCACGCAGTGCACATTCCAGTACACCTTAAAATGGCACTTTAAAGTGCATTTGTCAATTCATATTTATTTACTGCTTGTTTGCGTCTTAACACATTACATATATCATTTTATAAGCACGCAAGTTCCTTTGTCACAATTTAAAGTCCCGGTCGTAAAGTACAACGTCCCGGGATTAACCGGGATCGGGTGCCGGGATCCGGGATAACCAAGATAACTGCTAGCCGGGGATGTTAGCAATTGGCTCAGCATTGTTTGCCTCTCGTAAAACGTTATACATTGCTTTGGACAACCGTTTTAAGACGTAGAAGATATATACTGTACTCGTGTAAACTGAAGTCAGTTAACAACATCAACATATTGGGTACCACCGGTAAATTATTTACGTAGTTCAAAGTTATCGTTAGATAGCGGTTCAATATAATGTAGTTCAGGATTCTTGAATGAAAAAAAAGGACGCTTAAAAGTTTATAATATAAACACCCATGTCTACCTCGAGAATTCTTAACTTGATGAGTAAATAACTTAAATGATTTCTTTCAAAAATTGATACAAGCATACAAACAACCCATACAAGCATTTAAAGGCTATCACTTTAAATGCTTGTATGGGTACAAACATGTACATTTATCAAACTACATGTTTGTAAAATTTGACCGAAATTAATTTTCCAAAACGTTTTACTGCAATGCTGTTCTGCATTATATATGCTTGAAATAATTCCTATAGTTACATGTGTGTTTGTGGAGTTTTATGAGTTAAACAATAAACTTTGTTCCTTTAAACATTTTACGACAAACGTAAAATATAAATATGCAAAACAAGCGATTTCGTTCTACGGTCCGCCATAGCACGTTAATGGGATTACATGTTTTTGCTATTTGGTTACTTTTATAAGATTTTCCCCTTGACACATAGACGCTAGTCAGTTAGTTCTTATCAATCCTTTGTAGTCATTTGCATATGTAAATTATTTCAGACAAGGGTAATTCATTTTACTAATAAATATACCAAACAATAGATATCATACGGTGTTTGTTTTAGTAGTGCAGTAAAAATATGTATTCCGTTATACATTGACTCTCGATTGATACTTTTTAATTTATAAAACACATGACTGAAAAAGGAAAACGTACACACGTTATGTGTTATCTATTGTTCTGCAATTTTACAATCAATTTAAATAAATAATAAATAAATAAATATTTCACAACAATCACACCAAATTCTCTAGTCCCAAATTAAGCTACGAGGCTTGTGATGGGTACTAGACAACGGATAAACATACTTAAATACTTCTTTTTTTGTAAATAAATACATATTAACATAGAAAACACCCAGACCAGTACAAACACACATGTTCATGCACAGATATGCTTGTACTGTGCGGGGATCGAACCCGCGACCTTTGGTTTTAGAAGTCCGACATGTAGACCACTGCACCAAACGGTCGTCTAAATTTATAGATAAGAGTTTTACACCAATGAACTATTTTCTTATCATTGAAACATTGGGAGTGAGGTTCCACATTCACTGGTTTGTTAGATTAATGTGTGGGTCACCGGAAAAGCCTGTTATCTAATTTCAAATCAGGACCCTTGGAAGCCTACCCATTTTTATGCCGACTTTAGTATATTTACTGTTTTAGTGCTATTTTGATAAGTAACGGAATTTCAAGGAGAGGGTAAAACACACATACTAACAATACATTAAAATCATTAAATTCCTTCAAGTTAAAATAAGGATTAATTAATAGGTGACCGAATCTCAGATCGAATCTTGAATTTATAGATACATATCTTCACTTCAACCTACACATTATATTAATGAACTATTTTCTATATTTAACTAAAATCTCGATAACACCAACTAAAATGTCATATTGATGGCGTTACACCCACTAACGTAAAGGTTAACGACAACCTTAACCTTTTTAAAACGTAGGCAGAGAGCTCTATTGTATAAATAAAGTAGCTGAAGTAGGGTTAAGGAGGTTACCCACTGTGTTCAGTGTATTCTGACTCCTAAGTAAAGTTCCAAATTCTCAATAATGATGTTGAATAAAAGAAAACCTATAAACCTTATAAATCTTTAACTTTGAATCTCGTGTTCAGCTAGAGGGCGAGTTATGCCACTTCGCTATTCTTCAATCGATCATAACCTTAGCTTTCATAAAAAAGAGAAATTATATTAATAATAAATCATTTATATCTCGGCATTTCATAAATTCACAATACTATTTAAATACTAATAAAAATATTAGATTTAATAAATAACTATGTACTATTTATTAAATAAATTAATGGGCACAACATCAAATACATTGCTCAAATCCCAAATTAAGTAGCTTAAGCACTTGTTTTATGGAAACCCGAAACAACGAAGGTACCACAAACACCCAGACCCGTGGCAATATTGAAAATTGTATTCCAATATTGTCTCCGTCCGGTGATCGAACCCGGGAACCCAGAGGTGGCGGTATCGTGAAACCATTATTCACGCCAATATACCACGGCAGTGGTTGGCAATCATTGAAGACGGCGCTAATTAAGTCAATGGTGAATCAAAATAAAACTAAATTATTTTACCAAAAGAGTATCAGTAATGAAACAAATAAGAAGCATTTGACAATCACAAACCCTCGTTTCAAAGATGAACGATCGATCATAGCCGATGAATCAGCTATTCCATAACGAACACGACCGGCGCGTCGGTTGCGCGAGCGCGCGCGCAGGGAAAGCGCGTGACGTCACGACCTCGACACGCTCACCTACTTGCGCGCATGCGCCAACCCACTTCCAACGAGGCTTTCTCTGTTCAACGCAGTGGCGTTTCTACTGCATGGCTTGTATTTCATTAAGTTTTAAAGTACGCTCTTCTGTTGCTACATATTTTGTAACGGTAGCTTCGGACACCAAAAGCTTACGTTGTCTGTGTAAAGCAATTAATTTTCTGAGGCTGTTAAGATGTGGATCATGTCGTTGACCTTACTACGACGTTTGGTGGGATTGTGTACTCTTATGTCAGACCTTGCCACCACCTCAGAGTTGAGGTGAGGCCTGTGCCCAGCAGTGGGACGCATATAGGCTAACTAACTTACTTTTCGTTTTAAAATCATAAATAGTGTACACGAGAGTAAAATATGCTCTTTGAAAATGCAGTAACAAAGTACATTTATCATCAGATTAACAGTTACCACACAACAGTCAGTTCAGCCAAGTTGGACATGTGTGTGGTGTGGTTTGATGTTTATCAGACTTTCTCTGCCTACGTGCCTTTGCTCACGGATCGTCGATATCGAAAGAAAAGGCAGGTCAGTGTCATGTAATAAAGCTGTCGGCTCGGTGTTTCGACATGTTGGGCAATCCAAAAAGTTCCATAGCGTCTGTTTAATGTGATACCAAACCACCGCTATACAAGACTTCAATCACTAACAAGGACTCATACATTATTGCCTACGAATCATATGGTTTCTACATAATTTATCCTCGTTCATTTAAATGGCTGTTACCACATTATCGTCATCTTTAATATATCATCTGTTTTGATTATGATACGAGTATATGGTATAAAGACTATTGCACCTTTTTCAAATACTCATTGTAGGATCTGCGTTGCCGGCGATGGTTTCATTTAATATTTCATAGCATCGAATTGCTATTGCTCAATGTCGTCAAGCTTTCTCTGTGTAGGCTCGGAACGTTCGAGATGATTAGTAAAAAATATATTCATTTCGTGAATAATGAAGTTACAGTAACTACGGTTTCATTCACCTTCTACTCAGTAACTCAAGTCACTTCACAACTGCTTCATGATGATCTGATGAAAATCTGTATATATCTTTATGACCAACTCTATCAAGGCCATTTAATGACATGGTAAAATTTTAATGTAATACTACAAGTTTTCTCAAGGCAAGATTCGAAACATCGTGTGTAAGCAACCACTTCAACGACTTTCGCTTGTATTAACTTTAATGCACATGACATCGTTACCCTGTCCATAACTTTCAAGACTCCAACTTCCCTGGAAGCGTTATTAAGTGTGCAGTTTGTCTTTAAAGGTGCTAGAACCACTTAGATCGTGCCATAACAATGAGACGGAATGAAGTGCTGGCGCCGAGTATAAAATCGAATGAGCTCTTTCGTTTTTACTCGCGGCATCCGAATATTCGACTATTGGTCTCTGCGCTAACAATTGCTGCAGTTGTCCGCCACATAGTTTCGTCGACGTTACTGCCTCGTCTGGTCTCCGATCCACCTCCACACAGAACCTAGGATTCGCTTTTACGACGCGAGCCATAAACTTTTATTAGTCATTACGATAACGTTTGAGTAAAATACGCCGAGAGCAATCGAAAGAATGTAAGTGCACGCTCGTTTCGCGAGCGTCGTTCTGTTTCCAGAAATATTCAAATCGATTGCGATCGTCTGATTTATGCACGTACACCGGGGATATTCAGTGAAATAAATCCGGTGCGGTTCGCGTAGAATGCGAGTATAAAGTATCCGCGGTCAGTGTTTGGTATTATGGGACGTGTCGGTGTCCTGAAAATGTTCGGGGATGCATAAAGCGTCGTTGGTGATGTAGTGGCAGCCAGTGTGGCGTCGCCGGAGACTGCAGGGTTGAGCAATCTAAATGCAAAGCTCGGTCCTCGACATTAAGAATTGTCGATGACGCGGAAACAGAATTTACGAGTGTCGCGATCTTGGAGCGGAATGTATGGGATTTGAACGACCTCGCGTTATTGTTCGTTGCGTCATAAATTGGACGGTAACCTTGTAATTACGTGGACAGTCTTCTTTTAGGTTCGATAACCGTACTAGGTGGGAAACGACCTATTGTGGGGTAATTAGAGAGTGGGGTCGGTGCATGGACGTCCAGCCGTCTGCGTGGTTCATGCATTATTGAGTTGAACCGTAACGCGGCCGACTCGGGTGATTGCCGGCAAATTGTTATAGTTCCCACGGCAGTTACGTCACGTCGTGAGCGTATTGCGGGTAACTAACTCAAATATTTTGCGTTCAAAATACCCAAAATGTTTAAGCATATGGAATAAAGTTGGAAGCAATGTAATCACTCATTGTTTCTAAATTTCAATTTCCTAATGTTTTTTTCATTTAGATACCTAATTATAAATAATAAGTTCAATGGTCTATCTCTTCCTTATGCTAATGCCACACTGTCAATGTAGCTTATTCCAGCTAAAATTAAAACCTAAATTGAATTGCTTATTTATTTATTCAATCTATAAAAAATATTTCTTACTTATTATGTTTATTTATTTATTGATTGACAGGGAGAAGTCGCAGAAGAATTAAACCAAAAAAAATATACCTCTTTCTGAAATCCTATCTAAGTAAGCAGTTACGTTCCTAAACTCTATAAAATCCTTTCCACATTCGAGAAAACCTTTCACACATCGCGCAGCTTACGATCGCGAACGTCTTTTATCAATATCAAGGTTAGAGAAAATCCGAAGTAGATGTCCCGTTGCATCCTCCCGGGAGTGCTTCAATAATGCGATTTCAAAACTAGATCCGAATGTTAAGTCCTTGGCCATTGGTGCCAGATGACAGCTCGTGTTTACTGCAACTAGACAACGATTTTCAAAGTTTCGGGCAGCATTTGAAATGTGCTTACTGCTTAGCATTTAATTAATACGACCCAACGTCTTATTTTCCTAGTTATTAGTCAAGAAAAAGATAAAAAGTAAAAAAGACGCATTACAGTTCAAATAACTCAAGAAGCAAACAATTTCTGTAGCATATCCCAATAGCAGATGCGTAGCACATGTGCCAAAATCCATTCTTTATACATTTTTCAAAGAGTGATTCAAAAGATTCCGAATGTGAGATCCTATTTCATATCAACCGATGGGGCAACCCAACCTTTGGGAATAACTGTCCGAGTTCTCCCAGATCGGAAAAAGGGGGAGATGAAAAGATTGCTGGAATCCGCGTGGGGAAATCACGTAGCTATTTTATAGCAACTTCGAGTCTTGATGGGCGACGATGGGTGCGCGTGGATTTGTAGATTATGAAACTTGGGACATGTATGTTTCCTTTTCGTCTGGATGAAAAAGAACGCATTTTGTTTTTCATTTATAAGCGAGATTATCAGCAGTCCATTGGGAAAGTATGGTACAGACAGCAGTCTAAAATGACGGTTTTGAATTAGCATACATTTTAACCGGAAATGTTCGGCTCAGGCCAATTGCTGCGCTGACAATCGTGGGTCGTGGTGACAGTATGACTCAGGTATGGACTGAGCCTCAAGTATAGAAATAGAAAGTATTGCACTTTCGGGATATACACCTACCTACACAATGATTGTAATGGATTTGATTTAAAGACATTTGATCTGGTACGTGCCTGCTAATAAATAAAAACAAATTTACAACTGTGTAATATGAAACCGTATATTTTGTGGTTGTGACTCATAATAAATTTAGACAGGATATTTTTTACGCAATGACAATTTGCTCAACAGTAAGTGGCACTTAAAAGTGTCGCCCAAACATGGACTAGATTGATGTTTGGGTATCAGTTTGATTATGTTGCTTGTCGCTTCGTTAAGGATTGCGAAATGACGATTTTGACTATGGCATCAAGAGCTTGTGGCGCTTCGTTCATTGTCAATGGGATTATGTTGAAAGAGAACTATAAACTGAGCTTCATCTCTAAATGATGATCTGCATTTGGGTTGGGTTGCATAATTTGTAATAATGGGCCTCTAACGATGGATTGATTTGAAATGTCAATCTCATAAATATTAAGCGCACGAGTTTGGTTATGGTTAAGTTTCTAGAGGTGACAAAATCTTGTTGTATTTGATTTGTCTTCGCAATCTAACTGGTTAGGTATTTTAAAGTCTTGTTCAGTAAGAGGAAATGGAATGTCGCAACTATTTTGCACAATATTAAACTGCTAGATACGCTCAAAACATAAATTTCCGATTCCATTCTATAATATCAACTCAGGACAGGAAACATTTAGAGGGTTAAAATCCTTTCGTGAGTTTCACAGTTCGTACAGGAAGATAACACAGAAATGTAAGGGGATTCCGATACCATGTATTACCTCAAATATTCCTACCTCGACATCGAATAGCGCAGTTTTCCTTTCGCAAAATGTAAAATGGCTGCAGGAAAACTGAGAGTCATAAAGTTTTATTATTTACATGTTTGGAGTAGATATTCTTAAGTTACGGTCCACGATCACTTCCTTTGGTTGTGATACTAAAATATGAGGTCGTAGTCATAAATTTGACTTAACTTTTTATTGCACGAGCATAGCGTAACTCATTCTTTTAACCCTTTTGAAAATGTTTTACAACCGCGTTTTGAAAAATATTACAAAGACAAAATAATGACACTCTCACAAAATCTACCTAAGTGTTTACAGCTGAGTGAGGTACCTTCAATCTAACAAAAAAGCGACACAAAACACACAATGATAATGCGCTTGATAATGGCGACATGTTCAGCAGACAGCTAGGCTCACATTGTTCCGTTTGGTGCGTTGTTGAACGTAGCAAGACCTTTAGACGCCCGGGCGCAGTCACCTTGCGAATTCACGCAGGGATGCGGGCGATAGAGTACCTATACCGCTGCGACTAATTTAGCACCTCCATCAAAATTATGAACCAAAAATTGTTGATTGAGAGATAATCTCAAACATTTTTTAAAATAATTTTATTCTTTTTACAAAAGATTGGGAACAAAACGACTCATAATGTAACATAACTCGATATTTAAGAATCTCAATCGTAAGATAATAAGATTAGGTTATTTAGATCAAAAAAGCAACGAATTCAAAACGGATAAAATTAAATTCTTTGCCGCAAATATTTGACCAATTTTGTCACACACACACTCTTTTGTTTTTATAGAGCAAATGTTATCATGATTCCTTTGCCACTCAACTCTTTGTTCTTACGAAAGCCATGTTTAGTACTCGTATTTCGTGTTCAATAAACTTAAGGTTACCATAACAAGGGCATTGGGTTACTTCGTACCTTCGTAGTAACCGTAGCCTAGGTTATGGACAGTGGAATACACTGTTTTAACCGTACTGCGGCATATCAAAAGGCAAAACCATGATGCTTACACAACCGTAACACGCGATGATACTAGTGAAATATTTTACCAGTTTTACTGTTTACGGTTGGACAAAAAGGTCGCTAGATATTTTCGCCTGGGACTCCATTATCCACCATTTGCTTGGACTTTAATACCCGAACGTTTCGAATCATCGTAACGACCTTAACTTGCAAATAAAACGCATCGGTCGTTTCAAAGTCATCTTCACTGAAGCAATGCAATGTTGCTGTCATAATCGTATTATTGTCACTGACGTGAAGTAGCATTTTATTGCTTTACGTTTCATTTTCTAACTTCGAATTAATTTTCCGTAATAAGTCTCCATTCATGTTTGCTTTCTGAGCCATTTATTCCATGTCGTCTTTGTCCCTTTTTGTAAAATATAAACTGTTTGGTTTGATTTTCTCAAAGTCCCTTTTGAACTGATGAATTTAAATAAATATCGTAAACCTGAACCAATAGTACACAACAGTTGCTTTTATTTATTTTTACGATAAAGGGTCTTTAATCACACGAAACTATAAATTTGTACGAAATATATAATGTTTTCCCTCTTCTCACAAATTTGGATAAAGGCAGCCGCCCCATCTAGGAGTTGTGTTGTACTTCGCATTTCAATGTTCTGAGTTTCGAATGCAGATTGCTGCGTTTAGGTTTTCTCTCGAACTTTACTGATCACTGATTTGCTTTATTTTATAACCTCATGTTCTTCAAAAGTGTATTAAAGTTAAATATACGAACACTTGTCTGTTACGTAATAGATAAACAAGTGACCCGTGTTCATGTGTAGGCAGTGTGAAATTTGCATACGAATGCGAATGACTACTGGAACTAATTGCTGCTCGTTGGACGTATCGAGAAATTGAATTAGCAAATACGAAACTTGTATTTGAAGTCTAAGGTACAAGTATGAGTAGCTATAGGAGTTATGAAGAGATAAAGGTTACATAGAAATTAGCTTCTTTGACTTCACGTAATCCCGATGTGGCTTAACGACCCCTTAAAGGGATAAAGTTACCAGCCTATTAATGAAGCCCGGAGTTGGCTCGGGTTATATCAAAATTTACGACATCATTTTCTGCTCAGAAATAAATGTCAATTACCTAAAATAAATGCACTCATAGGTTTATTACAGCTCCGATAAATAAGGGATCTAATAAGCATATTCTAGGGCGGTTTGATAAGTCCATGACTTTCAGGCTGAATAGAAACTTTTTTTTATTTTTAATGATATTTTCTTAAAAGTAATATTTTTGCGAACCTAAAATAATTCTATTTTCAAATATGGCGCGAAAACAATATTTAATAACAAAAGAAGTTTGGCGGCTGTGAAGGTGTTCTTCGAAAATGGAGAAATCCGAGTTTCGAGTCTTGATTAAACACTATTTTTTACGCGGGAAAACCATTAAGCAGACCGAAGACAAGTTGAAAAAATATTACGGGGATTCAGCGCCGTCTCATGGAATGGTACATAAATGGTTTACTGAGTTTCGTTGTGGACGTATTACAACCAATGATGCCGAGCGCCCAGGAAGGCTGATTGAGGTAACCACTGAGGACATTGTTAACAAAATCCACGATATTGTTTTGGCTGACCGTCGAGTAAAGATACGCGAGTTAGCTGAGGCTGTGCACATCTCAACTGAACGAGTTTTTCATATTTTGCACGATATTTTGGGAATGAAAAAACTTTCTGCAAGATGGGTGCCGCGCTTACTGACAGTCGACCAAAAGCGAAAACGCGTGACTACTTCTGAAGCATGTCTGGCTATGTATAATCGCAATCCAAGTGAATTTTTGCGTCGGTACGTAACCGTGGATGAAACGTGGGTCCACCATTATACGCCAGAGACTAAACAACAGTCAAAGCAGTGGACTTCTACCGGCGAACGTGCACCAAAGAAGGCAAAAACGGTATGTTCGGCTGGTAAAGTGATGGCAACAGTATTTTGGGACAGTCAAGGGGTTATTTTCATCGATTTCTTGGAGAAAGGCAAGACAATAACCGGTGCTTACTATGCTGCATTGCTGGAAAGATTTAATGAAGAGTTGATGAAGAAACGACCGCATCTAGCAAAGAAAAAAGTTCTATTTCATCAGGATAATGCTCCGGCCCACTCGTCTGCAGTCGCGACTTCAAAACTTGTCGAATTAGGATACGAATTATTGCCGCACCCTCCATATTCACCAGATTTAGCCCCCTGTGACTTCTTTCTCTTCCCAAACATGAAGAAATGGCTTGCTGGGCAAAGATTTTCATCCAATGAAGAGGTGATAGCTGCAACCGAGGCCTATTTTGCAGGCTTTGACAAAAAGTATTTTTTGGATGGGTTGAAGAGATTGGAGCATCGCTGGAAAAAGAGTGTAGAGTTGAAAGGAGAGTATGTAGAAAAATAAAATGTTTTTGTACACAAAATATATGTTTTTCTTTTCAAAGTCATGGACTTATCAAACCGCCCTCGTACTTGTTAAGAAAACGTTATACCTAATTAATAATTCGTTTTAAATTACAAAAATGCATACGAGCCGTTCTAATGAAATAAAGCGATGGAATGTTTTACAAAATATGGCCAAAGCACTGTGAAAGCGTCACTTATACATAATTCCATCCAATAAGATAGTTTTTGGTGTCTCAATTTTGTCCTTTGTGTATCTTTTTATTCGACCATAAATAACCACCCACGTCTCGCAATGCAATTTGGATTTACTACTTAGAAATTTAATTGCGATCGTAATGTATGAAGTACGACCCACGTTGTTTTGTACCTGGGCAACTGCTTTCAAATGATATTTGACTAGCTAGCAACTTGAGTACAAGCTGTTTCTTTTATAATATTGCGTCCGTATTGTGGGCAGCAACAGTTTTCCCTGTAAAAACAATTGTGCATGAGATTTAGCAAAGACACGACACTCCATTATGTACATCGAAAGTAGAGAGAGTCAGTTCAAGGCAGGCTATAGTTTCATTCATGATGTTAGAGGTGGAGGTAGGTTTTGTTAATTTTGATTTTTGTTGCAAAATTTACCCTATTGTAAGTGCTACATAGTTTACTTCGATGTTATGTTCTGCGTACGTAAGTTTACATACTGTAACCAAATGCATAGAAACCTGCAGATTTGGGTACTTCCAGCTGTAATATCCTTGCATTTCGCTCAAAAATACCAACTTCATTACCAGCAGTACAGCCTCATCAAACATTAACACGCTTCTTATCTAACACTACAAGGTGAATTTCACAAAGAACATCGCGACTCGGTGACGCCGTCACAAACTACAGTTTGCATTCAAATGTGTTGTTAGCATTGCCACGCGCAAAGATAGTCCCTTGTCTAAATGGATGCCGGTCAACCATTGCGCAAATAGTGTTGCAGGTTACGTATCCAAGTTAGCGATCTCTGGAATTTGCATCTCTCTCAATAGACATAAAGTTCTCTCTACATCTAATAGTCTTTACGCTTTGACTAACCCGACACTTGCTGCGTATTCAAAGTGCCGTGCTGTTTTTGTGGAAAATAAACTAACCGACTAATAAATTTTCCTTTTTTGCTTATTAACATCACTGTTTTATATTATGACAAATCGTCTACACTAATATTATAAAGAAGGTAGATTTAAATATTTGTTTGGTTGTTTAAATACTTCGTTTAAAAAACGAGGTAATTTTTAGATTATGACTTCACAAGGTTTCAGAGGTTAAAATTTTAAATATGGTATTTATTTTAAAATATATGAACTATTGTTATCGGTCATTGAACTTGGCTAATTTGTTTCAAATTAGCTGATAAATTTCATGTATTCATGTCTTTTTCGTGTATTACGTTCTATGCCGAGCCGAAATTACATTGATTTACATAAAAGTACAATGTAAGGTAATTGTGTTTTTTTATCTTCCAACTACGAAAATTAAGACGAGTCGTTTGGCAATAATTTAACTGTTGGGAAAAGAGACTGGTTCGTTAGTCAATTCAACAGCGACCTGTTCTCCGGAAAATTTCTGAAACAGCTAAACACACAGTCTATGCGGTGGCCTTCAGAGACTATTGACCTCAAGGGGAAACACGAGTGGTATGGGACGACATAACAGCTATTATGTGTGGTGCGGGAAAAATGTCACCAAATGGTAGCACATAAATGTCTCATGTCACAGTCTGGATTCTTAGTCAACTAAGACACTTAAACTACTACGACTTGATTATGCGTCGTTACTTCACTTACCAAGTATTAGATGTAGCATCTTGAAGTACTGGATGTACTTCAAGATGTAGGATATACATTGAACATTCCACTTTACTTACAAATGTAAGAATGACAGTAGGTAGGTGCCTTTATCACGACAAGCACTGCGGCATCCTATTTGCTATATTTATAGAATTTGCAACAAATATGTGTATGCGAAGCCAATAACATCAAGAAGAAAATAATATTACTCGTACTAGACATGCATATTTGTCATGCAAGTCAATTATCTTACGATTACGAACAAAAAATGGAAGTTCATGACCAAATATTGATTTGCTCATCAAAAATATCTCTAAACAATTACATTGATAGACCTAGAATACACGAGTATGAAATATAACAATGCCACCTAAATATGCACTAGGAATACAGACTTCATCAGGTCTAAATTTAGTCTCGACCATACAACAAGAACCAATGAACTATCCAATTGACACAATCAAGGCCGCGATGATTACCAGAGGGCGTCGAACCTAGGTACCATACTACGTCTAATTTGTTTGGTAAATGGTAAGCTATTTTAGTCTATCGATTTTGTAGAATGATTCGACTATGGTGACTTGTGAAAAAGTTTACGAGGAGTTAAGGTTATTTGAAAAAGACTAGTTGAATAGTTTTGTTTGAATTTCTATGAGTTTGTGTTATGTTTCTTATAAAACTTTTCCTGCGAAGCTTTGATAATATTTTAAGTATAACAAGGCTTTGTATTCGAATATTTTTATTTGGCAAGATGGGGTTTGAACTCAAGTAAGTGTGTTATTTATAACTATTATGTACTAAGGTACATAAAAAGTTATAAACACAAAGTTAATAAGACGGGACAACAGCGGGTACTCCCTATAAACAATAACTCCTTAATCAGCTTGTCACATCTAATAAACTACTATGATTCATTCGTTTATACGCACACCAAAACACATTTGTTGTGTGACATGACACTTGAAACTCTTGAATTTTATTTTATTTATAAGGCACACAATACAATTAATAAATAATTTGCTTACATGCAATATTCGATAAAAACTAAATTATATTCCAATTCATGCATGCACAGAAAATTGATGTATTGAATGTAATGTGTGGGTACAAGAAATACTATAAAAGTTGCTGATTCAATTGTTCGAGTTTTGGAGAAGATTCATTAATTCATTCAACGAAGCTATGGAATAGACGCGTAAAATGTTAAAACGGTTTTCCACCTGCTGAATAAATTGTGTGAAAACGTTAATTTTATCATTCGGTATCTCCTTGCGAGTCACGTAATGTCCCCGAGGCGAGGTCGGCGCTGCGGCCCCAATACGCTGATTTGTTGCATTATCAATAACTTGCATTTACTTTTATTGGGTAAACATTCGTTGCAGATTATCACCGATATTTGGGTCAACGCGTCGAAATTAATTAATTGAAAGTATTAAAACAGACCTTACCACGAGCTGTGCGGTAAGTTTCAATTTATTTTACTCATGGTTTTGTTCATTTCTTGCTTGAAAATACGCTTCTTTTTACCTCAATCAGATGAAAATATACCCTGATTGTGTGAAAGTTGTCCCAATCAATCAACTCTCTTCTGCAGCTAACACAATTATAGCCTACAGCCTAGCCTACACGCACGAAAAAAAGCTAGTTTTGTTTTTATTTCTATGTCTTCTAAATCACTGTTGTGTTGGTCTATTTTATTTTAAATATATTGACAGTAAGTTGAATTAACTTGCAGTGGTAAAGTGTCGTCAGCTACATACAAATTATTTAAGGGTTTTGCTATTATTCTATACTTGTAACAAATAGGTAGATGCTTATACCTCTACAGTCTCATTGCGTATTTTCTGAGGCCTGCACTCTGCAGTCGGCCTTGAATCCCCGACGTTGCTTCACTAACCAAGATATAGTGCTGATGGACGAAATACATTCAACATTCCACTTAATTACCAATTTAAGAAAGATGATATTATATTACGATATGATATTATAGCATATTACGATTAGCACTGCAGCTTGCTTGTTTTAGAGTTTGCACCAAAAATTAGTAGTCGTGCGCAGGCAATAGCGTCCAAAAGAAAATGTGCTGGAGTACGTCCAGTCTCTCACCTTGTCGTGCAACTCAATCGACTTACGGTTGCGACCAAAAATACAGACTATAAATGAGATTTTAAGTCTCAATACGTATTTGCTGAGGCCTGCATTCGGTCGATTGAGGCGTGAGGCGTGAATGAGGCACCTAGATGTTGTGTCTGCCAGTCTGGAGGTATCGATCCGGCGCCCTCGTTTCCGAGCCGACTGCGCCCATTATACGGACTTAGGTGGCCATGGAAGTGGCTTCGATTAAGTTGTTGAGTTTATTCAATCAAACCCCGACGAAAAAGAGGGGTGTTATGAGTTTGTTTGTGCGTGTACCTATATGTTTTTGTGTGTGTCTATTTGTGGCATCGTAGCTTCCGATCGGATGGACAGATTTTAAAGCGTTTTTTTGTTATTCGAAAGATAATTTAATAACGCTGCTAAAGTTGGTAAATCTGTGCAGACGTTGAAGCTCACCAGCTCTTTTTATGGCTCATTCGGGATTTTTAAAACTGAGAAGTTAGTTTTTCTTCCACTAGTAATCCCTACGGGACTTTGGTAAGTTGTGATAGCATCAATAATTCCATTGTGTTTAGCTTGCGTGGGGAGAAGGGCAATATTGGCTTCTAAGGGCAAATATTGTTTTGCGCTAGTAGCTAAACAAACGCTGGGCTAATACATGACTCTGCATATAAACAACTGACCATCACAAAATGTAAATCAAGCCCGATCTTAGGTCCCTAGACGGAGTGCTTTGTAAACATAACAAAATGTTGAATACGAATTATTATCTTCTTTTGATTTCTTAAAACAAAGCGAAATGATGTTACACAAGTAGGTACATAATGTCTGGAAATCATTAAATAAAGCAATAAGTACAAAATAATAGCCCTTCTGATTCTATCGCCGTGAGACCCGATGGCGTAGGAGCGACACACATCTTTCAAAACTAATTGAATCATGTTACCTTTTGTAATACTTTTAAAACAGCTTGAGATTTATGAGACGCCGTGGTAAGTAGCTAAAGCACCAACATACAACTTGTGCCTACGTCAACAGATCTATACATTGCATTGCATTTAACAAAACACATATCTGTCATTTAAAGTTCAACTACGCTCATGCAAATCGTCAACTCTCTTCATTTCACTTTTGTCTATTCCAGATTCCTTAGCTCGGCAGTATCTAGGACACGCGGCACCTCCAGTAGCCGGCCTACTGCAAGACAGACAGTCGATAAACACCGGTCTCTGCAGTAAGTAGAACATGCGCAATTTAAGCCTGCATGTTCTAACAAAAAAAACTTTTATTTTTGTACAAAAGTACGGGCTAAGGATGGTAATTGAGGATCGCAAGCAATTAAGCTTCCAAAATAACTGTATCGCGCGTTGAGAATTGAGATAGAGAAACGGGATTGCTTTTGTGTCTGATTTTAAGATGGGCGAAACGACCTTACGCTAACTTATCTTGACATAAGAAACTTAGAGTAGGTACCTAATTTGGTTCAAAAAGTGTCACACATGATATCTATACTGCTGAATATATAACCAACCGATGCCGATAACCTACCGATATACGAACTGACCGGTTGCAATCGGTCTAAGTAGTACCTATCCATCCAGCGACCGTAGCAAGGTCATCTGTCGATCCTGCCAGTGAACACCCGATGATACCCTGCGCCTATGATCAGTGGTTTAACTGTAATCTTTTCTGATTGGGCAATTTTTTTTTTAAATTAGTGTAGAAGAGAGCACCTTTGAACAGAGGCAGCCATTTGAGTTTACAAAGCTATTTAGAAGGAAATCTTGTGGGAAGAGTGCTTGACAGACTGAGCATTCTGCAATCTGAAGATATGACAGGAAGTGTAAAAAGTGTTCAAAGGTGCCCCCCTCTCCCTTATGTGTCATTAAAAGAGGCTTGTTACAGCGAAATTCGCTTCATGGAAGCAATTGTGTATCATTGAAAGAAAACCTTTGAATAAAGCAATAATTTGGTTGTTGTGATGTAATCAAGCTCCATTCATACCACCCATTATGTTTACGGAGACAGACACAAATAACATATATCTTGAACACAAACAGCGGCAGTCAATGCTATCACATTTCACGAATATTACTTTCTATTAGTGCTGTTAATTGTATCGATAGGTTATAGATATGGTGTAAATCATTTGTCTTAAGGTTCATGTATCATTTTCTATATCAAGGTACCTTTTGTAATACTTAAACTAAACTAAACTAACATGGACTTCACCATGACCTCATGTGGAAGACTAAAAGATGGTTAATCATGTACCAAATAATGAATTTCTAGTTCTACCCATAAAATAAAACTCACAAAATGTCAATTTTTGTGTAATCCACAACTAAAATGAAATGTTGAAAGATTTACCTCATCATTTTCAATCGACTAGAAATAATTATAACATGCACACCGCATCATTAATTAATTAAACAATTATATCAATCAAAATTATTAATAAATGCAATGGATAATAATTGCGAAAACATATCACCATTTTAATGACCAGACCGCAATCAAATTAACTCTTCTACACAACAATTTCAACAATCCTTTCAATCCTATTTTGGACTTTCCATGTCATACATGTCATCCCCATAACACAACGATAACAGTCAATGATAAGGACTTTTTGTGCCTAACGCCAGTGACGTTCTATTGACGCTACACGCATCTGACATCATATCAAACAATCGCTGACAGTCCCGAGTCGCGACGACAGTACGCCGCAGGTGTGGCCTTTGCCTAAGATATGTCACGATGTATCGACAAAGCAGATTAATATCAAAACAACACTACTGATCTTCCCTTAGTTTCCTCGATATTCTCAACTCAATACATAAAGAAGCTTCGCGGTTTGAAATCGTTTAAGTGCTAGTAGTACCTGCTTCGATTTCGTTCACAACTGTTTGGTTTCCAATTTCCTCCGGTTTATTTATACTTTCTCGATTTCCGATGATATCGATATGTTATACGAATACTGTGTAGTTTGTTATAAAATTATAGCTTCACTGGCTTCTATCTGAATTTAGAAATGCCAGGTGGGTGTATAAGTGTTCCGTAACTTTAATCGAATCTCACAGATTCGATTATGATATAAATTCAACCACGGCCAAAATAACTAACTTTTCGGATTTAGATGAATTAAGCAACGTATGTATTTAAGAGCACAAGAAGTGTTATTAAATAAATTAACATGAAAAGCCGAAGCTAAAGTTAGCAAAGTAATGTTTCATGGCAAAGTTATTGGTTCTTAAGATCATGTATTGTATCCGTTTAGGTCATGATGGTCAATAAACATACAGAAATTGTGTCTACGTTAAGTTATATCATGAGGAAACTACCCAGAACTTCTGTACACTAAACAAATACGCTCCATCTGCTGATCGTTTCTTAGCACTATTTATGTTAAACCTATAAATTCCTCCCTTCTGTTTTGCAAAACAGAAACCGTTTACCTAATTGAATTTGTGTTGTTTTTGCTCTTGTGGAAAATTGGCTTTATGCATTCAAAGCGCGAGCGTGAGAAAGTGCAAGGGATGTTAGGGTAGTTCCACACTAAAAGGTATACTATCTTTATCATTGGTTGCTTTTGGTAGAGCAGACGTAGTCACAGCAGTTCTTTCGATGCCTGATAACTACTGTTTATGATTTTCTTTCACTAGAGAGTGATTGCGGACACACTTGTCACCGATCATTCTGTTGATTTTAGTACAAAACATCGTGGAATGTGATATAAGGATGCTCCTCAAAATTGTTTATCCGCATATCTCTTACTGTTTGTTTTAGTGTAACCTTATGATAAATTCAGATGAATTTATTAAATAAAGATCACAGTCAGGAAAATTTGCTCTGCAGCAACAACAGCAAAACAGGTATATCGTGGAATAACCTTGCTTCGCCGCATTTCAGTATAAGCTTTTGAGCTTTACAGAAACAATTTTACTTTAATTTTAGTTAAGTAATCGAACTGTCAGTGTGTCTAATCCTTTACAAGAATATTTGCCAGCGTCTTGTTTATAAAATGAATATAAATTTTCATGGGGATCGGTCGTGTTGCGTTTTAACCGTGGAGAAAATATATTTCGCTGGGAATGGTTTTGTCAGGAAAAAGGATATTGTGTAAGCTTGTGCTGCGTTTGTTTGAACGCTTATTTTGTTTTCCGTAAGACAGCTTGGATCTTGATGGATATTGGCAGCGTCTGGAACTGTAGTAAATTTCATGGATGCAAAGTTGAATATAATGTTGTTACCAGTTAACTGGTATATACCTAGATGAGTAAAGAAGCGCCCCAATGTCATGAATAATAGGCAAAAATACTTGAACCACTGCTGAAGCCTTAAATCAAATCAAAAAGAGGATATACGGTAAGAGCAAGTCGCGCCAGGTTCTACGAAACTGAGTTCAATAAACCTTTTTTTTAATCGCAGGAAAACCCTTTTAAGAGCCACAACCGAGGCCGGGAGGCCTCAGCCGTGTGTGGGATTCCCAGCGTCCTAAAAAGGACGTGGCTCCGCTCCGGGGAAAAACGGAGAGGGGACTACCCACCAAATACCTTTCTTTTTTTTCCACTGTGGAAATGCTTTTAGGCATGCCCCCCACAGATCTGCAGGGGGGATGTGGGACTCAACGGCTAGTGTGCAAGGCCGTAATACCCACTAAAACCACAGCGCATTCCACCACTCCTCCATTGTGGGGGGTGCCATGGGGTCGCGTGAGCATTCACCACGGCACCCCGGCAGATAGCCCGAGGGCCACAAACTCCTTGGCGGCGGAGCAAGGTGTTGGGCTCCGCCACCTCCCGGCCGCAGAGGATAGGGAGAACGGCAACGACACACCGCATCACCTCTTCCTCTGCGGCCCCACCGCAGCGCCATCCAACGGTGCGCCCCCGTTTGGTCGCGGGAGATAGGCCGCACGCCAACGACACACCGAGACGTCTCTCCTCCCGCGACCGCACCCGACTGCGAGGGACAGCCAAAACTGTCTCCCACACCCGCACCCTTGGACGCATCCTGCGCAGGCCTCCCCAAGCCCACGTGGAGCGTCCCCTCCCGGGATCCCGCTTAGCCTCACCGTGGGTGGCAAAGCCACGGTTACATCCATGTCTAGGAGGTGACATGGGTGCCGGGCCCGGCTAATCTTTTACGTCCATGACAACCTCCGACAAGAGTCGTGCGTGTGCGGTTCATTTTTAAGTTGTCTATTGTAAGGACGTATCGTATTTACCTCTGTTTGGTTTGATCTACGGCTGAGGCTAGGTAAGCACTTTTGCTTTGATTACAAAAGTGATTCAATTCGGCCTGTAAGTATGAAGTGCGATTCTGCGACCTTAACGAGGGCGTCTGTTCAGTGTTGAACCGACCGTTTACTTATACAATTTTTCCGTAACATTATATTGAGAGAATTCTTGTAAATGAATGGATTTTACATTGCAGTTAGACAAGTTTATACGTATATCGCTGGTCTGTGTATGTTTGCCTTAAATATTCATACTTAGGGCTCATTAAATTTAGGGCATTACCAGTTTACTATTTCAATCGATGTCTACTTGTCACAATAACTATCGCAACTATAGTAAACTTATCGCAACAGTTAATTGAACCGTCGACAAATTCGCTCGCAAAAAGATAAAATAAATTGTTGAAAAAGCAGTCTGCTCTTGAACATTGTTTTTTACGGTCTCACTTTACGAGCGAGAGGCAAAAAGAGTAGAGGGCAGGCTAAAGTCGTGTCTCCTTGGAGGGGAGAATCCTCAGACTATTTACGGTGACGACTCTGGGTGACCTACCCCTGAACTTTGACCCGGGTGACCTACATCCAGACGAATCGATACGCACTACAGCCGTTTGTAATAAGACCGTATTCATTAAAACTTTTGATTGGGGTGCGTCGTGACGCGCCCTGATGAAGCCGTAATGGTGACTGCGTGTTGCGATTCGCACTTGTTAAATTTATAACCGACAGTTGCGTAATTTTCATCGTTTATGGAACGTTCACACGAGGATTTCGAAACAGTATTGGTGAACGATTTGACCGCATTCACAATGATCTTTTGTTTTATGATTTTTTAGAGAAAACGTTTAGTCACTCTGAGTTTAGAATAACTAACGGTGTAGATGTTGCTATTCGAGGATAAGCTGTAGCATGTTTACTAACAAGAAATGCATTCGCCTGTTAACATTTTCATCTAATTAAGCTCTTGTATTATCTTTATAAAATAACCATACCCTCTGGCCCCTAACGAGTTAATTAAGTTCAGACTAACCTTTGTTGTTTTTCTTATAAACCACCAGACTAGAACAGGGTAAAGCTAAAACTAAGATACTATCAACCGTACCGAGAGAATTAGTAACGTAAGGGAGAGGGGGGCACATTTGAACTCTATTCTTAATGTCTGTGATAAATTCAGATTCTCTAGTTCTGGACTTTCCTGCTGTGCTTAACTATTAGGCTATGAAATCTCAATACATCATGTGACGAAGAAAATGCATATTATAGCCGCAAAATTCATTTTAGAAAGAGAAGTCAAAAGTTGCATGGGGTAGTTTTGAAATATCAAAATAAATTCGACGAAATTCAAAGGTTTCTCACACTTTTAAGTAACAACATTAATAGACTCAACATTACAAATGACGGAGCTGAAAAATCTACAAAAAGTTAAAATTACAAGTTTCTTTTTTAATAAATTTATAAAGTAAATGTACCTCACTTTTAATTGAAATACGTTTCGCATCTCATTTGAACAGTAAATACTTCTACATCTAGTCTTTATGACTTGCTAGTCAATTTCTTGTTTAGTTTTTTTTTTAATTTTAACCATTTTTAGTACTGCCCCCATGATACTGTTCTAAGCTGCCCCATATGTCTATAAAATGAAAAACGATTTCTTTCCAAGTCAAAGTTTAAAAATGGTATTGATCTGTAGTCCATAGCGTGATATATGATTTATTCTGACTAACAGAGGAAACTAACGGTCCATATACCTTGAATTGGATGAACAAGATCCTTACGCGTTTATTTAAAAAAGCTTATCATTTTCACTATTGTAATCGAAATAGAAAACTCCTCATAACTCAACGACATGCCGTCAAACGTCAGTAGTGACAAGTGCAGGTTTGTGTTTCCACTACCCAAAAAAAAAACACATGATAACCTTCTAGAATATTTCTGTAATTCGAAGCTGTTCAAAGGTGCACCCTTCTCCCCAACTTGTAAATGTGTTTTATTTTTAAGCGTATAATTAAGTTTTAAATACAACCAATTATTTTTTTTACGCAAAGACACGAACGGATTATTTCTAGGCGGTTGGAAAGAGCGATAGCATCTATGCATTTAAAATAAATTAAAATTAAAAAGCATTTATTACTTACCAAGTGAAGAAATACGAGATCTGAATTTAAACTGCTAAATTGAATACATTTACATTATTATAAAGTGTAAAATCCAATTTATTCTATCAATTAAGTATTCAACTTATGTTTTGAACGGTTGGTTATGTTATCTTAACATAAGCATTATTGTTTTTGTGCAAATAAACCTTGTATTCTAAGTTCCAATTTAGGCCCACTGTCCACGAAACACACAGTTTAATAACTGTGCCCACGTAAAGGTAGAAGTACGTTTGCGTAACGCTCCGTATAAGATGTTATTATAAGTCAGGTTGAACTGTTTTTTCTAACATATATACTGTGTATCACCGTTGGTTGGTTTTAATACAGTCTTTCATTCTGATTTTTATGCGTCTTCTAATGTCCAATTTTGGTCCACTTTTCAAGTAAACCCAAGCAAAACTGACCGCGTGAAGGCAAAAGTGCGTATGTCTTATAATCTAAATTCCAACTTGATACAGAATCGATTGAGAGAGAGGCGATGTCTAAGGCGTTGTCCGCTCACGAAGGACCTATACTTGTGTCAATGTCAATCGCGGTTCGTCACGTAGGACCACAGATCAGGACACCATCACTATATACTACATTATAAGTATAAATCAAAGATACATACACTCCTACATAGTATGAAACAAAGTCGCTTTGCCTCTTTGTATGCTTAAATCTTTAAAACTACGCAACGGATTTTGTTGTGTGTTTTTTAATAGATCTTCTTCTTCTTCAGCCTGTGGACCCATAGTCGGGTATAGGCCTCTTCATGAGCACGCCAAGTGTTGCGGTTCCGTGCCAATCGCATCCAGCCCCTCCCTGCCACTTTTGCGATGTCATCGACCCAACGGGTTGGTTGTCTCCTGACTTTTCGACGTCCCAACCAGGGTCCACTCCACTCAGCAACCTTAAGGGGCCACCTGCCATCTGTTCTGCGGGCCATATGGCCAGCCCATCTCCACTTTAATCTGGACACTTTTAGGGCTATGTCGCCATGTCGGTCACTTTTGTGCGTTCCCGAATGGTTACATTGCGAACTCGATCCAACATTGATTTTTAATAGATAGAGTGATTCAAGTGAAAGGTTAATAATGTATAATAACATCCTTTAAATAGTGGAGAAGTTCTGTTATTTTTGAGGTTTCTAATGTCATTAATCATCTTTTATTATATTATTTATAAATATGAATAAATAATTCACAACAATCACACCAATTCTCTAGTCCCAAATTAAGCTACGAGGCTTGTGTTATGGGTACTAGACAACGGATATACATACTTAAATACTTTTTTTTGTAAATAAATATATACTATACATAGAAAACACCCAGACAAGTACAAACACACATGTTCATGCACACATATGCTTGTACTGAGCGGGGATCGAACCCGCGACCCTTGGTTTTAGAAGTCCGAGATGAAGACCACTGCATCAATCGTTCGTCGGTATGTGCAGGTATTCAGAAAGTGTCTACATTAAGTGTGCTTTACTGGTTCCGAAACCACTGTTAGTTTATGGGGCCCCATGCATGAGTCAGAGTACGGCGAAGTCGTCAGACGGGTCCTCGTTTTCCTTAATACATTTTTCTCGTTGCCAACCAATCGAATTACCGGCTTGTGGCTCAATAGTGCATGGTTTATTCGGAGATATGTTGAAGTGATTGGAATTATGCTTTTGCGATGCAACGACATACCTAACTGGTTGCCTAATTATACATTGTTTGAGTTATCAATTCAATAAATTTCATACCATGCTGTGCCCTCGTTCATGCATTGGATGTATGCTTATGCAGTCATGAGTAATTTATTTATTTATTTTATTTTTTATTTTATACTTTATTGCTCAAGAAATTCACAAACTTAATGCTAAAAGCATTTTCTGCCAGTCAACATCAAGATCATGCAGTAAGAAGAAATTGTTTATTATTGTATTAGGTAAATAATCATTTTCAAATCCAAAATTATTGTTTTTTCTTTTGGGGTAAGCCAACAATATATTGAATTTAGAATAGAATTTAGACGATCAATACAATAAATATAGAAAAAGAACGCTTAATACTAAGCAAATAAAAAGTTGAACTTCAATCTTTAGAATCATATCTGAATAGTTTTTCTACTAACAATATAAACTAATATTTACCAGTTTTTTATCAAATTGTTTTCTGAAAATATTTTTAAAGTTATGGATTTGAAGATCAATAAACCAACGGGTTAGTTAACAGCCTGTCAGTGTAGAAGTTTAGTATGGAAATCTAATAATATTGACTGACACATAAAGTTAAGGAACTTATGCCCTAGACTTTCAAAATAGAGCAATTCATTTACGATCATGGCGCTAGTATAAAAGCGTGAAAAAATATAACTAGATCAAAATCCTCTCACGAAGTTTCATCAATAGTGATGTGCCACCGAATATCGACAAATCGCCCTCCAAATCGGCCATGCGCAAAGCGCGTCGGGTAGGTCAGGCGGTGTGGGTACCTCGAGAAACCGAAAGTGCACAGTTCAAGTGCAAAGTTACGTGACCCGGTCGCGGGATGCTGGGGGTGTACGGGGAAGCCCGGAATTGCGGGGAACATCTGCTTGATAGTGAGAAAAATTACTTCATTTAAACCATTGGTACGGACGGATACAAAACTTTACATCGTACATTTACGTTATTTAATAACGTGCCGATTTTTCAATAGTCTGTATGGGCACGTTGCTGGGTGACGGTTGAGAAAAACTGCGTCAGATTATGTACAAACGATCTGTACAGTTTCTTTACAAAAGCGAAGGTGCGCAGAAGATGATAGGAGCAATTGGGTAAATTATTTTACACTAATTATGAAATATCGCAAATAAGAAAAAGGGTTGGTCGCGACAGATGAAAAATATATAATGACACTGTTACAACAATCTTCTTTGAGGGTTGTTATTGACAAAGTATTTACACTTCGTCAAAAGAGGATTTAGCATAAAGTGGCTTCGCCACAGTCAGTAACACACTTATCGGACTGCTAAATAAGAAACCAACCTATTAGATGATATAGTTAGTTTGATTTGCTACACATGCATAAATGGCTTTAAAAAGCTTTCAAATCAAATCAGTTATCTTTCGGTTTATCGGTGTCAGGTGTCGGTGTAAGTTTATAGGTGGTATTTTGTCGTAAACTGGAACATAACATAAGAGATTTTATTGTTTGTTTGTTTGAATTCAATAGACTCCGAAACACTGTACCGATTTAAAAAAAATATTTTACCGTTAGAATCCTACATTATCCCTGATCAACATAGGCTATATTTAGTATATAATAACATGCTTAATATAGTAGGGAACCGAATTCCACGCGAGCGAAGCCGATGTCGGGAACCTAGTCATTTCAAAAGTGATTGTTGCCGACGCAATGGAGTTCGGCCGTACTGGGAATTGCCGAGTTTCTTACGGAACAAGTCAAGTTATAACAATTTGTTAGTGATAAGGAAAATATTTCCTTACAAGGCATCTTTCTTGTAATAAAAATCACTTCGTGGGAGGCAGTTTGATCTGATTCCTGAAATGACTTACTTTCCCACGAACTTAAACTTTATTAGGTCGTGGAGTTAAAGTTTTTGTTTTATATTTATAAGAAATGTTTATTCTTATGGTGGAGAGTAGTAATACGCGTAGTTTTAAGTACTCACTAAGTAGGAGTATATTTTACATAAAATTAAGCTATTGTTATCTTGCCTCTTAAACTTCTTTGTTTTAATGTTAAATGTACATTTTATGTATTGATTTTAGTATATTGAATTGAATTACATTTCTCGTTTAAAACAACTCATAAACAAAAAAAAGAGATATATTTAACTTATCTTATACCTATCAGTAAAACTACCGTTGTCAATATCATTTAAGAGCGTGTCGCTAATAACCTACACTGACTGACTAATATTGGAGGATATAAGACGAAAAAATAACTTCTTAGAATCAGCGTTATTTGTCGCTGATGATAATAAATAATTTGTCTTTCATCCCAGGGTAATATGATTAGTTTGTTTATCCATCCGAAAATTGGCTGAACGAAACATATTATCACCTCATTGTTACAAATATAGGCACACAATCGCGTCGCGTCTGGTGTCATTTGACACGTAACCTCAGGCGGCTTTTGCGTAATTGACACCAGTCACCTGTCAACCCTATTGTCGCCTTGTCATGCATCATAAAAGGATCAAGCCAGCGGTTCCCAAAGTGTAATAAGAGCGTAGCGCGTAGGCGAAAATGCTCGACCGGTACAGATGCAGATTATCTTCTATTTATATATAAAATTTTCGTGTCACAATGTTCGTTCCCGTACTCTTCCGACAGCTTAACCGATTCTCATGAAATTTGTGAGCATATTGAATAGGTCTGAGAATCGGTTTGGAAAATCTATTTTTCGTACCCCTTATTAATAAGTGTTGACCACCGTCAGCAGGACAACGTCTGTGGGGTCCGCTAGTATAGCTTTAAAAATCAGTTTGCGGTTATCAAATCTGTTAGAAACAACTATGTGATAAGCTCTTGTTCGTGTACTAAGTATTCAATGAACAAAAACGTAACATACTTCTTATACATTAGTAATATTACATTATTTTTGTAATATCATGAATATAGTTATAGTATACTCGTATTACACGCAATAAAAAATGAGTAAACAGTAAACACATTTGGTTTAAGTATTACTACTAATTCCTACTACTGTGTGAAATCTATTTTTTCAAAACATTTTGATTTAAATATGAAAGCTTAAATTTGATTGTGACTCGATTCATTTCGGCACAACATTTAATAAGCACGATTCTGCTTGTTCTCACGTCTTTGATGTTTTCAATAACAGCAACAACAACTAATGAAAGCTTTGTCTTAAAGTTTGGGAAACTTAGTCTCAATTTTGGTGAGACTTTGTCAATGGTGACGGTACACGTGTAACCTTTCCCCTGGGTCGTATTGGGTTTGCCAAAGATGGATGTTTTCTTTTTGTTAGTGAGATAGTATGAATAAAACTTTGTTTTGGAGCGTTCTCAGCACAAAACAACGGTTTTAATTTTCAAAATAAATTAAAACATTAATTTTAAGGAACGACAATAGATACATCCGTAAGTAACTAATGGTGAATGTAGGCAGTGCTTTCATATCATTTCTTACCAAGAGAACATGAGAAGAAAATAAGAAGAAACTTAATTGATGCCCTATGGCACCTAGTCACATTACATTATTTTTTAAATTTAAGTCAGTATAAGAAAAAAATTGTAAATGATAGTATTTCTATTGTTTCGAATTTGTTATTCAAATACTCGAGAACAAAACTGAAGGAGCTTTTCTTACATCAATTTTAATTTATTCGTTGACGCCGGATACTCGTAATTTCATTTTGTTTCTGCTCGGAACATTTCATTTAAAACGTTTTAGCATAATTAATTAGCTTGAACTTCAACTGGACGCAAACAATGAAATAGGTAAGACGTGAAAATTTTATTCCGAGAACGATAAAGCGTTTCTCTTAGCTAACAACCTTTTGATGTTCCCCAAGGGTAGGCTAGATTCGTGGATTTTATTAAAATACAGATTTATTTGTGTTTGGCTTTTAGGTGTTGTTACCGAGAATTATTTTCAGTTCAATAAAGTTAATATTACGAGTTTCGCAATAAACATAAATTAATTCTATGAAAAACTAAAATTAGAATTTGGTTTGTATTGGAATCTTTTCGATTTTTATTAAGTACGTTTTTTATTGAAGCAATAAAAGCAAAAAAAAAATCTTTTTTCGTCTTTGCCAATAAGGCATTTCCACCTCCTATCAGATTTGTTCAGTACGTCCAAGTCAAAATGCGCCTTCGTATAATATGTCCCCAATAACGTTTTTGTCGTCCTCCTAGCAGTAGGTTATTGAAAATTCATTTCAGTAAAAAAAATTTAAAGTACCTACGCAAATAACTTTGTAAATACCAGCACGTTTCATTCGCTTGACATAGACAACGGAACACATGTTCAATATTGGCATGTATTTCTCATTATCATTCTCCGGCCATTGCGATAGGACAAAGAACTTTTAACAATGAAACAAAGATTCCGGTGTGAACCCTCGATGCCGGTAAACACCCATACAAAGTTTGTGCGGTTGTCATTGACAAACACGAGTGCCTACAAGGCAGAGTTGCTAATGTGTCATGCGATAACATCTTGAGAGGTATACTCGCAATTCAGCTAATGCACTCGCTGGCCAGTCGTTATTCACCACTGATAAGTAAAACCAGGTCCCTACTCTCAGGTCTCTTTTATTCTTCGCAAGATATAGGTAGTCTTTCTCTCAATTGTCACTTAAGTTACTAAGAGTGACGAACGAACGGTAAAAACGGGAGTTTGAGGAGAGCAGCCTCAAACAGAATAGCGCAAGAGGTGACGTTTTGTCAATCTGAGTCACGCTTGCCTCAGTTTGACAGTCGCTACTTTTCACAGCGAGCTATGAAGTTTTGCCTCAACTTGAAGCAAGCAGTGTGGCCTTAAGCTGCTCAAATTGACACGAGGTACAGAGTAGGGCCATGTCTGATAGCAACATGCTGTAACATGGTCAATGCTAGACCGGTGGCTGCGTCTGTGTCATTCATTTGGACATTTGAATGCACTCCTGCAAAGGCCGACAAGGCTGCAATTTAAATGCCGTTTAAAATACCAAAAATAGTCCTCTAATAAAACATTTGTATATAAAAATATTTTTAGACCTTTTTTCTATTTGTGGAGGAAAACAACCGTTTCCTAAATACATAATACCGAAAATGTGTAAATACTTACTTATTTGCAAAGGATTCTTAAAGTTCATTACAAACTTACACTACAAAGGCTTGTTTCACAATTCGGTTGTTTTTAAAAATGCTTAAAGTTTTTTGAGTTAAGAAACTCAGAAATAGAAGAATAGAATTTGAACCCAAGAAGTTACATGAGTTTTACTGAAATAATGGCAACGATTCTGACTCGCCGCCATAAAGGCTTCTCATCTCTTATCTTATGGCCGTCTGAAAAACAAAAAATGAAATAAAAAATGAGAAAGCTGTAACCAACAAAACACTCAGTATGATACTTGTGGCGGAAATGGGCTGTGCCAAAACAAAACGGGCGTTTAGCGCGTTTTGCGCAAACGCGTAATTTATGTATCAGTTCAGATCTGAATCTGATAATTGCGCTACAATAGGAAACTAGATTTCACAGTTTTTATTCAAACATGAAATTCGTTTTCTGTGTCATAATTTGTACTAAAAAATATATTAGCACGGTAAAAAAACGGTATAATTTTTAATAGTTAAAAATTTTTGAAGAAAAGATGTTTCCAATTGTGGATGGTATGTGTATGTGTAGATAAGACGACCACTTTGGTGTAATGGTCAAGAAGTTGACTACTAACCAAGAGGTCGCGGGTTCGATCCCCGCACTGTACAAACATTTGTCTGCATGAACATGTCTGTTTTTACTGGTCTTGGTGTTATATGTATTTATTTTTAATACCACTGTTAGTTATTTGTAATACCACTGTAGATTCTGATATCTATGACACGATGCTTAAGCTCGTGACCATGGAGTCAGATCGGATGTATGTGATGTTGTATATATTTAGTCATTTATTAAAAAAAGATACCAAGATGAGTAAAAATCTTACTTAATAAAGCTTTTTTTTATCCACCCCACAGATATTGCTTCGTGAGGATGGCGTCTTTATTGATGGTCTGTTATTATTCCATTTCAAAGATACAAGTAGACGAAGGCGCCGTGTGGGACGACACGATAAACTTTTACAAGTAACACCTGGATATTTTCAAAGTCAAATGCGCTGTAAAGGATCATGTTATGAATTATTGAGTCTATCAAAGGTTTCTGACGCAGTCTGCATAGGGTTCAGTTTATATTCTTTTACGTCATTTTGGGTTTCGAATGACGCGGGTTCATTGATTAGACTCTAACAAAACATGTTTTATATCACACACGAACGTGTGATTTAAATTGTGAAGTTACGTGAAATGGTTAAATGTAAATCGCCCCATAAATAGGTAACACTTTTGTTATTGAAGAACAGTATCTATTACACGATCATTTTATCTTCGAGGTATGTATGTATTGGGAATTGTTTATTTCCTTGTTATGCAATACTTATTTGACATTATGATAATATTATTGCTTTTATCGATAAGTTATTACCGTGTTCTTTAGAATAACCATAGTTAGGTACATTGAAAGAATGACAATGCTAATGCAAATATTGTTTTACTAGTTTCAGAACAGAAATGAAAATGTTGGCCATTACAACAATGAAATCTAGTCACTGGAGGAGATGTTAATGTTACACAAAAAGAATTCTTAACCCTTTTTCAGGTACATCCTCGTCTTCTTCTACACTAATAATAAGAAGAGGAAAGGTTTCATTGTTTGTGTGTTAAATTGAATAGACTACAAAATTATACGGATTAAAAAAAAAACTACATCATCCCTGTTGATCATAAAGCCCATTTAGTGTATATTAAATTACCATGCTTAAAATGTTAGAGGACTGAATTCTACGTGCGGGAAGCCGCTGACGGAAAGCTTGTTTGTTCAAAAGATGCAATTACAACTTAGGAATCTTCAAAGCTAGAGTGAACAGGCATCTTCTAGGTGAGCTCGCTCCATCGTAGACTGAGTCTTTGCCTCGTTGGGCTTAGTCTTGGGTAGTCTTGGGTAGCAAACCAATCCCAAATAATAATAAAAAAGAGACATAATAATAATAATAATATTTCTTTAATGCACAAGTTCAATATAACATAAAATACAATTATAATAATTAAACTTTAAGCAGATTGCATTGTGCAATTTGTAGATTGAAACGCACGAAAATTTTAAGTGGTTAACCACGTATAAGGTAGCTTTAAACCAACACACATCCAAACCGTGTTGTTTACTCCACACAAGTTTTCAAGTCTAGAAAGTAAACTGAGACAATAAAGCAAGAGTGTCCACTTTCGTTTAATAACCCGGCAGGTCCGTGGATGTAAAGCGCTGCTAATGAGGCTGCGCAAGAGAAAACCAGTTGCGGATTTCTCTGCCTTGCGATGGGGGTGGCCAGGGTTCTAAAGAATATGGGATTTTGTACTACATAATATACCTACTGGTGCATTAGTGCAGAAAATTAAGTTAGTGTTTCGAGAGGAATAAAAAACAATAAAAGAGAGTACTTATAATTGAAGCTTTGCTATTTCCGGACAAAGCTTTGCCAAAATGTTTTTCATTAAATCTTGTTGTTTTTAAAATTCTACGCTCCTGGCCAACGTTTAATTGGTCAATTCGCAGAAAATATTGATTATAAACTTTTCTTTTGTATTGCTTTGCATAAAAACTACGTTTAGAGAGTATGTGATTATGCCAAACCATAACAAATATCTTTTCTATTTTTAATAAATTCACATTTTCAAATCGTGGTTACAGCAAATCGCGTCAGACCAAATGCATTCCGACGATTTCCTCCTATCGATGCGCCCGCGCACCCGATCGCTAATACGACGGCGCGTACGCAGAGAATGCAGCTATTGGTTACAATATAATATAACTATGTACTAGACTACTAGACTATATGAGCCTAGTAGTTTAAACAAATATAGAGTAGAGTAGACAATATGAGCTACTAGTAGTTTAAACAAAAAAGAGAGCGAAAAGATTAGAGACAAATGATGGTGTAAACAAGTTCAAGAACTGAAAAGTCAAGTACTGAAGGAGCAGCAAGCCTTATCCTAATACTTTAATTGTTATTTCTGTACTTCAATTTTTGACATTGGGTCTATTTAAACCTATCCAAAATAAATCGAAGCAGTTTCAAATGTTGTTAATAGGGTATTGTATTCTAGATGTATGTCGTTATGCCATCAATGGACATTCAATGCTATAAAGAACTTGAAAACATCGAATAGCTTCTTAAAGATGTAGCACATAGTTAAAGATAAAGTGGAGGATCCAGGTAGGAATGTGCCGTGCCAAACAAACATTACGTAAAATAAACCTCAACCACTTGTTTTGGCTATGCGCTGTTACAAAATGTTTTAACCCCGTATACAAAAGGAAAAAGCCGAGTTTACACGCCGTGAAAAAAATATTATCTTCCCAACCATTTCGCTGGTGAAATCGGACCTGCATTGTTCAGTCCTTAAATTGGAAGGTGAAATTCTTCGTAATTACGTCGTACAGTAATGTTGTTTATTCGATGCTAATTGAACATAAATCTCAGTGCTCGTCTGGTGAGCTAGTGATAACCTTTGTCGTCATTTTATAAGGGGTTTTCAAATCCATTGTCTATTCTTTCTTCTATATAAAAATTAATTGCTGTTCGTTAATTATTTTAAAAATCGAGAACGTTTAAACCCATTTGACTAATTTCTGTCTCAATGTATTTGTGGAAGTTCAGGGAAGGTTCAAACAGTGAGAAAAATTAAAAAAAAAATCCTAAAACAGCGGCCAGGTTGACGTCTGCCGTGCCGTCAATAATTATTTCCAATAAATACTACAGATGCAATGGTCAGCAATCAACTCATGGTATTAGATATTATACGTTAGAGTTGATTGTAAATGGACTTAAGTATTCCATCTAACTCAATGTATACATTACTACATCACGGACATGCTATCAATTTTGGATTAATGCTACTCGTATTTGTGTTATAAAATGGGAACTCAGAAAAGCACGTTATCAATTGGTGAAATGTAAAACTGTCACACAACATCAGCGTTAGCGAAAGTAATTTAATCGATTCGTGTAGTAATCAAAAGCTGTCCAACCGAAATCATGCAAGCCGTGGCTGCAACAGAGGCCGTACTATCCAACGAATCGTCCGCATTTTTGAGTTTAGCTTGCCCATTCGCTCACACGGTTAAGCTTGTAAGAGTGACAGGGATGGCTACATCTGAAACTACGGACAATGGCTTAGGAAGTAGGCCTCCAGCGCGGAAGTATGTAGGCCGGCCGGCGCGATAGCTTATCTTTGTAGGTTAACAACCTATCGGCGCATTGGCTATATCAGGTCCAATCACTGCGCTTATCGCAACGCTTCACATCTTCAAGATGTTTTGTTGTTGTGTTCAGTTCTAACTATTGAATGTTTTATTTTTGAGGGGTTCTTCGCCAAGTTTGGACTAAGTTAACTACCCTGTATTTGTCAAATTCTTATAGTACTACTGTACACTAGATACTTTGAAATATTGTTGGGTTTATAACCGATGAGTCAATATCGTCATCATCACTAGGTGCACAGCATAATTCACTGACTCTTTCCCGAGTTCTTGTTTATTGTAGCTACTATATTACTAACACCTGCTTTGTGTTCTTAATCTCAACTTACTTCATTTTGTAAAAAGGCAAATAAATAATTATGTTCATTAGGAACATTGCCTAGCTTTGAAAGTGGTTAGTGATTAACCAAACAAGCTCTTGTCAAATTATAATTAAAGTAGGCTCATAGACAAAGAATCAACACTTCCTGCCCTACAGGTACTTGTGACATTGATATTCATTAAATATCTGCATCCAATATCGAATTGTGTATTCGATGTCACCCTCTTTACCATTTGGTAGTTTGCCAATTCGATTCGTTTTCAACCTTTCAGTAGCTACAACATAAATTAATATAATAACAAGCAAATCAAATACAAATCAGAACTCAATTCTCGTTTGAATAAGGCACAAAAACAGGGCATCTAAAGATATTGGTCAATGGCGTGACAGCGTGCAATCAAGATTGCATCTCCACAGTAAATAAAGAAACAGTCATTAATTGGATTAAAATTGTAATAATTGTTAATTTATCGGATTGGGGCATATCATTTCTGTTGTACATTGGTAATTGGACGTGTAATATAGGAGGTAGTTTTGTTCATTTGACGTACCTTATAATTTCAGTAATAGTTTGAACTTAGTCTATGGAGAAACATTTTCGATTTTACTTGACCTAAAACCTCATGTTAGTTACCCCAAGTACATGTAAACTTAATAGGTATTAGTTTTAATGACTTTTCTATCTCTATAAGTAGTATTAGTGCCTTGTCTTCTGTAATGCGTAGACTCTTAGAAATGTCCCGTGCATTCCTCAAGCTATAGAATAAAGCCACATTTCCTTAGCTTAAACAAAGATCTCCCTTTTGAATTCTAACGATTTACAACTCACATTGTACAATGTCAGTAATGGCATAATTCCTCATAACCTGACTGAGCCACGTATGCCGTATTTCACCCAGTGTTCACATAGCAATATATTCATACACGACTCCAATGGCTGCCGTAATGTTTTTGTCAGTTTGATGAATTATTATTACCAATATACAGGTAAAAGCAATACATCAGCTCTGATTGCTCATTCCATAGCTTGCCAGCAATAACTAAATGCCTCGGGAGTTGCAGTTTAAGACAGCTATATGATAACGTAAATATAAGTTAACAATGCTCTGATTCCAAAAATGGTTGTGGCTTTTGTATTTTTTCTTAAGTTTATCTAAGTGACAGCTAAAATTGAGCTTACAGGGTGCGAGCGGAATGACATAATTTGTGTTCAGGAACTTGTAGTTAGTAAAACTTGACTTTAGTGTGGAATTTCCTTCCAAATCTACCTTTAAAAAAACTTTTTGTAGGACAGCCCTAGTATAGCACTTGCGTTATTTTGCAAAAGGCAATATTTCGTTAGTATCAGCTGTCATAATATGCATTTGAACTTTTTAAGGCGAGGAATAAGTATTGCAGATGTGGGGCGTGGTACGGCCGACGTAATAAAATACGATAGCTTGGGGTAATTCACGATTCCCGAGATCAATCGCTCGTGTTCCAATAAATTTAATCGTGGACCTTCTACAGAGCCTATTTATTGCACGGCGTATCAAAGAAGCCGCTGTTTTATGGTTTTGTTTGCAGCATGGTTCGCCAAAAAAGGACGTTTGACATCATCAGTACCCAGTACCAAGGTAGCAAAAGGAGCCCTAAGTTGATTTACTAAACCTCATACAGTTTTGGTATTCACAATTTTAAGAGAGCTCTGCCGACAAACTGTTGCACAGTTTGGCAGAATAGTGCAAATAAATTGTAATAAGTTACTTTTGAAAAATAAACTAAAAAAAAAGTAGTTGGTATAAACACCGCAAAGGAAAAGTATGCCTTTAATTCTGTTGACTCCGACTCTTCGTAAAACACCGCCATGACCACATTCTTCACAGTTCTTAATTCCGATGAATTTTAATTTTGGTCGAGAAAATACTAATTCCTCATTTTTTGTTTACTACAATTAAATTTATTTTGTTTATGTCGGATAAAAAAATCGTTAAACAAAATCAGCTGTAGCAAATGCAATCCTGTAGCAAATGAGCAGCAATAAACGAGACAGCTACTAGAGTTTGATTGGTGGGAAATAAGAAGGACACGCGTTCAAACACATATTTTACCGAAAATACTTCCTGAATCGCGATCGCGATTTTATCACGATAAATAAAAGTGATATTACCTAGCTGAACACTTCTCTGCTTGGAAACATGCCAAAGACTAAAGGCCCATGCAAAATTTACTGGAGCCAACGCAACATTGCCGCTTCAGAACAAAAGATGTTTGTTTCATTTACTCAAAATCTATCGGCAGTTAAAAGCTTCGTACGACTGTGTAGGATTACGGAAAATCGTCCATATTTCAGGGTTTCAGCAAAGCTTTTCGCACTCATTTTTCTTTATCCTACGGGAAAACTGAGCCTTTTCGGCTGTTTGGTGTTGGTTCTTAATACATTTACATTTTAGTTTCTGCTGTTTGCAGAGGGCGGCATCAAGGGATTTGTAACAGCGGTTTTCCTATCATCATCATCATCATTATCATCATATCAGCAGTTGGACGCGCACCGCTGAGCATAAGCCTTCTCCAAGGATCTCCACCGTGATCGGTTCTATCGCATCCACTGGGTTCCCGAGCCCTTAACTAGATCGTCGGTCCACCTTGTAGGGGGGGCCTGCCCTCGGAGCATCGTCTGACACGCGGACGCCATTCCTATCACTACATCAAAACTAAAAATTAAACAAAGATTAAAGTTAAACTAGTTTTCCAGATGAGCGTGGAACCTTATTCAGTACACAGACTGCAAAGATCACCTTGCTTGCTATCAATCAATTCCAGCTTACGAAAAAAGGTTAACAAAAAGGCGCGATACTTAATTTGGTACCAGCTTTAAAAACCTTTGCAGTTAATTACCGATTTTATCTACAACAATCTGTTTTTCAACTTAAGTGTGGATCGCTGGCTGCCCTGCAATTAAGTGCTTGAAAAATTCAGTACCTTTAACAACACTTTTAATCATCTCATTTGTAAATTCAGTGAGCATTTAAGAATATGTTAGATTAAAATGATTTTTGTTTCTACTCTCGGGTCAATGACCGGTAGTTACAGTTAAGATTTATTATTACATTTGACTTAACCGTAAAATTACTTATAATGTTGATGAATCATTCTCAATAGGAAGACGTACATGGATATCATTGGAGCTAGGGATATAATGATGTATAGAGATTTATTCTTATGCGTGGAGTCGCATAACATAAGGTTTAAGTCAGATGACATAAGGGCTGATGCAACAATTGAGGTTTTAGTGGGTACATTTAAGGCGCAGGTGGCCTAACCTTGTCGGAGGTTATCATGGACGTATAGGATTAGCCAGCACCCATATCAACTCCTAGACAGGGAAGGGATACCGCAGGTTTTTGGTGGGTAGTCCCGTCTCCGGATTTTCCCCGGAGTGGAGTCGCGTCCTTTTTAGGACGCTGGGAGTACCACCCACGGCTCGGCCTCGGTTATGGCTCTTAAAAGAGTTTTTCTGCGATTAAAAAAAAATTGTTGCCTAAGCCTAAGGGCCCTGATAATATAAGTTGCATTTCATTCGACTGCAATTTTCATGACACACAAACAAGTCTACGTATTATTATTGTAATCTAACCTTCAACTTAGTCTATGCTGGATGAAATAACGAATATTGACGGCAATAATTAATAATTCATTAATATTCAAAGGCGTATCATTTCGCTTACCACTGGAGGCGTTTTCCGAGGCGAACAGCGGGGCGGCGTTGTAATCTGCAACAAACGAGTTTAAATGTATTGAGACTTTGTTTATTAAGTAACTGGAATTTAATTTAGTTGCTACCTATAATTTAGTGGTAATAACCGTGAAGAGGTATGCATTTTAAATAGGTAGGATTTACTGATAAGGAATAAGGTTCTACTAATATCATAAACGCGAAAATTTGTACGAGTAATGGATGTTTGTTACTCTTTCACGTAAAAAGTAATGAATGGATTTTAATAAAACTTTACCAGAATATAGCTTATACATCAGAATAACACATAGACTACAATTTATAAAGAATTGTGGAAAAAAAGGGTTTTCACGCGGTTGGAATCGCGGACGGCCACTAGTATGACACAAGTTAACTAAAACTTTGTATTAAATGACTTTTTTTACATAGCGGCGTTGGTTGGACAGTTTAATGTATTGGTATAAACAGACTTATGCATAACACGTCCTGATTTAAATGACTAAAATCTTTAAGCTCATTGGATGCATTTAATGGTCCACCATAATCTTGTTGAGAAGTTCCTGATGTCCGTAAATAGTTCTTAAAAACTTTCTTTGCACTTTGTACCATACCCCAGGCCCAGAGATACATATTTTCTCATTTTGTAAATATTTACAACTTGAACACAAATAGAACGGATTACTGGCACATGTCGCGATGTGTATTGCAGAAATTCTACTATAGCTTGGTGCCATAGTTACAATTTCTCTGAGCCCTGTTCGTTCGTTTTTAGAGTTCAAGATTGCATCGACTGAGTTTAAACTAGAACGGATGGTATTACTTGTTAGAGATGTGACAGCGGGAAGGAAATGATGATATACGATTGGAATCGTCTGGCAGAAGGTTTCTATTTATGATGTATAGCTAGAATTCAGTTGTACCATGATTATTTTTTCATGGTTTAACCCCCGACGAAGAAAGGGGTAAGTAGGGACCCAGGGGTCACCTGGGTGTTATAAGTGTGATATTCTGTTTGTTTTTGACGTGACAACGTCTTATAAATTGGTTTGCCGGGTGACACCTCAAGAAACTGCGTTACGCTGCTCCGCTCACGTTTCGCGCGAGAGAGACAGAGCGAGAGAGAGAGAGAGAGAGAGAGATAGGCATACACACCGGTTCATGTTATTCGAATGAATATTCACATTAAAATTATTTTACAACTCAGAGTCGTTGTCACGTAAAACGTTTTTTTTTAATGAAAAGATTTTTAATAACGGTGGTTCATAGAAATGGCTGGTCAAATTCCGTCCAGCCAACAGATATCATCTGTTTATACGGCTCATATCAGTGGTTCAAAAAAATCCTATACTTATTTTTATCTACATCTATTAAATTATTCTAAATCGGATAACTAGCAGTCTAGTGTGACAATGTGAAAGGATAGTGGTATTTTCACAATCTAACATAAATATTTGTTAGAATATTAATATTAGTATACCGTCTTTAAACAATTTATTTCAAAGTTCTACCATTTTACATACTTTATTTACAACAATAGGTAGTTTTCGAAATTACTCATGTGCAATCGGGAGTTTTATCTTGATTTCAATGCTCAAATATCTTATGGAAAAGCAAAACTTTGTTAGTTCAAGCGGAATTAGACCCCAATATTACATATGTATAACATCAAATCTTAACACGTTCCTATTTATAACCACCCACAAAAAAGGAGAGGTAGTATAAGTTTGACCCCTATTCGGTTTGTGTGTGTCTGACTGTGGCATCGTAGCTCCCAAACGGATGGACCGATTTTACTGCGTTTTTATTTATTAATAACTTAACAACTATAAAAACTTTATTTTTTTTAGCATTAACAATACAAATTTCTTTCGATGTGAAATTAACACACACGAAAATGGACTGCCACAGGCGGGACATATGATGACCCGCCTGTGGGTGTTTTAATTTCACATTGCGTTTTTATTTTGTCGAAAGATAATTTTTAGCTATGTCTGCTTAAAATCCGTCCAGCAGCCGTTGAAGCTCAGCTATTATCCGGGCTTATGTCGTTTTTTTTATCGATAAGTCATAACGCCAAACATATCGTCTACACACATCCCTACCACAGCGTTCCACCGAGCGGGAAGCGTTACGTGCGCGAAGGCCGCGAGGTAAACGACACTCGCGTTTACGCAACGCGCTAGACAAACACCAGCGTAAAATGAAACGCCATGTCTATTACCGACACACTAGCTAAGGGGTCAACTTACGCGACCGATGACGCATGATAATGGCGTCCTTAGTCCGCCAATTTGCTTGACATAATCTGTGTTTTTGCTGAGTTCGCTTCCTAGTACAAATTTTTGTTGTGATAGCTTGTAAGTAACAACTCACAGTATCACTACATAGTATAAAGCATAGTAGATTGTTATACAAGGGTGGAAAGAAATCAATTCCCATACGAGGTATTTAGAATTTTAGACGCACGAGCGAAGCGAGGGCGGCTATAGTCCGAGTGGGAATTGATGACTTTCACCCGTGTTAAACACTCTACTTTTCATTTCAAATATAAGGAATGTAAAAAATAGTAGTTTTTCTAAAATAATTATTGATAGTAATAACATGAGTCGTACCTATTTAATAGTCTTTTTTAATTTAAATTTCAATTAAGGAACACACCGCCCGCGTCACCGCCGCGGGCCATCCCACTTTAATAGGTTTTTTTTTAATTCACATTGGCCGTATACACTCACAAGAACGCAGCATTTTTATTTAATCGATATTTTTCTTAATTATGTAAAAAAATTTATAGCCGACTAAATAACCAATTTTAGTTCTATTTTTAAAATTCATTCCCGCCCTAGGGAGGGAAGCAATTACTATGAGTCTTTCCCGCCTAAGGGAGGGAAGCATCGTTTTCGACCCGCTGCTCTGATCAAACAAACACTACTTTCCGAGTATGAGAAATGAAAAAGTCATTTCCCGCGTCTGTCCCTATGTCTGTATGTATAAATGCTAAGATCTTTAAAACTAGTCAACGGATTTTGATGCAGTGTTTTCTAATAGATGCAGTGCTTTAAGACAAACGTTTATAAGCATAAAAATATGGAAAAATGCATAAACAGCGGGCAGGACAACGTCTGCCGTTATATAATCGACGACAGCTTAGAACTCTAGGGTCTGAGGTGCGGACTACAAAACCTGCTGTTACGGGTTCGAAGCCTGCTAGGGGCAAATGTTGTGATTAAAACAATTTACATGTACCTATTCATTATTATTTATAACTTTTTTCAGATCTAAACAGACACGATATAAAGTACTGTCACTGAAATCTTCCTGAATGAGACCCTGGCTCAATTTAGGGGTCAACGACATTAAGAAAAATTGTCACACGAAAGAAAGCTGTCACATCAATCATCCGTCAGTGACGTTTGACAAAGGGAAATCTTGTTGCATCGCGCTAAAAATAATCCGAACAGCATTTAACGAAGCTTTGGATGAATGACAGACATTTTGGCAATGAGAAAAATATGGTCAGTGAGATATTTTGTTGTGATATTAAAAGACTTATCTGAGAAACTCTACTTCCTTCCTAGACAAAAAACTCTACCTACAAAATCTGTTTTCAATTTGGCAGTTATCGGTAGAAATATAGGTGCTAACTCCTTTAAGTGATTTATATGAATATTGCACAAACGAATCTCTTTCTCCCTTGTAGAAAATTTAATTTCTATAAATGAATATTTCAATTCATTTTCCACTACATTCCATCTTCAAAGTTTTATTATAATAACGAAGACACCATCAGAGTTCTTTCTTGTTTATCAAAATTACATTCCGTTTTCGTACCTGTGCTAATTAAGGTCAGCCAAGTTCTAAAACTGTATATCGGATACATAAAACGAAGCCAAAACTGTCCGTTTCCAACTTTACTTATAATCAAAGTGACATACTGATCGAGTATTCAGTGGTTCGCCGTCAGCCTGCTGCCTACATCGGGCATGCAAATCTTGTGTGAGACGCATACATGCACAGCGGTGGTCGATTCAAACCCACACAAACACAATCAACCGTCTCGTACATACAGGCAATACCAACAGGAAATACACACACATAAGCCGGCCCATTCGATGAGCGAGCAAGAGGCCTCTATTTTCGAACAGTGTTGCCTAGTACTCTTGCGTTAACTTTTTTACAAAAAAGTTAGCACTCAAGCTATAGCTAGTTCATTGACAGCAAATCCACTAATTACCAGCTCTCTTGCGTAACACTTGTAAGAAAATCTCATTTAGTATTAGTACGAAAAATAAAAATAAATGTTATTGCGTTTGGGCATTGCTCTCTAGTTGCGATAAGAGCTTAATTACTTGTGTGCAATTAAAATGACAAATGGTTGTTTTTGTGATAAGTTGTCTTAATTTACGATTACTTTTTATAGCAAATTAGCCCGGAATCTTGTCGTGACAACATACTTACAAAGAGTATATAATATATTTTAAGTAATAACAAATACTGCTCACAATAACAAATTTGAGGAACAGCAGATTCAAGTATCAGCACAAAAGTATCATCATCATCATCATTATCAGCCAAAGGACGTCCACTGCTAAACATGGGCCTTCCCCACAGTTTTCCACATCGACCGATCACAAGCGATCCGCATCCAGTGTGATCCTGCGATCTTTACAAGGTCGTCTGTCCATCTTGTTGGTGGACGTCCTACGCTGCGCTTTTGGTCGAAGGGTCTCCAGTCCAGAACTTTTCTGCCCCAACGGCCATCAGTTCTTCGCGCTATGTGCCCTGCCCATTGCCACTTGAGCTTACTGATTCTCAAAGCTATGTCGGTTACCTTAGTTCTTCTACGTATCTCCTCATTTCTGATTCGATTTCGTAGAGAAATACCGAGCATAGCCCTCTCACAAAAGTATAAATCAACCAAATTTAGATATTCTAAAATCATTTTATATTTCTTTTTCACTTTGAAATCTGACAGAAGCATTTCGATTCCGAGCTCGTAATTCTTTATTTACTTTATATCCAACTTTATTTACCAAGTGTAAGACAGCGTTGCGAATTGTCTCGCTTTTACACGTGTAAAGCCGCTCTTTTTCGTTCATTGACAAGTGTCATGAAACAGACTTAACAGTCAATTTAAAATTCAGTCAAACAAGTTTAAACAATTTTATTTTATTTTATATTGAAAATAAACTGTGATTTTAACATATTTTGTGTCCTGGGACATCTCAGTATAATAGCAGTCCTCAACAAGTAAAACTTGACATAATTTACCAATGAAAAAAAATTGGGCAAATATTTGTTTCATTCCATTACTTTCAAGCAAGTAAGTAAGTAGCAACAGTATAAAAAAATTGGTTGCCTGTAAAGTCGGTATACGGGCGAAAGTTTTACGTGACAACGACTTTGAGTGGTAAAATAATTTTAATGTGAATATTCATTCGTATAACATGAACCGGTGTGTATGCCTATCTCTCTCACTCTCTCTCTCTCGCTCTGTCTCTCTCGCTCTTAGGCGGGCTAACTGTGCTCGAGTGGAAGGGACGCGTGCCTTTCACTTTTTATGTCTGTCTCACTCGCTCTTAGGCGGGCTAACCATGCCCGAGTCGAAGGGACGCGTGTCTCTCACTCGCTCTCATTGTGAGCGCATAACGTGAGCGGAGCGTAACGCAGTTTCTTGAAGTGTCACCCGGCCAACCAATTTATAAGACGTTGTCACGTCAAAATTAAGTGTTTAACAAGAATCAATCTAGATGTTATTTTCAGTTACCTGGCTTCGTATTTGCTATTTACTCCAGGATGTAAAATCGATTATCTAGCTTAAATATTGAGCAGAAGAACGCAACCGTAAGCTTGTGTCAATTTGATCTACTTATTGCAGGAAAAAAATAATACCATCTATAAAACAATACTATTCTCTTTTTGGTTGTATGTTTAGGTTTCTTTTCGCTTCGACATTATTTTTAACCTATTGGCACCGACTTTAACATTTTTTTTTATTTTTTACTTGCCTATTCAATACCTGTCAAGCCAGCTCGGTTCAGTTGAGAATTTCACGAGCTACAAAACATATATAGTGTGCAGGTTTAAATCCAATATAAAGATTGTTGTATAACGATTAATTATTGCAAAGTTTATCTTGGACGATACAAGGTGAGTATTCCCGCTAATAAATTAATCATAATTAGGTTCTTCAGATAGTTTAACGATCATACATAAATTAATTCTTATTTTTCCAAATTTTCAATAGTGATTGCGCGCTTGGTTAATATCTATCGATATTTATCGATGACTGCTCCAAATAATTTCAAGTAATGTTTTTTTTTCCATTAGGTATTATTTATATAAAACATCGGGAAATATTTTCAGTCTATCAATAAATGTAATAATATATATGTCGTCCTCACCGTATCCGGTGACGGCGACTCCAGCAAATTTTCCATTTAATCTTTATTAAGATGAGCCCTGCTGTGACTGGCAAAACCAAACTTTGTCTTAAAGACTCGGTTACAAGATGCACAGTACAGTTGGCCAGTGGAATTGTATGTATACGTGTATGTGATTTTCGGCCTAGTCTTCCGTATTTGGCGTTTAGCATCAAGGTTCTCAACTCTCCTAGTCTCAAAACTATCCACACTCCTCTGAATAGTTTGTCGCCATTCCGGTCTAAGACGCGCTCGATCCTCCCACGTATCAGTTGGTATATCGCACGCCAGAAGGTTGCGTTTCAGTGTGTCTTTATATCGCAGATACTGTTCGCCACGCTTGCGCCTTCCATCTGCAAGTTCAGAGTAGAAGACTGCTTTCGGCAATCTACTATCTGGCATACGTAGGACGTGCCCGCTCCATCTCAGTTGGTGTTTGATAATATATGCATCTATTCCAGACATCCCCGCGCGACGCAATACCTCCGTGTTTGAAACTCGGTCCTGCCACTTGATGCGCAAGATAGACCTCAGACACCTAACGTGAAATGTGTCAAGCTTTTTGATATCGGCTGCATAACAGCACCAAGATTCAGCTGCGTACAGTAACGTTGGCAGAACAATATTTGACCTATAGACTAGTAGTTTAGTTTGTAATTTGATGTCATATGAGTTCCAGACACGGACCCTCAGTTTGCCAAAGGCTGATGCAGCTCCTGCTATTCGGGCTGGTATTTCAGACGCTAGTGTGTTATCATGTCTCAGTCTACAACTTAAATATTTAAAGTATATAACGCAGCGCCTTCTAAATAGACGGGTGTACAGTCAGCACAACAACCTCGGGGAGGTTGTTTCATAACCTGAGTTTTGTTAGTGCTTATGACAAGACCGAACCTACTGCAAGACGCGTGCAAAGAAAGATATAGATAATAATGCAGTAACGTACACCATGTTTCTAAAGGAGGACTTGGCGTATCTGCTTAATGAAAATCTCGACGCACTGAACCATGTCTATGCAAAACATTTCAGAAAGACACATTATAAGATAAAGGAAAGTTATTATGAAGGTATCAGGCGAAGCCTAGACATAATAGTGGTTTCTTTAATATGTCATGGAGTAATAAATCAGAATTGTCAGTTTAATGTGTTTCTATGTACATAAAATATAATAAAATAATAATAAAAACTTGTGAGTCGGTAAATTATTATGTTTTATTTCCCACTTGATTTCGAAAGCATGAATATATAAACTTGAAAGATTGCCGCTATTTTTTATTGCACTTTCGATAAAATTGAATGCCGTTGCACAACACTACTTTTATATGTTCACGTTGACGAAAGCAACGTGTCCAAATGTGTCAAAACTTACGTAAGTTGGTCTATGAAAAGGCTATGTGGGTAGGACACATAGATACAGTATGCAGGATGCAGGACACCTTTCATAGACAATTCATAAACCAGTTTTTTGTCTATGGAGTCCCATCTCTTAAACGTATTGAATTTATCCGCATTGGCGTAAAACAAAACGACTTTAAAACTGAAACCTGTCATCGTTTAAGACGAGGTTATTTATCGTGCTAAAAACTGGCGAATGTCAGTACGGTCAGGCAAAAATAATCCGCAAGGTGACTGTCCGATACAGCGCAGTTATGTCTGCTCAAAAAAGGGTTTAAAGGTCAAAACGAACTGTCTAGAACTCTAGATGGAGATAGGTTTTGTTTGATTTAGCTATTGACGTGTATAACATGCAGAACACAGTAGATGGATACTCATTCAAAGAAATTTCAAGACATAAGAAATAGCCTAGGATAATAGGTATTTTTTTCCAAAAAACTAAGCACTATCTTTAGGCTTCAAATGACGGTAGAAAGTGTTGTGGTAATGGTCTTGGTAATGGATCACATAGGAGACGAGTCTGGTTACTCAGAGTCTGGTTCCATACAATTATGTTGTCGAAGACCTCTGAATTAACAAAATTATATTTAAATAATGATCCGTCAGTGCCATCAAGAATAAGTGCAATAGGTGTGCAATTTTCAGTCATATAACGAGGCGTCCTCCCAACCAAAGCCAGTTATTTACGCGAAAATAAAATTTTATTATGACCACTGACAAAGCGACTCTGACCAAGGTTACGTACAGTCGGCCGTCGTTATGCATTGATGAACGGTTCGCTGGGGACTTGTCAACATATTTTTATTTTTTGTGGCAATTGTACATTATGCTTTTGAAACTTTGAAAAGAAGATGTTTCAAACAAAGTTTATTTCGATGCGTTCTGGTTATTACAAGAATACGTGTCATTAATTCACAGCAATGCAGTAACGAATTAAATACCAGGATTCTTAGCCTAATGGGAGCAAAACGGATCGTAGCTAGTGAGTGGGTGACTAAATAAATCCAATGTCAATCACACGAGATCAAAACGAAAGGCTGCGGAATCATTCAAGTTTACTTCATTGAAATGATCCTGACCTACGCCAACGAAATATCCTTCGCACAAACAAATGACGGTAACTGCGCATGTGTAGCTTGCAACTGCACAAGTGTGCACTACACATCCTTATGTACACCTCCCCTTATGTACGGTTAGGGCTTCCATTCGACTGAGAAACCTAGATTAACGTAGGCTGAAAACAGTGAGGGTAGATCAATGGGCTGCGCCTCACGTTTTATGAAAAGGTTTTAATCTGTGTTGGTTTTTTCTTTGTATTGTAGCGTTGGAATATTGCTTGTGTAGTTTAAAAAAGCGGGTCTGATGTACGTTTTTCAGGTATTTGTTGTTTATTAAGACTTGGTGTAGCATTGATTAGTGCCAATTGATTGAAAACACTTTTTGAATACAAGTAAAAGTTAAAGGTAAAAGATCAATAAATCAGTCTTTTCTAGTTGTCTCTCGAGTTAGCTATATGAATAAGGCACAAAACTCTGGTTCAGCTATGTAAATACAATACAGTATAGGTAATCTTGTACAGCAACAAAATACACACTTAAAACTATTGAATAAGGTGCAAAACCGTTTACATATCCTTTTCGTCGGTACCTACAATGTTTCCAAGCCCTTTGCTCTAGAAATGTAAATTGCTGAGCCGACGATCCTATCGATCGGCAAACCTACCTCAACCCTATCCCTGAAATTGCGCAGCCCAGGTGCCCTTGGAAACTGGATCCTGCCTGGGTACATAAGGCTACCTACTTTTATATGCAGGTGCAGGTAATTCCGATGATAAAAACGTTAAGGGCTGCCTTTTTGATGTCATTTCAGATACGACCTGCACGCCGCGCCGGCGCGCCGCTGCCGCTCCGCCAACCTAAATTTTGCGCCACCGCTGCCGACAGTTGGCTGCCGGCGCGCCGACAATTGCTTTTGGCGGATAAACTATTAAAATTTTGGTGACATTTAATGCTTTTGTACTACAGAGTACTCATGTTTATTGAATATGAATTATATTATCACGCTTTTAGTCATCGATTTGATAAGAGTTCAATTTCGAGGATCTCTGGTAACTCTAGCCTAGATGAGCGCAATACGGAGAAAATTCATGTCCTCTCGTGGGTAATACACCCGAAGAAGCTGGCAAGACCTAACACACTTAGCATACCTCCTAGTAGGACAGCGGTAGCTAGTTTTAGACTAAAGAACAGCGAAAATGCTAAACCAGGTCGTACCGACCAGAGGCGGAAGTACATAAACGCGGTGCGCTCCATGGCTCTGTATGGATTGCTGTCTAATACAACAATGCCTGTTTCCCAAGAAGGGTGATGACGCCGCCGAACGCCGCGGCCGCCGAAGGCAAAATGTCGGCGTGCCGCCGCCGGCAGTTTGTACATCGGCGTTCAACTCTATTTCAGATTACCAGTTTTTGTACCAAGTTGTCAATATGTGGAAGAAATTTTATGCAATGGTTACTTTGAAAATTACCTAATTGGAACGAATTTGTGTATAAAAAATCTAAAAATCTAGTGATCTGGCTCGGTGATTTCTTAAACCTACAGGGATGTCACAAGTTGGTAAGAGTTATTTTTATGCTTTTTGTTGAAGGTGTGTAACAGTTTTGAAAGAAGAAATTTCAAAATAAGTTGAAATAATGTGCATGCTTTATTTACTTACACTTTCAACTCCAACTTTATGTTGTAACAATCATGTGTTTAAGATTGTATAGCGAGCAGTTTCACGATGCCCTATTAGAATATGTTTCCGTAGAAAACAAACAACGAAAGCATGCAAGTCAACGTCCTCATTAATTAGAATTCTAAGTCGTTGAACTCTAGCAGTTTTCTAAATTGTCTAAATATACATCGTCTGCTATTCACATAAGTGAGAGTAAAGATTATGCGAGGAGTCGGAATGTTATCACTTTCCTTGCGACGCCATCGCCACAATTTGCGTATAAGAAAACATAAGACTGGTTATGTTAAAGCTGTGGGTAGCCTCAGACGCCAGGGGAAAGAGACAGTCTATATGCATAAGCTGTGTTCCTAATGTTTGTTTCTGCAACAATTTCATAATGAGCAAATAAATGACAAACTGAATTGGTTTCCTGACGGATTGTTTACATTGAAAAAAAAAACATCAATCCGTTCCCCTTCAAAAGTATGACAAAATATCAGACAGGCACTGAGCTATACTTTATTTCAATACGTAGGTACTAGATGCGTATCTTCTTTTTTAAGCTGGTCTTATTAATTTAATAAGTACTAGACCAGCTTAAAAAAGAAGATACGTTTTAGAATAGGACATCAGATTTAAACAACGGCTACCCGCAGATCCTGTCAGGTAAGACGCAGCTTAACGCAGCCCTAGACGCACCAAAAGGGGGAAAGGGGGGGGGAGACGAATCCTGACCACGTACAACACAGTGCCGCTGCAACACCGGCCTATATTTAGCGCTGCATTTCAGCGTACGTGATATTTATTGAACGAACGCACGCTCCAACTGTGGATATATTATTCCCGCTTTCGCGGGATTAGTATTGCAATTTGTACGGGCATAGATGATGATGGGCAGTGATTATGGGCACATATGCAAACAAGGTAATTATTTCTGTAGTGCACTCCTGGTGTGCGATAGTTCAGGATACTACGTGACCAAGTTTAACTGTATCAATGTAAGTTACGATTATAGTAAACAAGATACATATTTTATCTGAGTTAATAAACAGGATACGTGACCAGACTCCTGCTTGGATATTGCAAATATTTAGAACATAAACACCAAAAACGACTAAATACCTACTGCGTTATTAGCAACCATTTATTACGCCAAAGAATCACACGCACACGCCATTCTTAATGGGTAAGGCGTTTTTACGTCACACAAACTCTGCGACCGTAACGAATAAACTAGAATTATATATTTTGTAAACATAAAAATTACAGAACACCGATTTCTTGGTTCGGCGATCATTTTGTGTCGTCGTGATTACAGTGAGTGAGACAAGAGGTCCTTTGTGTATCGATGAAGAGGTAGACAAATAGCAAGCCGCCATTATAGGGAGTGGCATTTCTGAATCGTCTTGGATGTAAACTGTACATTACAACAAAGAGTGATGGATAAAAATCAGCATGCCTCCAAGTTTTTATATTACGGTGGACTGGGAATTTGAATTTCCAATAACAAGAGTTATCGAAAATTTCCCATCAGATTCTCCAGAGCCTTAAAAGGTTTTTACTTCTTTAGAAGTCGAATTCTTAAGACGTTTAAAATCATATAAGGTTACTCGCTGACTCGGCAAACGTTATTTTGCCATATAAACCCCTTATCACTAAGGGGTATGAAAAATAGATGTTGGCCGATTCTCAGACCTACTCAATATGCTCACAAAATTTCATGAGAATCGGTCAAGCCGTTTCGGAGGAGTAAGGGAACAAACATTGTGACACGAGAATTTTATATATATAGAGACTAGCTGAGCCAGCATACGTTGTTTTGCTTCATAAATTGTTTCTCTTATCACTAAGGGGTATGAAAAGTAGATGTTGGCCGATTCTCAGACCTACTCAATATGCTCTCAAAATTTAATGAAAATCGGTCAAGCCGTTTCGGAGGAGTACGGGAACGAACATTGTGACACGAGAATTTTATATACTACTAGCTGACCCAGCAAACGTTGTTTTGCCATATAAATTATTGTGGACAACCCTTATCACTAAGGGATATGAAAAATAGATGTTGGCCGATTCTCAGACCTACTCAATATGCTCACAAAATTTCATAAGAATCAGTCAAGCCGTTTCGGAGGAGTATGGGAACAAACATTGTGACACGAGAATTTTATATATATAGAGATATTCAGTTTGCCGTCAAACAATACTGCAAAATATTCACAACACATTACTCTGTTCATTCCAGTTAATTCTAACCAGCTTTTTTCCACTTCCAACCATCGACGTTTGTCATCCTCAAAACTGACATCTCTAATTATACCCGTCAAGAATACAACATTGTTAAAGTCACTAGCAGTGACATTGGACTGTGGGAACCTCCGCCCATTTCCTTTAAGAAATAAACTCTTGAAGCTTATGTGATTGTGTTTCTAGAAACGTTCATGGGGTAGAGTCGTGACACGGTGGGCTTATGGGCTATTCAGCGGGCCTTTATAATATTGCCTGTTCCCTGTCTGCGGCGTTGTGTATTCGCTGAATGAGGAAAATGGACGCTTGGAAATAGTTTTTGCAAGAGATTTATTTTTCGCTAAGTACTGGCGTTAATTTTTTCAGTAAATCATGTTGACGTGACTCACACGTGCGGTTCCAAAAAAAGCACACACGTTGATGTTGGTCCTTATCACCAACCAAAGTGTGCCGACCATTAAAATTCACGGTGAAGTAATTTTAAAGCAGTAAATTATAGAGATCAGTCCGCCGATAAGGACCTTTAATTTGGTGTTCGCGTTAATTCTCAACTTTCTTACATTGTTCCGGAGTTTTGAGCCGTATATTTTGTATAGTCAATTTTGTTGAGTGGCATACACGCCATTATAGGCTGTGGTCACACGTGGGCGTAACCGTTGACCCCTTCCCCCTCTACCCCCTGCCCTGCAACCTTCTGAGAAGCCTGCAGAGTAATCGCCACCATGTATTAAAGTCACGACATTGTAGTTAAGTAATGCAGGTAACTTAGCAGCCTAGGAACTTGCGCGGACATTTTAATGGAAAAAGTGATGGAGGTTACGATCTTTCCATGTAGTTTAGGGGGTACTTAAGATTTTAGTGTGCAACTAAATTATTTAGTTTTTTTAAGAGTAAATTCATAGGTATCGGTAATTATATGAGAGAATGGAAAAATTCGATAATCACATCGACCAAGGCTTATACGAGTCAACAATTATTATTCTATTAGCGGGCGTCCGCGACTTTGTCTGCTTTGAAATTCGAACAAATGTTCGAGTTTTGGCCCAGTCTACTGGGCGAGCTCTTTAAAATGGTACCAAAGGCTGGTGGGAAACGAATGCTCTTACACAAATAATGTGCAGGGTGACTGGTACAGGACCCGCCATAGCTAAATCTTGTATGATGGAGGTCATTTACTACCTATTAAAGCTTACTTTCCCTAGCTAAAGATAAGTAATTATTCAGACGGGGTGAATTATTCATCTGTTCTACGATTTTTCAAAATTATACCTTATAGCTTTTTTTTATTAAATTATTTTTTTTAATTCTGATTTTTTTTGTAAGGACATACAAAATAAAAACATTAAGATTTATGATTTAAATAACTTTTCTAGTTTATCACCTATGATGTTTAGCTAGTTATCTATAGATAATATAAAAATGAATCGAAAAATGTGTTGGTAAGCGCATAACTCAAAAAAGCCTGGACCAATTTAGCTAATTCTTTTTTTTAAATATTCCTTGAAGTCCGGGGATGGTTTAGAAAAAAATTATAAAAAAAACAACGGGCAGGACAACGTCTGTGGGGTCCGCTAGTTGTTGTTATTATTAGATTTTCAAAGCTAATTTGTTGATCAATTGGCCACATGACTATTGATGATTCATTATCATAAGCACAACCTCAACCAGTCAAACAAGCATGAGAAATAAGTCACATTACATAGGCAAGTTCTCGGATCGCCACCTACAAAAAGCAATGAACATTAATTGCTTAATAAAATAAGTAGAACAATACAGTGAAAGCGTATTTTCCAACAAGTTTCTCTGCAACTTTTCTTAGAAGGAGAAACCTCGCACAGCGGGAATCGGAGAAAAAACTAGATAAAAACGTGTAAGATCGCGGGAGCCGCATCGCACCGGCAACACAATAACATAAATCGATAGTAGGAACGTAGGAAGCCCTCCTACTAGTTCAGCAGTGCGTGAGGGCGACCTAATACACTGCGATGCATGCGGGCTAAATATACAGAGCCCGCTGCGTGCCTGCGTTGCACCACGCCGAACGGAACTTATGTCGCAACAACAACGTTCACAATTGCTTGTCCGGAGAAAATAACCGGTTTCCATATGCCAACTGCTAATAGAATACCTTATGACGCTACAAACTGGAGTGGCTTTCGATCGGCCAGCGAGCGGAAGAAGGCCGTTTCGCAATGCAGCGCCGCGGTAATAACATAGCTAGGTGCATTTTCGTTGCAATTTCGCTCTCGGTCGGGCTGTGTGTTTGTGGCGTGCTGAAGATCAGGGCTAACGATCGGCTCGGTAGGCCGTCCCGCTCGCACCTATCGCAGCCGGCGTCTAGTAAAAGGAACGCTATAACTCCATCTGACAGCGACGCGACGCGACGCCCGAAAGGCTTTTGTGCGTTTTCCATGTTTATGTTTATACAAACTCACGTACCTACGTGGCCGGCACGTCACGGTAAACACTGCTGTGTCTTATGCGCTAGTGATACGGGTGATATTGCAACAAAAATGGGTAACCTGAAATGCTGGCCACTGTACAAGGGTGCTTTGCACGGCGGTTGCTGCGTAGTTACAAAATTCCGCGACTGTTTTTTAGTTCTTATTCTGAAGCCTACGTATTTTGCACGGCTAGGATGTGTTGCGTGCGGTAATGTAAATTTTATTGCGCTGACCTTTGCGTACGGCTGATAAATTCGTGATAACGTTTTACGATACAATTTTAACGACCTCACATAACTTCATTGTGGAAAGTGGACGGGTATTCAAATGTCCCGACTACGTAATTAATAACAATAATAGTATTTTTGCTAATATAAAACTATTGCATTAAAGTTGCTTAGTACAACATATAATTGCAAATGTTTCCTTTTGAAAAGAGTCTCTTGACGTAGAGAGGGAATCACAAACGAATATAGGGCGATAGTAACTTGTAGAGATAGCCACGAATAGGTACAAGTGGAGTACTTTAGGTCACCGATAAGATGATTTATACACACTATTGTAAAGCCGGACTGTACCTATTACGTTTGACTTTAAATAAATACTCTATTTGCTAAAGAAAATTGATAAGAATAAGACTTAGTTCGGACACTGTATAATAAAACATTATAATATGCTTTCCAAATATCTAGAGTCGAAATTGAAAGTCTTCGGTCTTGAGCCAATTATTATCATCGTATTTTTCAACTTTTACACAAAAACTTACAGATAACAAAATAAATAAAAAACTTGTTGTTTACAATGCCATCTGTTAACTACTCCTTTTTTTCACGTCCTTTAATCCAGACTGTTGACCTGAAGCTCTACATAAGGGGTCGTCATTCCGCCCCCAACAAACAAAGAAAGGTCAAGGTCAATTTTAGGCCTAATTTCTAAATCAGGCTGATTAAGTACAGCTGGATTGAACTTTTTTGGATTTCTCGGTAAAGCTTATTAAAATTATTTTTTCTTACAACATAACTGACTAATCTAAAGTAGGTATTTGTATTCCCAGAAAATGCATATCGCAGGAGAAGTGAATTCAAATGAACGAGTACGAGTATTTTAACATAACTTCATTCCAAATATCCAATCCACAAAAGAGGTAAAGTAAAATGTCGCTAATGTCAAAGAACTGGCATAAAAATAAATAAAAGACAATCGCGCGCGTTAATAATGAAATTGTTTCTCGTGGCGGTGAATGTGAAACAAATGAATATCGCCGCGATCAATATGGAAAAGACGCTCGCAATCGTTTTGTGTCGTCGCGTTGTCGACTCGGAGTGTCTATTACGAAAGTAGAATTCGACAACACGATATTAATTTTTAATTTTGCACAATAATAGCTTTGTGGCATGATTAAATGTTCGAAAGATTTCCTTAAAGTCAAAAGGCAAGGTTGGTAGAGATACCAGTTATGCTTACCTTTGTGCTCAGCAGATATTAACAACGCGATGCAAAATCTGTTTTGAATCGAACTGAGACAAAATTATATTTGACGATCATTCACTCACGAAGTCGTTTCAAAGTTTTGATATATCATACGATTCCATAGATCTCCGACAATGCTTCGGAAAAAGGCTCTCATTCCAGTATCGTTAACGTTTCGTGTCGTCAGAAGGTACGAAGCGACGAATTTCGTTTTTCCCGGCAATACCGCTGATAAAACCAGGGCATACACCCGTAACCGGGCATTGCGATTATCCAACCCGTAACAGCGTAAGCGAACAAGTACTATATTTACTTTCGGCACGTGTTCCGGCGTGAATGGGCGCTGCCTTGCCCTTGAACCCGAACGCACGGCACGCACCGCCCGCCCAAAACGGCCAGCCCCTTTTCACCCTCTTTCACCCCCGAAAACCCCCTGACCCCCTAATCAATAGCGGACAGAGCGTTCAACTATGACATGCTGTCTTGTTAGTTGAACTGTAGTTGTGGTAAACGATGTGTTTTTTGGAGATTTTTTTTTCTTTAATTGGTTTGGTCTATGTTTGATAGCTTTAATAGTTCTCGCAGTACAATTTATATTGTAAAAAATACATCGTAAATTACAAAAAGTAGGTGCCCACAAACGACCCCAAAAAGTAATCTCACATATTTATGTCCCGCCATATTTTCAAAAATAAGTATTGTCTAATAAATATTACAAATAAACTTTTTTAAATCGTTAGTGCTATGGTAAGATTTGTTTGAAAAGAATGAACAGTACAATACAGAATCTATAACATTTGTAGGTTTTACACATGATAGTAGGTTATTCAGTACGTCGCTATGACAGCACCACGGCAGGCTTTGTGTGGATGCCTTTACGTAACGGCTAAGCCTATGAGCCTGTTTTCATAACAAAAGAAAAGGTACACGTGCCAGTGACAAACAGTAAAAATACTATAAATTAATTAGACTTATTAATGAGAATCTAAGAAGACGTCGCGACCTTTATTTTACGTAAACGAGAGTACTAGGTGAAGATACAATGTGTACGAAGTTCGAAGTAAATAAAGTATTCTCTGTACCCTAACGAGGTCACGAAGATTTTTTAAAACTTTTGACGTGACAACGTCTTATAAATTGGTTTGCCGGGTGACACTTCAAGAAACTGCGTTACGCTCCGCTCACGTTCCGCGCTCACAATGAGAGCGATTGAGAGGCACGCGTCCCTTCGACTCGGGCATGGTTAGCCCGCCTAAGAGCGAGTGAGACAGACATAAAAAGTGAAAGGCACGCGTCCCTTCCACTCGAGCACAGTTAACCCGCCTAAGAGCGAGAGAGACAGAGCGAGAGAGAGAGAGTGAGAGAGATAGGCATACACACTGGTTCATGTTATACGAATGAATATTCACATTAAAATTATTTTACCACTCAAAGTCGTTGTCACGTAAAACTTTCGCCCGTATACCGACTTTACAGGCAACCATTTTTTTTTTTTACGGGATCTAAGACGGTCAAATTTTTCGTAGCACTTAAAGTTGCTACGAAAATGGGCGGATTATTTGGGCGTCTTTTTCCTCAAATTTTTCGTCTTTATGCTAAACAATCAAGTTTAAAATCGGATTATTTCTCACGAACACTCAAATATGTTTGAAAAAACAAAGATCGGTTTCCGACGTAGAGCAAACCGCGCCGCACCACTTAGTCACGTAAACGCTGCATACTTGCGCGTAGGGTTGATATACTAGTATTTTTTATTTTAAAAGCACGATTTTTTTAGAAAAATGACAAAATAATAAGGTATTTTAAATACGATCAATCAATAAAAGAAATAACCTTTTTGAAATATTTGTGTAGCGCTAAGTTAGCAGAACATTAATTTTAACAAAAAAAACAGTAAGAATATTTCCGAGATTAAATTTTTGATGCAGGGAAATGGGTCGAAGTGTAAACTCTAAAATATATTGATGGGTATTTTCGGTTTACCTACGCTATTTAAGTTCCCTCGAAGTTTTTCACGTTCCAACGTCATTCCTGTAGTGTGCAGCCCATGGTTGGTTGACCGATCAATACTTAGATATTTAGCGACTAGCTACATCGGCTCAGTCAGATTTTTATTCATTTATTTTAACAATAATCGGTGTTCCTGTTTTTCGCGTAAGGTTGTTATTTTTAGTCAGATATAAAAAGGTATCAGTTGAGAGAGCAGCCCAGCCTAGTTAGGTTCAGCCAATCGGAATCTTTTCCACTTTAAATTAAAGGTCATGAGTATTTTATTCTTATTACTTATTACTATAAGTAATAACAATAAACGTATACTATTTTTTTTATTTTTTTATACGTTATAATACCGCTTTAATGTAGGCATAGCATTATCGTTCAACTAATAACAGTATTTATAATACTATCTATATATGTAAAAGAAAGTGGTGTTAGTTACACTATTTATAACTCAAGAACGGATGAACCGATTTGGCTGAAAATTGGTGGAGAGGTAGCTTAGAATTAGGAAACGGACATAGGATACTTTTTATCCCGTTCTACCGCGATTTTGAAAACAAAGGATTTCCACGCGGACGAAGTCGCGGGGGGCCACTAGTTTTTAATAAAGGTATTGTAATGCGGTTGAATTATGCGTGTGGTTGCTATGTGCTATTGCGGGGCCGGTTGACCGGTCGATAGAGTAGCCGCCTGACCTGAATTTATTATGTGCTGCAGTTTGCTTTGGATATACCTATATTTTTATTTAATTCGTAATATGTTTGCTCCCCGATCTCGGAGGCACGACGAGCCAGAATCTAAGTTGAATGTGGAGCGAGATATATATTTTTTCGTCTAAATAAACATGGTTGTAATCTGCAATGCGCAATTCCTAATTTAATGCGTCACTTAAAATAGCAACTGCAAATAGATTGAAATTGTTTTATCTTGTGTTAGTAAATTAACATGAAAATTGGAATCTAGATCAATAAAACCAATACGTTTTTAAATGTCAAACCAGTTTCAACAAGTTTCTAGAATGATAAATGGCGCACAAAATATCCAATTCCAATCCAAAAACTTCTATTTTGAGATACACGTGTAAGGAAATTAGGAATGTTACTATTTGTTTTCATTGTGGTTTGTAAAAAAACATCATGCGTCTATCACTATAATAATAATATACAACAACATCACATACTTACATTGATCTGACTCTGTGGTAAGTAGCTTAAGCACTTGTGTTACAGATATCAGAATCAACAGTGGTATTACAAATAAACTTAAATAAATTTATATAACACCATGACCAGTACAAACAGACAGGTTCATGCACACAAATGTTTGTACAGTGCGGGGATCGAACCCGCGACCACTTGGTTAATAGGCAACTTCTTAACCATTATACCAAATTGGTCGTCCTTCGTCGTGCACTTGCTTATATTAACTCTTTACAAACAAATATTTTCAGCAAAACAAACAATAAGCCCACAATATACATATACATATAACAATTGTTGCTTAGTGATGCGCAATGGTAGTTATCTTGAAAAAAAAATATTGAACACATATGATAAGCAGCGCTGATGCGCGAAGACCAACTTAGGGCTACAGTTCCACAAAATAAACGCAAGAATCACGTGAAAAATTTCCCTGACTTCCATATCCAACTGTAAATCCTAAAATCACCTTGACTGGTTTTCACATCTGTCGGTTGCCGGTCCGACGCGCAAGTAGGTCGCGCTGTCCATTGTCAAACTTATTGCGCCGGCGCATAGCATGGCCACAGACTAGACGGAACTAGAGCAGTAGGCAAACCAAGAACAAAATTAAATGCTCGATAATTATGACACATGCCAACATACGCCAGAAGTCGTAACAGGGCTCTTAGTTGTTATCGGGCTACTCGTTACTGAATAGCTTTAGCGTTCGTGCATAAGATGCCGCCAACGCTCCGCCGCCGCGCCGCCGCGACACCGCTGCACTTTTTACGAGACTCGTCACTGCCGCCACCGCGCCGCCGCCGCACCGCCGCCGTGCTGTCTAAGCGTATTTTACTGTCACAAGATAGTGTTGCATTTACATTACTGATAACGGAGACCTAACGTTACACTAAGCACTAAACTACCCAGCAATCTATCGTTGAACGGCAAAATTACGCTTGGATGGCGCGGTTGCGGCTTGGCGGCGGTGGCGGCATCGTCTGCACGAGCGAGGTAAAGAAATAGCGAAACCCAGAACAAAAGCTCGAGATGACACACGGCGGGTATCGGGCACAACAACTAAATACCCATTTAGGAGCTTTGAGGAGCCTCTTTGTTCACTTACTACTCCTTATTTCTATACTGTGACATAGCTCTCGCCCATCATTGTTTTCTGGAAGGCGACAAATCACAACGTAATTGCTTTTTATGAAATATTTAAAGCAACAAAACAAAAACGAAGACGACGTTCAGGACATAGTAAGATGGAGGGAAAAATTGCAGGAAAGCAGGAAATTGCTATGCTTTCACTCACCTTAACTTTATCAAGGTGCTCAACTTTATGAGCAAGCCATTTAGCCATTTGTGCTTTGTCAAACAGCCATTAAAGAAACAAGTCCATAATTAAAAAAAGAAAATAATTCAATTTATTTAGGTATGGTTATCGGTTATAGGTATGGTTATCGGTTATGTACTATTTAATTAAACGAATATCTCTTTAGATAAAAAATGTGTAGCTTTTTTCAAACTCGAATGTACTCGATGGTCAGTAACATAAATCTCTGTTCATGACCCAGTTTCTTCTTGTGATGTATGGCATACAGCGAAAACTATGCAGCACGGAAGAAAGTAATAGCTGAAAAGTTATTATCTTCTTCATTTCACAAGTAGATAATGAGTAAATAATGTCAGAAATACAAGTTTTGTATAACAAATTTGCAAATATAATACTTATGTTATATTGGTGAGCATTTATAGAATTCAGCAGGGTAAGTTGTTCATTCGTAATAATGACTTTTGTCTTCAACATATCTGAAATGCATTTTGGGATCATTAAACTAAACTATTTCGACAGCTGCTTTAATAACTGCTTTAACTTCATCATCACCTATTTTGAATAGATTCCAGTTAGATTATGTTTTGAATAGGAATTCACAAAAGCGTTAGCCCTCATCCAAGATTAGCATACGTAACTATTGTACTTATTATAAGTAGAACATATTTAATAAAAGATGAACGATCTTAGACGCGTCCATTAAACTCAAAGCGTAAATAATCTGTTACGATTTTCATACGGCAATGAATCACGATCTAGTTCTCAATTCCTTAGCGGCTGCGTTCTCTTGTTTATTTTTTATTTCGGTCAACGGCCGTGCGCCGGCACCAACGCGCGTTCCATTGACATCAATTTTAGGGTTAGATTCAAATAGCTCTTTAGATATACTCTAAGCACACAAAGAGCGCCCAATAGCCGACTAGGGATAAACCATCTTCTATTATGCTAATACGCGCACGTGCGAATCTAAAATACGATTCCATAAATAGCGACAAAGCAGTCTCGTTATAATATCAACAAAAACTCGTTTCTCATCAATGGCAATGGCAGCAACTGTACCGCGCTCGGTTTAATTATTATTTTAACGCGAACCGTTGTTCAAATTATTCTTTTAGCCGTGCAAATTTCCAAACCTACGCTCATTCTTGTTTTTTAACGTTGCGTTTAATCTGATAAGTTTCGACAGCCGATCAAGAAAAAAACAACTTATTTTATGAGCTTGTCTGAATTCTAAATTTTGTCAAGTATACGTTTTATTATCGGCTTAGAAATCAATTTTATTGTTCCATTCTTATTGTTCTCCCCAAGTTCCTTTTGCTTTTCATATTTATTGTGTCATTAATGTCCATTCGTTTAAGTAACTGCGAAAAATGGCTTAGCCAGTTTTGCCAGTATCCGGAAACCATTAAATGAAATTACTATTACGTCTGTTTTATTATTTATCATTACTGAGACTGCGATTTGACAGACGAGGACGTTTATTTTCGAAAATGCGCCACGCGAAAGTTTAAAGGTGTAGTCACCTTGTACCAAAAATTTGAAACAATGGCAGAAGCTAACGAAATTGGGTGTAACATGCAAATGTATTTGTAGTTAGGTCACGCTGTAATGTTTGGTCTAGGCCTTCGATCGGCCAGCGTGTGTTGACCGGACAATTCACCTTGAGACCGCACCTTGCTTCGTATAAGCGGAGGAAATTTTAATGTTGCAAGCTGGTTCTAGGCGCAAACCGGCTTGGATTCCACTCGAGTTGGTCGGGTTGTATCGTTTGGTACAATGCTCGAGGACCGGTCGGCTGTGGGTGAGCGAGTCGTGGAATGCACGGACGGACTGAGACGGCGTGATTTGAAAGTGTACGCGACAGCAACTCAAGTAAAACCTTACGGCATCGTATGCAGCTGTAATATAGGCGACTTTGCAACAAAAATGTATAGTCTGTACTTGCTTGTGGCTGTACAAGCGGCTATCGAATATTTTCCACGGCAAATCGATTGATATTCTCGATTCGATTATAATTTCAACCAACATCCTGATTTAACTGTACAAAACTGCGGTTCTAATTGTTAGTTATTCATCGTGGGCTGTTTTTTTACCCATTCAATTTCAAGCGGGCAATTGTTTGGCAATCTCAAATTGCCTGTACGTGTAATCATCATACACTATAATCTTGTATAATGGGTCGGCTTTACATCATTACTGTTGGTAGGTAATGAAATTATCATATTTTATGCATAAACACTATTCCGCGCACCAAGTGTGACTTAAAAAACATTAATGAAATTCAACGTAAAAAAATAATGGTTTGTTAAATAGGTCGGTTGCCTGTGTTAACACACTTCTTAAATGTGAATATTGTTTTATTTTTAGACAACTTTGAAATACTTGTAAAAACTAACTAGGTACTTGCACAACGTCAGTACCTAATTGGATCGAAACGACCGTTTTTACAAAGAGTAAAATTATTATAAACATTCCGATATGTAGTTAATGAGATTTATTTGTATATCTTTGTTGGCATAGTTACAATGTATTTGGTACGCGGCTATTGTTGCACAGTCATCCTATTATAATTCTAGGCAAGCTCATTGAACCTTTTTGTTACCGTAAACATATGAAATTACGTGAAGTTATCTAATTGTCACGCAAATAACAAGGTAAGAGAATAAATATCTGAGGGAAATACCATTTTTCACATTATACACCTTAACATCATACTACAGATAGCGCATACTTATCTCTTTTGCAAACAAGTACCTGCGAATTTTATTAGAGTGTGGTTATGATGCCAATGCAGAAAAAGAGCTTCTTCTAGGGAGATTTTTTGGAATCAAATTTATCGTTACGTACATGAAGTGTGACAACCAGAACATTCTAGTACCGCTGCTGTTTGTCTAGTAAATTGTAACAAAATCGTTATTGAATTGCCCGATTTTGACATTTCATTCATGCTAGAACTGTCAAAAAAGGCGATTCAATTACGATTGATTAGCGGAATTAGGCTCAAGATCTTCTTATAAAATTAGTACCAGATTAAAGGATACAGAACAGAACTGAGCCCTCGTTCGAGTTTATCTTGCACCTGCTTAGTTCTAAAACACCTACTGTGCCCAGCGATGAAGCATTCGAAACTCTACCTACAGTCAATGGCACAAACTTTCACTTGTTCAACTGAAACTGATTTATGGACCAAATATTCAGTTCGGCATCGAATGAAATATTTGAAACCATCATACGAAGACCTCCGGTTCGCCCACAAAATGGCCTTAATTTCAACAGCAAAGACGACCGAGTGGGGGTTTCAATAAACTGTTCAGTTTTAGAAAATGTAAGGCTGCCCCAATTTCTGAATTACGGTAGCAGGCACAACGACGGAGACAAAATAAATGATCACTTTAAACAAACTTACTCCACGGTTGACGATGACAAAACTTCGTGAAAAAATTTTACTTTATATATTTCAATCATGTTTGAAAGCAACATGATCCTTTATTCAAGCATATTTTATTAAATTTTAAAACTAAACTTGGAATAAAATAAGTATGTATAGCTAATCAAGAACTTAAGGCAGCAGAACCCTTATATTGTGTAACTTCATTAGTCTCTTAAGCAAGAAACGAACCCATTATAATCGTTTCACGTCAGAAAAAACTACGTTAGAAACAGTCATTTTTGTTCCACGTCAAGTATTGTCACATCCATTCAACGCTATTCCAACTTAACCATGGATGAAGCTATCAAAAGTCCTTAGTTTTTGCGACAATCCTCTCGGCCGCACGCGGCCGCGTCAGAAAATAGAAAAACAGATCATTATCGAATCCTCGGACCACCTTTGCAATTCCAAATATTTTATCAACGTCGACAAAGCGGCGATGTTGTGTCGGTCCTACGCCCACTTCCACAGAGTCCACTATCCGGTACTTCGTTAAATAGGGTTACCTAGCTAGTTCCAAACTTCGAATCTTATCGTAAAATCTGACGGTTTCATTCATCACATAACGTCGAATATTACTCATACTCAAAACAGCGCTGGAAGCCTTACTAAAGGATACAGTTATTGCAATTAATATCTAAATCCACAAAATTGGTTTGGTGACCTCTGTTCTATGAGATAAAATCTGACCACACTTGTGGAATACGTGACAAAGTTGGGAAGGGAAGGATTGCTAAGTATTGATCTGTCAAAGTGCCCAGTTGCCATTAACTCCAGGTTGATTCTAGATTGTACTTTCTGACGTAACAGTCAATCAGCAAACTTCTTACGCTTACCCTAACGCTAACCCTACCATCGCGCCGCCCACTCAGGTGTGGCATAACAAACTATTTGTTTTCATCGTCCCCACGACTGGCTCGGAAACCCCGATGTTTAACGGGCCGTCCCAATTCAAGTCCCAAAATAACCAGCGCACTGTCCCAGTTCTGTCCCCTCCCCCGGCTGATCTGTGCGATATGCTGGTATGGGTTGTCAGATAAAACACCGTTGATTTTTTATTTTCATTTCGATAGTTGATTGGAGCGGAGAATTTCCTAACCTTCCATTAATTTTATCAATACTGACTAAACTAGTAACTTCGGTCTTGATCGTATTTGTAAACTCTAAAGAGTTTGGGAACACGTAGGAAATGAACTACCTACAAAAACCAACAATCATCAATCAGCCCGCATTTTAACAAGTTGTAAAAACTTAACACCGCATTTATTTCTCCCAAACTAACACGATTCCATAATCTCCGTTTTTTGGAAATAATTTCTGATAACAAATACTAAGGACTATAAATATAGTGTCATGAAAGTGTGAAAGAGAACACCTATTTACAAGTTCTACAGAATGTTTTAAAGCAACCGAAACCGCAAGATCTCAAGACAGAATTTTAATTAGTCCTCGTCTTCTATCTACAGTGTTCATTAGTGTTAAAAAAATGCTGCATTTGTCTGCCTTTGTTTGCAATCCCGCATCTAGGCTCTCATCTCATCATTCTCTAGGCTCGTTTTTTTATTTTCAACATAATAAACACATTAAACGAAATTTTGTTTGTGTGTCTCAAAAGCGTAATGGTCTATGTCAAACTTTTGTATGCTCCGTGAAAGAAATATCTTCATTTATCGATATTTGACGACAGCTTTGGTCTAGTGGTCGGAGGTCCAGACTACAAAACCGACTGTCGCGGGTTCGAATCCTGCTAGGGGCAAATGTTTGTGTGATGAACACCTGCATTTGAACCTGAGTCATGGATGTTTATAAATGTATTTAAGTATTTGTATCCGTTATTCTAGTCACCGTAGCACAAGCTCACGCTTAGTTTGGGGCTAGGTAATTGGTGTGTTCGTTGAAACAATTTATTATTTACTTTCCTATTTACTAGTCATTACACCGATATCTGCAAAAATATTTTCAAGCATATCAGTATTTACATCATTTATACTATTTACATTTAAATTTGTTTTTTTTTTCAAGTTTATCTCACTAGGAAACACCTGTTCTATGATACTTATAAACTTGTGTCTGTTATAAAAAGAGTGCGCCAGCGCAGATTTGTGAATTTGATAAGCGTGACGTCATTCCATTTCCATTATTATCCCGATCGCGTAGGCTAGAACCCGTACACGTGTCTGTCGTCTGTCGGTCTGTCAGACCCGTTATCGTATGGCATGATGGCCGCAGTAAAAATAGAACAGTTTTAGTTGCTCAGATTCTCAATGACTTCTACGATCTTCGTGAAATGGAATGAAATTTGGTTTTTATTCCTGACAATAACCCCCACGCTTATTTCGTGCGGTTTGTAAGAAGACAATACCGTCTTGCTTTTTCTAATCGATGACTTTCTTTGGATTTTAAAAATGATGTTTCACTGTTTCTTTTGGACAATTGTTTTTGATCATCATTGTAAGCGTCATTATGACTGCCTTTCTTTTTTACTTTAGCTATGTTATAGTGTACCCAAATATCATTGGAGGGGTGAACGACCGCGTACCTGCAATCGGCCGTGTTGACACAACCACTGTGTGACGTACCAAAGTGATAATGAGTGTCAGTGCAATGTACATGAGATTTCACGCTTTCGCGGACGGACAAGTAATTGGAGTTGATATTTCAGATTCAAATTCATAAAGTGTTGTTCTGATCTGAGTAATCTTAACTTTGATCTTACTTTAGTCCTTTGGATGATGTGTTATTGCTTGGTTGTGGTTGGTAAATTAAATTAATACGGGGACTACATTATAGTCATGCTCTATTAATTTTTTACATTGTTTGCTTTGTCCTTTACTCAAATTATCCTCATTCATACCAACTGCAGCAATATTTCTAGTAGCTCCGAAAGTCTCATCCATCATGAATAGTATTTCAAAAATTTTACCCAAGTTTCAATTGCTTTACAGGATCTGCCTTTTTTTCATTAACTCGAATGTTTCTGCAGGTTTGCAAGAACTTCTAGAATGTGCAAATACCACATATCGGGTTACCACAATCGTAGTTTTATGATGCGAACTTCTGCACGCGGGAATCGGGGCCGCGGCCTTGCCCCGGTTCTGAAGATTGGCACATTTTTATCTCTTGCTTGAAACATAGCCAATAGAAGTCTGCTGATTGATGGACAGCCCTTAGAGTCATTGGCACCGAGGAACTACGGTGAGAAGGCACTGATGTGGAATAATAACAATGTTGACCTCTCATGCAAATGGATTTGAACATTTTCTAGTTCTCAAGCACATTAACATTGTTCGGTGAGCTTGCTTTAATTAACAAATCTGATCCGCAGTTGATAGATTGTCTGTCTTAAAAATCACTTGAATGAAATGTTACAGTTCATGGAAATACATACATAATCTATTACGTTAGATGTATGCTGCGTATCTCATTCATGTTATGCATATCTTATTTTTGGTGTATTCTGTAAATAACGTTAAAAATGTTGAAATTAAGTTGTACGAAGTTAAAAAAAGGAGGATGGTTTTTCCATAAAAATGAGTCAAATATTTGCTGGTGATTGTGAGCCTAATGAAATATCCTATTGAAATCATAATGTTATTCTTAGTATACAGTTTAAATTAAGGTTATTATACTATTAATTATTTAAAGTAGAAGAATTGCTTGATAAATTAACAGATCGGTGTTAGGTATAAGATGATTTGATAACGTTCAACATTGAAATCCATGTCTTCTGTTTTTTGATGTGGGAAATTGTATGTAGACTGTTTTGTAAACAGCCTATGTATTTTTCAAGTCAAAAAAACACCTTTCTACTTTTCTTCAAAAAAAAACGTGGCATTTTCAACATTCTTGTTAGAAATGTTACCAGCCGACCGCTTTGTTGTTTCGTAACTTAAAGCTTCAACAGGCCATATAATCAAAAAGTTTGTTCAACCATAAATAAACGATGATTTAGTACAGGAAATGACGGATTAAACTCATAAATGTTAAGAAATGACGAGGCAATATTGACAGCTCGTCAACAAGACTATAAGATAGGCCCTGATGGATTTGTTTTAGGACGTATCTAGTACTAATGCCCAAGGATGATACGCTCACTTAATTCAATTTGCTAAGTAAGACTAAGCTGTTTACGCTTAGACGTTGCATGTTGTTGACCTAACGCATGTGTTGGCTATTATTGGATAACCCTTTTTCCTTTCGTAGTTTAGTATCAAATTTTTGTCTACTGAAATATGTTCGGAGTAAGCAATGATGATATATTCGCATGCAAATTCGCTTTTTGCCAACAGACAATATACGCTGAGACCTGACACCGATGACACAAATACTTCACCTACATTATTTTCTGTATCATGTCTTTAATCGGTCGTTCTCACCTCGTATCGTTATTACGAAATTGTGTTGCACGTGCATGATGATTATGAATCACAATCAAAATATCAACAAATGAATGACCGCAATACACTCAATCGAACAGTGAGATAGATGTCTGGTGACCCAACAATCAGCTGTGGCGGGCGGTGAGAGGCATCGCTGTTTTCCTTTTTGACAGCTGATACTTTCTAACTTGTGCTATAAATAAGCAACGAAGTTTTCAATAGACTTAGAGACATCTGCATCAAAATACCTACCTATATACAGTTTGGGCTCAATTTTGACGGCCCGCTTTCGCACTCCCAACAGAAAAACAGTCGACACCGTAGTCCGCGCATACACCGCCTGTCTACTTATCCATCACTGCACATCCGCACGATACGGCCTCACGATTTCACTGTCACAGCACGCGACGGCCGACTGGCCGAGAGTCACCAGCACAGACGCGCAAGAGTACCGCGGGTATACTAGTGATCGCGACCTCCACGCTCGGAGCGTGAGACCGCCGAAGCCTGGTGGCAGGTGGGCCGCAAGAGGGCAGCACAAAGTGTACGAGACGACGCGCGTGACTCGCCGCCGCCGACTGACGGAGCGCGCCGCGACGAGCCTCGCACCACCACACGCGCAGCGCGCACACGCCCGCAGCGCTCGCCCGCGTCGCCTCACACCACCGCAACTCCTCTACACCGACACTCCGCGCCTCGCCGGACGCTCAGATCCGCTGATATTTTAAAGTTTCATACCCAATTTGACTTTAAAATCTCATCGTCGTCGAAGCGACTCGAGCCCGAGCTGAATATTTACCTAAATAATACTGCGGTGTCTCACTGGACGCATTACTTGCGCAGTGAATGAGCAGCGCGTGTAGAGGCGCCGAGAACGCATGCGCCACGCACACTCCCTCGAGGTGCCTCAAACTTAAAATTTGACGTAGACGTGTGTCTGTAGTGACTAGAGAAGCTTAGGCTGTCCGAAATGAGTCGGGCGAATTGAAAAATAAGCCTTTGCAACTTACTAAAGAATTCGAATTGAAACTGTTGAGTCTGGGTTGCGGAGAGAAGTTCCAGCCAACAGATTGGATCTTTTGTTAGCTATTCAACGAATAGCCAAAAAGAACGAAGATGCTCAACTAGTATTACGACCAAACGAGTAAACGAAGGTACAAATAACACAGCGCGCTGCATTTGTGTAAGTTAGCGCAGCGCGGAGGCAGAGTAAGGTCATCGTGATGATTTAGCAGCGATGCTATAAATTGCGCAAATAGATGTTCCAATGAACTCGTTTAATAATAACTGGCGTAGTGAGGGCGCGGGCGTCGCCGAACAGAATAGCGCAGTCGTCGCTCGAAACGTTCTCAAGGTTGAACACGCGGCATACTTACCAATACTTAGTTTAAATGAGAATATCTATTACGAAAATCGTGTACGACTGGCGTGTATTCCGATTGAAATTCCAATGTAAATCTATGTGTCGTTCGTCTAGTGCCTTATAATGTTTAAGTAAGATTCCTTCAAAGATTTTGTTTTCAAAGTCTTACTTAATCGTTTTAGGGTGTAAATAAAATGTTTATTGCCATTGAAATTCTAGGCGGAACAGCTCAAGTCAAACAACCCAAGGTCTTGTTAGAGATTAATCTCGATACTCTTCGACCGTACATTTGGTTAATGGTTGTAGCGTTCATTTGGTACCACGTGACTTCTGTTTTGATACCGACGCAATTAAAACTGACATTGAAAAATTAGAGGAGGTAAAAAGACGCTCATTAGTCACCTTCAGACACGCATCATCAACGTCAACGAATCGCTAGCGGCTAAAAATGTGAGTTTGCTTCAAAATGTTCAGATTACAAGCACAAGCCAAATTGATATCAACTTTGTTTTTCGAACGTTTTATGTTACATGTCTGTAGATGATTGTAGATCATTGACAGAATTTAACGAACAATGCCAACTAGAAGCTATTATTTTATTTTGAAACCAACAGCTTATAACAGTAAATCATATGCAGATTGTGTTAAGTACACATCGCACAGTGATTTCAGTGATGTATGATAACACAGGTACATATGACAGCACGTCCAGGGCAAACACAGCAGGATATTAATCGCATGTGATGAGGGTGTTTTTGCAACAAAAATGAGTAACCTGATGTGTTGTCGCAAGAATGTTGTTCATATTAGCTATTAAATTGCAAATGCTTATATTTTCTCCAAATTAACACGAAATTTAACACCTTATTTAAGTGACCATTTCTCATTATCGGTAATATAAGATTTTTTATAGATTAAAGTTTTACAAAAAGTACACCGATTACAAGTGTGAATGATGGCGTCATACACAAACTTTAATCGCCATTCAAATCTATGAAAGACTAGCGTTTTGACAGTTCATTACTAGTACGTTACCGATTGGTGGTGTCCAACACCTAATTGTTACTTTTGGCTTATTTTTTACTACCAGCTGTTTTTTAATTATTATTATTATAGACAATTCATTACTAATGTTAAATGTGTTTTATAACTCAAATCAATATAATTATTAGTAAGTCCCGTTTTGCTGATAACGTTGACTAAGTAGTTAGTCATATAAAATACTGCTGAATTATGGATGCAAATCACAACAAAATTAATGTCCCAAGTAGGTACCGGAATTGATATGAATATCCAAACCGATTCCTACTATACACTTGGAGAAGGCTCCTGAGTTATCAAAAGATCACCAAATACATTATAAAATTTACTGTACGGACGAACTGTCGTTCTTCATCAAAAATTCTGATGCCTTGAACTCGGGTTGACAGCTACTTAGAACGTTACTATTATACCCAAATTATTTAGCAAGCAGGGTTTCGACAACATTTAATTAAGACCAATGGTATTTCAAAGTTTAAGCCAAACCTCCAGTGCCAACATTTCAGATTTGAATAGAAAAACCATAAAAATGATTTCGTCTCTTTGTCACTGCATTAAACAAATTGCGATACTTCAGCAACAACTATGTAAATAAAACTAGTCCACGTTTCGTGGGTTAAACGAATCTACATCGCAATTTATATCTTTGAAGCGTTGTATAAATCACTGAACTATTTAGTTGGTCAAAATTTTTCATTTAGCCCGCCGCCTACATTTGACGTCGACATAATAGATTTGAATAAAGTAAGCTCGAATGTAACGGCACAGATTACTAAATAGTGGTAACGGCCTTCTTTTATCTCTAATCAGCCTTTAAACGTCCCACTGCTGGGCACTATGAGGTGGTGCGAGCCATACTCCACCACGCGGGCTCAGTACGGTGCGGTGGAGGGGTGTGTGTAAGGCAAGTGACCAACCTTACTGTCAGATGTTATTATCTATCAATTTTAACCGGGACCGACAGCTTATCGTACCTTCCGAAGCACGAAGGTGCTTGTAAATAGACGTCACTTGTATGGTCAGAATCATATGGCCCATCCCAAACATGACTACGCCAAAGGTTTCTTAACTTTATTTGAAATGTTTATCTCCGTTGTCTTGAAATAGTCTTAGAGTAAGGCTTACCCGTTGTAATACTTGAGCGATGCGACGCTATAATATCCAATATATGTGTATATGTATGCCTATGACAGTGTCCTATGTGACGAACAGCGATAGACATAAGTGAAATTAAAATACACTTAAAGAAAAAAAGAGCGATCGCCCGGCTTGCGAGAGGTACGGGTTCGAGTCCCGCCTGTGGCAGTCCGTTTTTTCATTGAGTGTATTTTGATTTCACATTGCAAAGAAATTCGTATTGTTAATGCTAAATATATAGAAACTCAGTAATTGACACAAGTTTTAGTGGCATCACGTCGGGTTACCGCGTTGCGGCCCCTACGTAGGACATCGCCTTATAAACTGTCAAATTGACAGGCTGTAGTAACGTTAACCCTTAATAAAAAATATATAAGGGTATGTTTATTACATATTTCTTATATAATTCCCCCTACTAGATATAGTATAGTACTCTTATTTGTCTTGACAACGACACGAAGTGGAGTGAGTCTTCTTTAGTTAGCTCATTTCTGACTTCACAGACATTTACATAATAAAACAATAATATTTGACTGTAAATAATATTTTGTGTTTGTAATTATTAGATCCATCCAAGCCAATTTAACATTAATTAACCTTTCAATTTGTGTTCAAAGGTCATCTCAAATTCTATTTAATGAACAGTTTAATTAACACTTATTGACATTCGAATTAATTTGAATTACACTTCAATAACAAAACTATGAGAGTAATGTCCATATTATTATAGTGCATGTTCAAAACTAAAAATACATATGTGCCACTAGTTTTTAACATCTACCCACGAATTTGAACGATAAACTTGATAAAAAAAATGGCGTGTACTGTATGAACATAATAGTACATTATGATATTATACGTGCGGTAAGTTGAAAATTACAGCCGAGATATTGCTAGCTCGAGCCGTGTCCGAGGGCTATAAGGAAGCAGATTCTGTAATTTTCAAAGCGCACGTTTGTCATACGACGTTTTATAACATATTTGCGAGGAAATAAATAAAACTAAATAAAAACAATACAGCGAAAAGAAAAAGCGCGCAAAACAAATTTATTTGTCCACTAGAGATGCGCGCGCATCACCTTTTTTTTTACTCAAAGGTACATAAACAGCCAGGATTACTAATAATGTAAATTAACATTTTTGTGTTTTTGTGTTATACGGATACACCTGTGTACGGATAAATGGTTGTAATTTATTGTCAAAATTATAAAAAAAAATCCCCCAAAGCAAATTTTATTTATAAAATATTGACTTTTCTGACCAAAAAACTCTTTGATACGATTTTAAAAAGTATCGTCTTAGTGTTATTTTAAGAAGGAAGTTCTTAAAAACCGTGCATGTCTCTTTCTAAAAAAAGAACAGTAACAGTTCCGCACTTGTGCGTTTTACATTATTCGTAATGAAATACATACGATATTGACATTACAATCATATTTTGGTAGTCTAAGTCCACAAGCATCTTCTAAGAAAGGCTTTTGATAAATTCTACCCCCAAGGGGGGTATAAAATAGGGGAAGAAAGTTTGTATGAAACTCGGTGGAAAAAAACTAAAGTCCACGCGAACGAAGTCGCGGGCGGCTGCTAGTGAATAATAATTTACAACCATCTACGACTACATCCAATACCATCATTCCGTTCGTTAATCTATCTCCATATCTGGGGTAAATGGTTATAATAGCAAGTCCTAGCGAGGGGAGGTGGCCACCCCGGGAGCCCATCTTCACTTCCGCCGGCGCCCAGAACATTGCCAAAAACACTTAGCGAAAAAGCGATTTTCCAGCAAGAAAACACTGAGAAAATGCGGCGTCACACGGCAAGGAAACATTTGGGACACCTCATTTACTTTTATAATTCACGCCGCATGTACTCCAACCGTTTGATTACCGACTATGATTGTCAATTTTATTAACTCAACCCAAGAAAGCGAGACCATTAACTGATCATTCTCCGAGACAAATATGACGAGTCATGCACTCATTTTTCAAGACCAAAAGGTTTCCTTGCCAAGGTGATTAAACAAATGAAAATAAAATGTCAAAAGTTCTGGCGCTTTTTTCAGTAATTTTCCCCAGCGCATTGAAATTCCGAGTCTGATTAAGCTTCAAGCTTCAGACGTAGGTAGGTGATATTTTTCAAGCTCTCGAGTGACGGGTGACACGGGATTTGTTATTATCTTTTCTGTTCGTAATTTGTATATTTTGACTGTTCCTCTTGGCTCTAATAAAGTACTTCCATTTTGAATTTTCCCACATTGCTTATGAAACGCTCCTAAACTTAAGACATCGATAAATCTTTCGTAATTGAGTCTGCTTAGCGAAATATTGCGATTTATATACGCGGTGCAACCGCATGGCCACACATAGGCAATGTAACGAGTTTGGATCGTGTCATTCTGTGCGCAGTGACAGTCTTGGCTGGTTTATAGAGGTGGCAGTCTTTGTCGAAGCCGACCTAGGGGCCGTAATGTGTAACTTTTCGTCCGTATTTTCGGGCCTGACCAGACCACCAACAACCAGCTCGTTTGCTCGCACGTTCAAGCTTGTAGGAGTCACAGGGATTACAGCCGAAACTACGGAACTATTAAAGCTTACGGAGTAGGGCCTCAGGGCCCGATTGGCTTGTGCTTGACAATAGCACATAAAAGTTAACATATTTCTGTAGAAGGGACTATTCTGCGCGACGCAACAAACAGTCGTAACCAGCACAAATGGAAGCTGGTACTTGGATGTTTCTGTACAATAACCAACAGATGATGTATAATGCTACTGAGCATGGTAAGAGTTTGTCAATTTGTTGGGTGGTTCCAAATATTTAAAAGTTTGAAGTGATTGTAACTTTTGTAGTAATCGCAATTGAGTGCTCAATTTCAAGCCAATCTTGTACCTAGAAACAGTAATTTGTATTTACAACCTATTTCCTATAGAAACTCAAAACCAATCTACCGAAAAGGCAGAGCGGTAGCCGGGTGAAAATCATCAAACTGATTATAGTTTTTATTCTCGATATTTTACAAGTGATTTTGATTTGTCGATCGTTGAATCTTGTAAGATTGCGGTTCGCCAATTTAGTATTGGGATGTTGATCCAACAAAAACCCTGCGGTCGTCGACCTCTCTTGTCGTATAATTTTGACATTTCATAAATGTAATCATTAGCCAGTTTTTTCGGTCCGACCCGAGGGCTTGACTCATATTTTGGATCGGAACAGGCTGGCTAAACGCCGTAACGATATAATTAATAATACACACGTGATGTTTTAGGCACCCAATTATAGTTTTTACAAAATGACAAGACTTGCCATATATGGGACGATATCTTACAATACATACCTTTGAGCTAGGTTAAATAAGTCGTGATGTTAGTTTAGATTTCTAAATTAACTGAAGTTACGTTCTAAGAGTAACTTATTTATTTATTTAAGCGTCCACCTTATTTACACATTTTTGATGTGCTATTGCACACTTAACCCCTTTAGGGCATTCTCTACCAGTCATACCGTTGGGATAATCTTAGTCCGTTTTTTTTTTAAATAACGTTTTGAAAACCGTCTGTTTTAAATAATAGGGCGGGCCCATGTTAATGGACTTTAAAATGGACGAAAATGAGACTTAGTAGCGCAAATAGACTCCGAGAAATACATAAACAAGCTTTTATCCGCGGCTTCGCTCGCGTAGTAAATGTGAATAGGCTTGTTTCCACTATGAAAGAAATATTCAAAAACTGATTTTCTCTAAAATAATTCATAATTTCAGATGCCTTTACACTAATATTTTTCTGCAGTTCGTATTATTTGATTTTTAATTGGAATTCAAATGATAATTAGTCACTCAGTCGGCATTGCACGCGATGACGTCAAAGTGTGTTATTCCCATACAAGCTCTATGAAGAAAAGCGTTTTGACAGTTGATAAAAAGTACGTCAACGATTGGTGGTGTCAACTACCGTATTAACTACTAATAGCGCACATAGCCCTCAAAACTCAATCGAGTGGCGCCATCTATCGTTAAGCTGTAAGTTGATTTTTAAATTTTTACATGGAATTGAGATGCTTTTTCGCGGAAAAAAGTAGCCTATGGTACTCGCCAACCTACCTACCACACAAAAACATATCATAGCATTGCTCCGTTGCGTGGTGAAAGAAGGACAAACAAACAAACAAATTGACATTCCCATTGATAATATTAGAAGGTTTAGCTATCCCTATGCTATGTATGATAGTTTGCGAGTGCTAAGTGCCGAATGTGCTAGCCTATATCTGGACTTGTTGCTTACATGTTCATAATGCTTACTACCTGGAAGATATAGAGTGGAAAATAATATTTTTCGATCGCCTGGTTTGTACGAACGGTAGGCTAATTTGAAGTTTGCAAATAATCACCTTTAGAGTAAGGCACTGTGGCTCCAATAAGCACCCACAATTATGCGAAAAGATTGAGAATCTTTTGTTTGAATTACCCAAAGGCACATGAACTTTTTTAAATTTTCTCGAAAAATTATGTGTAGTGTAACGCTTTCAGTCATGCAAAAAACATGTCATACAAACTATTTCTGCTCATACCTACCGTACGAGTGGAAATTCGGTGACAGATTGAATGAATGATAATATTTTGGCTGTAGAAGAAATCGACTGTCTGTGGCGGGAATCGAACCCGCGTCTATGGGAATTTAGTCCGTGTGCCTGTACCACTCGGCCACCCAGAAATTGGCAAAGGCTGTTGTGCCGCTGCTTTCCTAACATGTAGGCCGTATGAATGATGTTGTAGTTCAAAGTGAGATGGTAGAATAAAGACAAAGCATTTTTGCACCAAGAAGTTAAAATGAAATACATATAATAGTCCTCCTGGCCGATTTCAACAGATATCAGACAACTACGCAGGTAATATTATAGTGCACAAGTGTGAGCGCAATACACAGGTGCACTCACAGTTCCATCACTCTCAAAGTTCGGTGAGACGGCAATCCGCCATGACCGGAGAGAGATCAGGCGCAGCACCAACGGCTTAACGTGCTTTTCGATGCACGGTGGTGTAACACCGCCAACTTCCCGACTCCGAGCTGTTTTTGAGAAATTCATGACAGAATTTCTCAGAAACGATTTTGGCTCGACCTGAGATTCGAACCCAGGACCTCTCAGATGTAAGGCAGAAACTGCCACTTCACCAACGAGGCAGAAAATTTATGTGTTATATTCCGTGCAGGATTTTGGAACGTGACGGTCTTTAAGAATAACCCCTTGGCGCCTGAGCGACCCACGCGCTGCCCACGCGCACCCAAACTCAATTGTTGAGTTTAGATAAATCAATACACGAATTCGTACCCAGACGATTAATAATAGTAATTTGAGGTTCAGGATGTGTTTATCGGACACGAATATCGATATTCGATTATTTTTTTGGGTTAGTGTTGATATGAAATATTTAAATCGCGCGAGGCTAAAGATGCTAAGGAGCATTATTACGAGATTGAGAAGTCCGATTCATAATTGGGAATGATCAGGTTGTAACGCACTGTGATGTAGTACCTTCCCACATACAAAACCGAAGAAAATAATATTTAAAATATCGATGAATTTGTAATTCGATTACACAGAAACCTTATTAGCACGTTCACTTCTGTATTTATGAGGGTGTTTGATTTATTCAGTGATACTTCTTTAACATCGGGTAACGTGAAACCTTTTTGTTTAATACCAGTTTTTGGTTTCAGATTAATACATTAGTCTTCGATACCGGTCCGCCGATAAGTTTGACTGGTTTACGATATTTTTTGCGGATACCAAGCTATTGTATTTCAAAAGGAAAAATATAAATTAAAAACTACCTACATGTTTAAATAAAACAACGGTATTGTTTCAATACTATGAGAATAAAAAAACTAACACGGGTTGCACTCCGGGAGTGCCGGCAGAAGTGAAAACTTAACAACCGTCTTACGGTTTTTCGATCAGCATCACGTGACATGACGCGAGTTTCACAGTTTCTACCCATGCCACAAAAGTGCTCAACGCCGCTAAAGAAGTTTTCACTTCAAAAATCCAATAATGCAGAAAGCAAATATTGATTGATTGATGTGATGTAACGGAGAAATCTAAGAATGAGTATTTTTAGAAGTTTAAACGGTTAAAGAACCGATTGAATCCATCGGGAATTGAGTTTAAAGTTTGGCAGTCGTACTTACGACTGTTGATATAATAAGGAAATACAAATAAAACAAATGAGAAAAGTTATGTCCAAAATCTCCAATTAGACGTAAAGTTATTAGGTTTTTGTTTAACGTAGGTAAATTTATGAAAAATCTATCCGAATTCCAAGAAAAACAATGTATTTAATTAACCTCATTGTGCGATGTGTGGGAATTAATTAACAACTTACTCGAGTGTGATAAAATTACAACATACAATGATGCCTGCCTACCAGACGCTCCTAATATGATGGCCCGTAGGCGGTTAAGCTAGTTAATTAGGTATATCATATTACTTTATCTCAAAAACATGGTAAAAAAATGAGTGATCATCACTGTTCATGCCTTCTTAAAAACAAATTTCAGAAGTTAATATGCAACCAAAGCGTCCCAAGCACATGATGTCTATTTATATATTACACAATACCACGAATTGGGGACAACGACCCCAGTTATCTAATGCCCAAACTAGGACGCCGATTTCCGTGGGTCATGGTTGCCTGACAAGTGTATCGACCCCGGTCCATACCCGTTAGGGACAAGATGTGGCTCAAAACTGCATTCCGTGGTTCGTTTTGTCTATCCACCGTGACGTCACGCGGTCGTTCGCCTGGCACACAGCGTTTTTACGTTGAATCAGGTCAAAAATTTGGGTTGAACTCGAATATCGGGCGTTTGTTCACCTCTCTAGGTCGCGCGCGTTCGAATTTTCGCCGTCTTACTCATACTGTTTAGAATCGATCGAGATGGCACAGTTCCTAAATTGTTACGGTAGGTTATGCGGTGTGGCTTTTTACAGCGGACTAGTTTTTTTTTAATTGAAAATTTCAAGGTTTCTGGCGCCAAGTAGTACCTACATTTTCACATTTAAATACCTACTATATAAAGGTAATAAAGGTTAATACTACTTTCTTACTACATATTAAAGGTTCGTGAATGTAAGTAAATACGAATACGTCATGTTGTCAAAGTGATTTTGATGTATTCGTGCTTGCTTTCAGGCACTGCAGATGTAGTGAGGGTTTTTTAAGGGTATAGAATTCCATTTAAGTAGACGATGTCTTCAATCTGAGTTTATTAGGCCATAAACAATATCTCTTCTATAAAAAAATAATAATCGCAAAATGAGTTGTTATTAACAACTCATTTTGCGATTATTATTTTTAAAACGCATAACTCAAGAACCCCTGGACCAATTATTTTATTTTTTTTATAAATAAACAAATATTTCACAACTATCACACCAATTCTCTAGTCCCAAATTAAGCTACGAGGCTTGTGTTATGGGTACTAGACAACGGATAAACATACTTAAATACTTACTTTTTTTGTAAATAAATACATATTATACATAGAAAACACCCAGACCAGTACCTACAACCAGACATGTTTACGCACACAAATGTTTGTACAGTGCGAGGATCGAGCCCGCGACCTCTTGGTAAATAGTCAACTTCGTGACCATTACACCAAAGTGGTCGCCAAATATATACACCCCATGCTTACTATCCAACAAACTAGAAAAGGAAAACCCAACGAATAACTCTATCACAGGAAACTATCGCATCTCTCCAATCGGCCCGCTCGCACACTGACCCAATGATCAAGTGTCGCCATCACATCAATCCACACAAATTCATAGGAAAACCACTCTTACTACAAGCTCATAGGATACCCCTAATGTTCAGCTTGACGACCTACCATACGTATGTATACACACGTCAGCACATCAAGGTGCATACCGCAGTATCTTATGCAATCGTAATAAAAGCTAATTTAGAACAAAAATCTATAGAGTGATGTGCCGTCGTCTGTGCAGGCATAGTCTAAAAAGGAAATCCTACTTGCGCGAGCGTCGATAGATAGGCGACTAACGCGTTTACAACTCCCATTAAAATTATGAAAGGTTCAATAAAGGGGGATGCTTAGAAAGTAATATATGTCCGTTACACATATGACATCGACATAAGTTGTTAAGCCTAGTCAGACCCTCAGGTAAATAAAATAAATATTTCACAACAATCACACCAATTCTCAAGTCTCAAATTAAGCTACGAGGCTTGTGTTATGGGTACTAGACAACGGATAAACATACTTAAATCCTTTTTTTTGTAAATAAATACGTATTATACATAGAAAACACCCAGACCAGTACAAACACACATGTTCATAACACACACATGCTTGTACTGTGCGGGGATCGAACCCGTGACCCTTGGTTTTAGAAGTCCGACATGTAGACCACTGCACCAAAGGTAGCTAGGGTATAATAATATCTGACAATATGTAAGGTTGTCGAACTCCAAAAAACGCTCCACCGTTCTTCTCGTAGGTATCACGTACCACCAGTTGAGGTGAGGCCTAATATCCAGCTGTGGAATTAATGCAGGCTGAAACATTTTTTTGACCGTTTTATTTTAAATCAATAAAAAAAAGGTTTTTGATAACCGCGTCCTCATTTTCAATAGTTAAATCAAAATTGATTCTCAATTTATTTCTGTTAATCGTGCTCTCCAGTTCCATTTAAAAGTCATGTTTCAGTTCTTGATCCAAAAACAAGTTGCGTAATTGAAAAACTAGGTAATTAACAAAAACATGGAACATGACTGTACATCCTACATTAGCAAAACAATACCCATTTATACTTAGCAAAGCTAAGCAAAAAACGGTTGCTGTGCGGATGATGGTTGAAATAAACGCAAACAAAACTTAGTTATAACGTAAGTACTTAAGTATAGACAGTTTTTCTAACAAAAATTTGAAGATTGTTGGAACAAGGTTAGGTTCCCTTAGTAAACAAAAAACGGGTATTGAAACGTATTACTACTTACCTAATTTTAGATTTAATTTTTAGGTCACGGGACCACAGTGAGTTATTCTAAGCTATTTATCGCATACATTTCGACATTAAGGAGCTATTACTGACAAAGAGAATAGTGCAACAATTTTAGTTTCATAGTTAATTTGACATACGACTGAGCAGCTCGGGCTACGGGCCAAAATCATAATAGATGATGATAGAACAAAGTATCTTGAATTGTTTATAGTGATGATCAGGATATCCGACGGAAAAGGAAGATCCGTATCCGTATCCGTTAGTTTTCTGGCGGATCTTTTACAGATCTTTTCACTTATTAATTTTCAATTGGTAGGATGAAATGCTATTCAATATAGATAAGTGAATATTTTTTATTTATATTTATATATTTCTTAGAATCAAATATTTGGCGCCTTTATATTGCAAACATTCATGGTAGTAAGTTGCTATATCCATAGTATATAACCCGAAGGTACTAATCAATGACGTCAATTATCGATTTAAGGTCTCGCTTGCTGACACCGATTGAATAAGGAAATGAAGATCGCGGATCTTGACAACAAATATCCGTATTCGAATCCGTATCCGCGGATCTAAATTTTTAGCGTTCCGGCTCATCACTAATTGTTTATATGGATCAAGGCATTATTAAAAATATCGACTAACATGTTTTGCTCTTAAAACTGATACCAATAATATCCCTTGCAAACAACTAGCGAGACAGGGTGTGAGGCTGGAACATTTGCTTGGCGTGGCAAAATGTCTGCAATTTTTCACATATTTATTGAGAAAACACAATATGTCGCGCACTCTTTTTGACAAAGTTACGTAGCAAAATACTTAAATAGGTACCTGTACAGACCTATCTACTTTACATACTCGTAAATATACTCAAGTCTAAGCTTGATCATAGTACAGTACAGTTTTTTATATATATAAATATTCAACAACATCACATACATTGATCTGACTCCGTGGTAAGTAGCTTAAGCACTTATGTTACAGATATCAGAAACAACAGTGGTATTACAAATAAACTTAAACAAATACATATAACACCCAGACCAGTACAAACAGACATGTTCATGCGCGCAAATATTTGGATCGGGGATGGTTAATAGTCAACTTCTTGACCATTACACCAAAGTGGTCGTCTAAATTTTAAATGTTTTGCTGGTATTTTATCATACTACTTGTCACAATTATTTTCGCTGACGATGATGCATTGAGGTGCAATACATAGGTATCGTCAAATGACCAATGATGAAACAGACCATAATTTATGCCACCACACTGCCAACTCTTAATTAATGGGAAGACATGCCATAGCCCAGCCCTTAGAGTGACCCTTAGTCTAAAGATCAAGTACTTTTCGTTTTAGTTCATCGCACAGCTATAGGGTTAGCCGAAAAGCTTAGATTAACTTGTGCAAATGTAATTATTTCATTCCAAATATTCGTGTTTCTTGTGGAGACAATACTAATACTAATGGTCTAACCACCAGGCGCGAAACAAGGTTCTTGTGACAAAAAAAAAATTGGTTGCCTGTAAAGTCGGTATACGGGCGAAAGTTTTACGTGACAACGACTTTGAGTGGTAAAATAATTTTAATGTGAATATTCATTCGTATAACATGAACCGGTGTGTATGCCTATCTCTCTCACTCTCTCTCTCTCGCTCTGTCTCTCTCGCTCTTAGGCGGGTTAACTGTGCTCGAGTGGAAGGGACGCGTGCCTTTCACTTTTTATGTCTGTCTCACTCGCTCTTAGGCGGGCTAACCATGCCCGAGTCGAAGGGACGCGTGCCTCTCAATCGCTCTCATTGTGAGCGCGGAACGTGAGCGGAGCGTAACGCAGTTTCTTGAAGTGTCACCCGGCAAACCAATTTATAAGACGTTGTCACGTCAAACAGGTTGACTTCATTTCGGCGGATAACATGCTTGGAGCCGTAACACTGTGCAGATCAGGGGAAAGTATTAGAAAAGACTAAGACTTAATGTTAATTGAAAATAAATAAGGCTAATTTGATTGTAAACTTGTTTACTTGTAATCTAATAAAAACATAATACTGCAAAACTCAAAAATATGGTTTATAATGTGGTTCAATGTGGAAAATATCCTGGTTAAATCTGTACGCCCGGAAGTACTCAACCATTGATTAAAGGGCTGCATCACAAATTAACTGAAGGAATGACATAATTCAGTTGAGCACAGACTAAATTATTGTGTAAAGTGTTAATTACCATGTTTCGCAAAATGAATAAAACCAGAATCATTCGCCAGTTTGCACATAAAATAATGGAAATATAACTCGTGCAGATGTAATGTTTCCAGTTATTTATTAAAATATCAAATGGTTGTACGTTACCTGTAAATAGTGAAACTGACAAACACGAAACAAAGTACTGAAATTCCGCTCCCAAGCAAAATTGTTGGCGAACTCATGTTGTTAAAATAACTGAGTTTATAATTGAAGAAAGGGTTGGAAACATAAAATTATTAATAAAGGGAAATATCACCAAATTAGCTTTTCTTGGTTGAATTTTTAATTAGTCGACTGTTTTATAGCATAAAAAGAATTTTCCAAACAGGGCATGCTTGAGATGTAGTAAAAAATACGATCGCCTTTTGATAACCCCCTTCTTTTTTAAAATCTGTTAAAAAAACAGTCATAAATAGCACTATCGTATAAATGTATATTGTAAGAGTGTCTTTTAAAAATGGAAAATGTGCTAAGAGGAAATTGATTATAAAAAGAGCACACTGGCCAAATCCTCTTGAGGATATAATGCAATCCTTATTTCTTTCATTTCAACTTCCAAGAAGCTGTCTTTGCATACCAAAATTAAAATGAGTTTGAATATCGTCATGCAGTTATTGCACCATAAAAAATATTCAAGAAGCGTAAAACGAATCCAAACATAATCCGACTTATAACGAAAGTGCAAGCTGTCTACAAAATCCATTCCTACCGGTTAGCGGTAGCTACTGGGCCACCGACAACGATGTCCTGACTAAAAGTCTTATAAAAGCTAGAACTAATAAAGAAAATCAAGCTTTTGCAACTTTAAAACTAGGTGTACATTCCGTTGAAGGAGTTGGAGAAGTAAGCTCTTTGTTGGATGGCAAAAGTTACTATTTATAGCAGGACTAGTTAAACTTGCGCGACAGGGTGGTAGGCATAATGCGAAGACGTCAGAATCGCTACATGTGTCTAGACCAGTTGGGTGTGCAATTGTAAGGAAATCGGAATTCGATTAACCTAAAGTATTAGATTTCAAACCTGATTAAGGTGGGTCTGTTGAAATTTGAATACTTATTTTACTATGACTCGAATAAAAAAAAAGGTTTTCCACACACACAGTTTAAAAAAAAAAATGTAAATTATTTTCATCTTGACAAATAATTTTTAATACGGGCAAAAATATGATACCATAAGTAATTATAGGAAAGAACCTATTGCATTCTAGATTCTCGGGAACGATGTGATGGTACATGTAAGAATACATTGAATGTTCCAGAAATTCAGATTGACCTAATTTGTTGACATTTAGGTCAGACCACTGAAAAGTCAGTTCATAAAACTGCAAAAAATTTTGATAAAAAGCTGCGAAAGTAGCTGTTTTTGCAATTTTGGTGCTGCTTGTAAAGTTTGTTACTAAGATCAAAGTAAGCTATTATTTAAGTGTTTTTATAAGCTTGATAATATTTTGTCTACTAAGAGTATCGGCTGAATGTGTATAAGTTTTCACACACCGAACACTATGTAGGTAGTCTAGAACCTCATCTGTTTTACTTACATTACATTACGTACTGATTACGGCATTTAGTTTCACATGTAATTATCAGTCCCTTTTATTGCTTAAATACTTGCTTCCTTCTCATAATATGTGATTTTCTTCTTATATTTCATAATATTTGTTGTTATGTATTCGCTAAACAGGTACTAGTAGTAGTGTAAAAGAACTTGAGTTTAAATTTTTCTACAAGTTTGGCTTAACTTGCTTGGTTTGTACTTAAGCTAGTAAAACTACACAAAGTGCCTAAATCAAAATTAATTAAACAGTGTTAATCTATATAGTCCAGGAGGTGGAGACCTGGTGTCTTGTACTACAGATTGTGTCACTATCCATCACAAGTTGTCTTCACAATAGTTTAACAATTACACAATGTTTTGAAACAAAATTTGTATTATCTCCTGTTGTGAAGAAAATAAATTATTTTATTATTATTATTACTTATTTTCATAAATTGGTACTAGAGTATTTCATTTCATTTCGCGGCCGCTATCAGTTCAATTTATGAATTACTTAGTGAAAATTCTCCCAAAAATTCAGAATAAATTAATAGTTCCCAATAACGCAGCGTTAATAGTGGTAACTCGTTTAATATCTCAGAACCAGAAAAAAAAACTTAATGGGAAGAAATTCATGGATCTCCAGAAGTTTGCAAGGTTATTCGGGTCAGTGTGCGACCCTCTAGACTTAAGGCTCTACGACGACGAAAAATTTTGAATGCTGGCATTGCTCACTTTCTTCAATATACTTTTTTGACATAAAAAATTTTGCTTAACTAACTTATACACCTTTCAGAGTGGTAATGATTAGAAAAAATTTAAGCACTCGCTTCGCTTGCGCACTCGAATTGAAGTCCAATAGATATTTTGAGAGAATCATAATAGTCACAAATTTCGAGCACTCGCTACGCTCGCGAACTAACTTTTGTAACCATAAAAAAGTTATCACGAACGCTCGCTTCGCGAAATTCTTTTTTCAAATTTGCAAAAATTCTAGTTGATGGAATCAGGCGTTACTTTGCGGAAATCCATGACTAAAGCTGAAAAAAAGGATTATTTTGCTTTTCCACTAACCGACGACTATTGTCGCTCGTAGTCTGTCGAAGCGACAACATCTCCTGAGGATACCACGTGTAGTGGCAAAACGCGTCGAGTGTTTTGTTGGTGTCAGTGTTGTGATTCCAGGTGCATCTTCTGTGTCACGTTGTGAGTTGTAGGTATTGTAAGTCCAGCGACGACTTTCAGCTCTAGCTGTATCAGGTGATTACAGTTGGATGTATTTTGGTTCCTGCGCTGGCGTCGCTTAGTGGAAATTTAAAGCAAAACAATCCTTTTTTCAGCTTTGCAATAAATATCTAATAATAATAAAAATAATAAGCGTCTAAAAATTCTGAAGGGTTGCACAGCTTTATTCCCAAACGCTTGCTTCGCTCGCGGACAAATTGCTTTGAGATATTCTGAGAGATCATTACAGCCAAAAAAAACCAGACTAACACTTTGCTTGCTTTAATTTCATAATTACTGAAATTTCGGGCGCTCGCTTGGCTCGCGCTCTTTCATTTCATTTTTATTTGCCATCATTTTCGGAGTTCAGATAGATCATGGAGTCAGAACTTAAGGAATCTAAAAGTTCTAAAGAGTAGTAAAGCTCTTCTGCCGAACGCTTGCTTCATAGCGGAAAAAGTGTTCAGTTAATGCCTCTTTGTGAAAATACTGTATTTCAGAAAACTAAGACGTAAGGTAGGTCGTAAGACTCATTAGGACCAAAATTTCGATGTTTGATTTTTATGTGACTTTTGAGTCTCTGTAATTAAATGCCTTTTGGTCATAAGACCCAAAAAATAAACTTTAAGGTATTCCAACTCAGTAGTAAGAAAGGTCGGCAAATATAAAAAAAATGACGTCGACGATGCTATACTGAATATGCGGTTTCCCAGCGATGCCACTGCGAAATATTTCAGTAACGTGCCAGTGTTATCGAGTAGAACGTCAACGTCATTCGCAGGCGGAACTAGCCCAGCGGCGTTTTTGCATTACACAATACACTGCTAATTACTGTGGGCGGTGGTACAGATTTGCTGATAGCGTGTGTTTTAAATAGACAATGTTTTACATCGTGGCTTACGAGGACGCGCATGCAAGAAGTATATTATCCTTTTGGGATTCAACAAAATTGACGTTACTGTATTTTTTATTTTCTAGTCTTAATGCAGATTGAGTAACATTAGGCTATATTGCCAGATTCCCCAGAAAGTCAACAAAGCAGGTACTCAACTACCACGAACTGTAAGTTTTTGACTATATACACTCAATTGGATTCTTAACATATTTAGAGTTTATCGATTGTGAAAGTGAACTTAACCACTTTAACAACTAATCATGATAGGTCGTAGTTGGCAACTGGGGGTTAACACCCTTCAGCAATGATTATTATCGATCTATGTGTGGGTTTTGTTGGCTGTTGGCCCTTGCCTAGTTTAATGATACATTAGGGCCGAGGCCTCGTTAGGCTCCCAATTTACCTTGTTGTTTTTCATTTGACCCATGTTCGGTTACAAATCGATAATCGATGCCGTTACGTTGTAAGTATTTGTATGATTTCGATGTCTACAGCAAAGTTTGTCTTTGAGTTTCAATCTTCTTCATGCTCAAGTTGTACGGAGCTGGTATTTCAAGCACGCTTGGTGACAGTAAGCTAAAAGTTTTCACTTCTATCTTTTGCATCCTTTGCAAACCTAGAAAAGGCAATTTCTATTGCACGCACGAAAAAGAAACACCAATTGAAGAAGTCTAATTTTTCATGTGCATTGTTCGAACTGCCAACAATTAAAAAAAACACGAAATTCTTTTAATTTGTCGTGAGTGAAATCACAACAGCCTGTTGCTACGTAGAATCACCAGACAACTAAAGCCGATGTTTCCTGGCCAGACACCTTTCCAAATATCAAATTGGATAATAGGTCAGACTTCAGCCGACTGTCACATGGCACATAACAGCCGAGACAATTGACGGCCGACGCGCCGTCTGCCCAGTCAATTGCGCCCGCGCTGCACCCAGGGTCACTAAATGCAACTATGACCTCATCTGCACTGTGTAGGAGACCATTTTGCTGTTAGCTAAAGTTACAAGAGCGAGATGTTTGACCCCGGTTATCTAATGTGGATCTTCAATGGTTCTACAGCTCATTCAAATCCTATGGTAGTCATCAAATGTTCTTTATTGAATAGAAGTCTTTACAGTTTTTTTTATCGATGCTTTTTAAATCCTGAGCCCCACTATAAATGACTGAGGTAAGTTACAGTTTTTTCTCCCAAAGCCTTTAATCTTTTTTAATGAAACAACCTACAAATTCAGTTAGCTATTTTTAGAATAATGACCGTCGGCTGGGGTCTGGTAATCACTTTCCATGCCTCCATTTACTGGCATTAATTTTAAAATTATATATATATCATCAAACTAATTACAATAACCCAAACAAGTTCATTTGAGGCTCTTACATGTTTTGTATTTTTTTGGTTTATGAGCACGTTGTTACACGATAATCGTATACTATCCTTTTGCAACTATGAAGAGATGTGAACCTTATTCAGGCGTGTCAGGCTCACATACTCGTAAGACATGATTAGAACTGAAATATACTTTCAGCCACTTCATGCGTTTTTATTTTAAGAAGAGCGACAATCTAAGCTGCCAGTTTCAGAGTGCTTCAACCAATTAGGCGTGTGTATAATTCGAGAAGCGATGCGTGACCGAACACCATCATTTCAGTGGCAATTAAGAGGAGCATTTTGGAAAAAATACGCAAGGTCGGTCATTGACCTGACCCCATATGCTATCATTAGCCCCACATCGACCTCCTGAATGAAGGACGAATATAACAGCTAGCACGTTTTATGAATTTAGATTCTAAGTGTGCCTAGGGTTGACATAATCTACTTTTTAATTATTAGCAAGAGTTGCGCCGATAGGTTTCAAGAACAAGGATGTGGAAGAGTAATCTGGGAATCGCTAGTACCTATTCTATTCTACTGTAAATGGTGGTTTTGTTTCAGAATTTATTTCACCCTTGACAAGGACTGATTCTTGAATACCTTAGTTGGCCTTGTCACAAACTGAAGTGGCTGTTTTCAATAACAAGAACCCAATCCACATCTGAATTATGAACACGGTAGGCTCCGCGTTATTGATGGTGTCTGAAACGACATTGAGGCATTACCTCATACCTGACGACCCCTTTATCGGTCATCGGCGACGCTACGTGCATTCGTTATTGAAATTCAAATGTATGCGTGACTAAATAACTAAAACGTACGTGCTTTGGAAAGGCGTCGTATGCCACAATAAGTCCAATAAAATAAAGTAGAATAAAATGCGTGAATTTTTGGTGATGCTGACGTCAGTAGCAAATAGTTTTTAGAATATGGAATATAGAACCAATATAAAGGTAAAAAATTGGAGTAATATCAAAGCTAAAACTACCTTGTTAAAAGTTCCCAATCTGGATGAACTACGACATCATATTTAATCCCTTTGCTGTCGAGCGTCCTTGGGTAATAAACGTTAAATTTCCGACACCTAGTAACACGAGATATATGCTATCATGTTAGTTATGAAAGAGGGCAAATCCATTGTTGGTGGTTCATTGTTTCGACCTCAAACTTCCGAGTTTTCTATTGCTGATGTAATTTATGGCCTAACTAACCTGTTCAAAGTATTGATGTAATGAATTTAACACGATCGTCTTTTAGAGGAGCTATAAAATCGTTTGAATGAATTCTTATGTATGCATATATGTATTTTGGCTAACAAACTAGCTAACTTTAGCTACACGGTGGTGCCACTAACGTATATCTCCGCTTATGGATGATATAATAAGATGATGTAAAAATTCAACTTGTGAAAAACATCGTTTACGATATTTCGTTGTCAATGCCAACCTAAATTAGACCTAGAACCTAATTTGTATTTGCAAGTAAATCTCGATTACCGCCTAATGGCCCAAGTTGGTCCACAAATTGTTGGTTACAACCAATCCAAAGTAAACAAAGTAATCAATTAGTGGCAGGCCGCAGTAAGAAATGAGCCGATAAATTATTGGCCGCCACAGAGGCTAACCTGCTACATTTTACAGATATTACTCGAATGAAAATTGGTGCTTGAGAGGGCGTTAACATTCTAACGATAGACATTAAGCTATACCTACTATAGAATTTCGCAGACTGAAGTAATGACCTACCATTTTAAACTTCTCGAACATAGACCCCTAACTTGATTTTTCGAATCATCACCAAAAGAGTTTCAAATAATTTTAAATCATTCTCTAAATATGCATCTCCAAATAAGTGATGCGAAAAAAGAGAACAATAAAGTTAAAATCAACCATCGTAAAATTCTACAAAAAAGGGAACTGATGCATTCGGAAACCATTATAAAATATTTAAGTAGAAGCACTTAAATATATAAAGTGAAGCAGAAAATGATGAGTGCAATACTCCTTCGAGTTTCAATACAATTCAAAAGGAGAAAACTGCTATACGAAAATTCAGAATATGCAAAACTATAGGGTAATGATTACCACTATTTTGGATTACAAAATCTGTTCGTATAATCAATTGCTAGTTGCTAACCCAAAATTGTTTTGCAGAAAAATAGTAACGCAATTAATTTTCAAATTAAACTCCGATGTTATTTTCCATATACAGAACAATGGACGACTTAATTAAAACCTCGACAATGTAGCCGGTAGCCGCCTATAGCCACCCACGTTGATTGCCAACGGAATTGAAGTCTTTGGTATTGATGTTTGATAAATAAGTCATCGTCTGATAGAGCGTTGACACAACGTTGACGGGCAAACAAAACGTTTGAAGAAGAAACCATAAAAACAACGTGAAGTGGCCATAAAGTTAGCAGCAGTAAAATATTGTTGGAATCGGCAGACCGTAACGTCACTAACGTCCGCGTCATCGAACGCTAACGAGCAAGCGTCTCATGAGCTGTCAGATCACTTTTGCGGCGGCACTTGGACGGAGAGCACCAAACTCGTGATCGACGTGTTTTGTGTGTCGGCGATCGGTTCGTCTTTTGTCTTTTAAGGGTATTTTGTTCCATTGAGCGTGTAGTTAATGTGTAACGTGATTAATAAAATATTTTTTGGTATTTGAATTTAATTGAAATAAACCTCCCTCTTCTGATTGCTAAAATCAGAAGTGGGATAGTACTCAAGCCCATCTGGCCTTTTGAAAAATTTATTCACTAGATTTACTATGTGGAACAAATTACCGCTTCTTTTATTTTGTTTTTTTTTGTGGCGCGTGTTCTGTTGAATTTCATTTTTTGTTAATTATTTTGCAATTATGCCTAATCACCGACGACGTTCGCGAAGCAAAACCCGTCGACACGATCGTAGTCATAAGTCGCGTAATAGATCTCGATCTCGCATACGGCCCCGAACACGAACGCCTACCCTCGAACGCGATACGAATTCACTGTCTTCTACACTAAACGTAATTTTGTCGCGAATCAGTGCTTTAGAAAACAAAACACGGACTGACGACTCTCAAACGAACAATAGACCTATAAAACAAGTAAAGAATACGGTCCAAAGTGTATCAGTAGCAGCGGCTAGTGTGAATTCCGAAACTATTTCGTGCACCCCTACATGCTCACATACACTAGGGGTCAATGCTTTGACTTTGCCATGCGTAGTGGACGAAATTAATCCTCCTGTTGCGGCGGGTATGGCGACAAAACAATGCGATTCGATTAAAACCTCGGAAGTGCTTACTAGCGAAAGTGTGTCGAATACAAAGCCTTGTTCTGAATCTGTTCGCGAACAACTAGTAAACACTCCCGCGTCCACGCGAGACTTAATTGACGCAATCGCTTCTTTGAAGCCTATACGATCTCAAAATTATTTTATTTCAAATTTCGATCCATCCATTCACGACATAGAGGATTGGTGTAAGGAGGTAGAACGAGCCAAATATTTGAACGGCTGGGATGACTACGAGTGTCTGTCCCGAGTGGCGGCATGTCTTAAGGGTGACGCACGTACTTGGTTACACGAATGGGTATCGAACGACCGTTCGTGGCGTAACTTTGTTTTAGAATTTAAACCTCTGTGTCCGCGAAGGCTTGATTATGCGAATATTTTATACGATGCAATGAGTATCAATTCTGACAAATACCCAACTTATGCAGAATATGCGAGACGAACCCTTTTGCGTCTACGTGTAGTTAAGGGGTTGAGTGACGAACTGATGGTTTCGATTGTCATACGTGGTATAACCGATCCTTTGATAAGAGCTGCCGCGACTAACGGGAATTTATCACCAGAAAGCTTAGTCCCATTTTTGTCCATATACGTCAAACCTAGTTGCAGTAAACAAGATAAACGCATCCCAATGAACAGAAAACGTCCCTTGGTTATTCAAACAGATAAAAAATGTTTCATTTGCGCTCAATCGGGACACAAAAGCTTTAATTGTTCTAAAAAACCCAAATTTGAAGAAAATGTCGTATCGAAACCACCGGTGCGTGACCCCGTATCTCGCCCGACCTGTAGCTATTGTAAAAAATTAGGTCACACGGAACAGACCTGTTTTGCGAAAGAGAGAACCGGCGCGCGTAATAAACGCAACGTTAACCTTTGCTCTGAGCAGGTACAAGACACGGCGGATAGCAATGACATAACTACCGCAATAATTCAAGGCATTCCCGTTGATGTGCTTATTGACAGCGGGGCACTTAATGTTTCGCTTATATCAGCAGATTGCTTAAAACATTTCTCTTGCACGCCAAAGCCTGCCAATTGCACATTAAAGGGAATCGGAGATCAAGACGTAAAAGCCGATAGCTACGTAACCCTTACGATCGAATTTAGCGATATTTCTATTGAAGCGGATTTAGTTGTAGTCCCGTCCAAGTGCATACGTACTCCAATTATAATCGGAACGGATATTTTGAACCGCGATGGCGTCACTTTTGTCAGGACAAAAGATCGTCAATACTTAACGCATACTGACATAATTAGACATATATATGCCATAAGCAATTCGCATTCGACAGTTACCACGCCACTTCAAGGCAACGACCGAGAGCGTTTGATGTCCGTTTTGGTCGAACGCAAAGATTTTTTAATATCAGGAACCGCGACGTCTACAGTTACAACCGGTAAAATGCAAATTAAACTTAAAGATGAAACACCGGTCTCGTATAGGCCGTATAAACTATCACACACAGAAAAGTTAAAAGTTCGCGAAATCATCAACGACCTTCTTGATAAAGGCATCATTAGAGTGTCTCGTTCGGAGTACGCTAGTCCTATAATCCTTGTAAAAAAGAAAGACGGATCCGACCGCATGTGCGTAGATTATCGTGCTTTGAACCGACTTACCATCCGGGAGCGATACCCTTTGCCATTAATAGATGATCATATCGATCGATTGGGGAACTTTCAATTCTTCACCAGCCTGGACATGGCAACTGGGTTCTATCAGATCCCTATTGATGAAGAGTCGGTACACCGAACGGGATTCGTTACCCCGGAGGGCCACTACGAATTTGTAAAAATGCCCTTCGGTTTAACGAATTCTCCGATAGTGTACCAGCGTATCATCAATGAGACTCTGCGTTTCTTTATTGAGGCTGGCTCTGTTCTCGTTTATATCGACGATGTGCTTTTGATGACTAATACGATTGACGAAGGGATCGAATTACTAAAACAAGTACTAGAAACATTGACGGCTGCCGGGTTTTCCATCAATTTACGCAAATGTACATTCCTTACCACGGAAATAGAATATTTGGGGCGGGTGATTAGTAAAGGTCAGGTGAAGCCGAGTCCTCGTAAAATCCAAGCACTAGAAAATGCTCCGCCTCCCAAAAATGTGAAACAAGTTAGGCAATTTTTAGGCCTTGCGGGATATTTTAGACGTTATATAGAGGGTTACGCAGTTAAAACCGCTTGCATATCCCGTCTTACAAAAAAGAATGTTCCTTTTCATTGGGGTTCTGAGCAAGAGCGAGTTCGTCAAGAAATAATTACACAACTTACTACCGAGCCTATACTCGCAATTTTTGACCCAACGTTGCTTACTGAAATACATACTGACGCTAGTAGTGTAGGATATGGGGCAGTTTTATTGCAAACCCATAATGACGGCAAAAAACGCGTAGTAGAATACTTCAGCAAAAACACACAGGGTGCAGAGCCTCGATATCATTCTTACGAACTCGAAACTTTAGCCATCGTAAAGGCTTTGCAGCATTTTCGTCACTATTTGGTAGGCCTTAAATTTAAAATTGTAACGGACTGCAACGCTCTTAAAGCGACAGAAAAAAAGAAAGATTTACTCCCCCGCGTCGCGCGCTGGTGGGTGTATTTACAAGATTTTACGTTTGAGATAGAGTATCGCAAGGGAACATTAATGTCACATGCGGATTACTTGAGCCGCAACCCGACAGCAGAAGTAAATCTTATTAGTAAGCCTCGTAATTGGGCACAAACTGCACAGGCCGCTGACGATGAGACCAAATTGTTAGTGGAGCAATTGCAGGAAGGTCGGCTCGATTCTACTAGGTATATCTTCAAGAACGACACACTTTATTATCGCTATAGTCCGGTCGGTGAAGAGTCGCGATTATTGTGTTTCATACCAAAGGGCCACCGACTCAGCCTTTTACGCATATTTCATGACGAGTACGAGCATATCGGCGCCGACAAAACTGTGCATCTGATATTGAAACACTTTTGGTTTCCTGGTCTACGACAATTCGTTACCAAATACATAAGGCACTGCCTAATTTGCATATCCATGAAGCGTGTCCCTCGCGCGCCTCACCAATACATTACGTCGTGGCAAAAACCTTGTGATCCGTTCAATGTCATTCATGCAGATGCATTAGGGCCCCTGCCGTCATCTAACGGCTATAAATTTGTTCTTGTCGTCGTTGACGCATTTAGCAAATATTCCTTACTTTATCCGATGCAGCGTCAAGACGCCGACGCGCTAAAAGTTGCTCTTTCAAACGTTATATCGCTTTTCGGTGTGCCAAAGCTTCTTGTGGCTGACCGTGGACGTATGTTTGAAGCTACCCGCTTTGTTACTTGGTTGCGCGAGACAGGCTGTGAAATACATTATATAACGCCCGAAATGCACCATTCTAACGGCCAAGTAGAGCGTTATATACGGACACTTCTTAACATGATCCGTATTGAGACCAATCACAAGAATCAGCTGTGGTCAGATACGTTATGGAGGCTACAATTAGTTTTGAATATTACAAAACAAAAGACCACACAGTCATCACCAATGAATCTTCTGATAGGCGTTCACGGCGCTACACCTGTAATCCGAAATCTCATCCGTGATGTATCAGCTAACGAACCTCAAGCAAACCGCGAGGCCTGGCGAGAGATGTGCAGAACCAGAGCTACTGAGCTATTAGGCAGGAATCGAGTTCATCAAGATGCTACTATTAATGAGAAGCGACGTCCCGCTCAAGAGTTTCAGATTGGTGACCTCGTTTTCGCGATCAAGTATTCCCAATCCACTGGGAAACTGGATTCTGGGATGCGGGGACCGTACCGGGTCATCAAGGGCTTGCCAAGCGGGCGCTACGAGTTAAAGTTGTTATCTGGCTCGTACGGAAAAACTACTCAGGCAGCTGCTGAGTATCTTGTTCTGTGGCGTGGAGAGTGGTGCCCCGAGTCGTGCGCCGCTTTCTTCGAAAGTAAGTGGGTAATCGACATGATCGATTCGATCAAGGATGTTTTATGAGAGCTATACGAATGAACGAGCGATTCAGCGAGGCTTCTGTTTCATATCGTGAATAGCTAGAAGGGCACGCGATTCAGAGATGCCTCTGCCTTGCAAGTCTGCATGCCTGCAGGCGCTGTTGGAAGATGTTTTCTGTGGACATGCGATTCAGTGATGCCTCTGTCTCAGAATCTGAGGAGATAATTATTCTCCGACGCATTCAATTGGGTTAGTGAGAGATTGTGTGAAAGTGCTGAGACGTCTCACATTAGGAAACTATTGTTTGTTTGATAGAATGAATGAACTGATAGCAGATATGAAATCAGTTGACAGAGGTGACAGTAAGGTGATTTATGAAAGTGTCTGAGATCGTGAATGCTTGGGAACTTTTTTTCCCTCATATTGCAGCAGGATATCAGAGTAGAGCTCAGACTGGTTTTTCTGTTTCAGATGATGAAATAGAAGACCCAGGCGCTGGACCATCGCGTGCATCAATGGAGTCAGTTGCGGCACCACCAGCCATACAAGACGTCCCTGTGGCAACGGGTTCATTCTCAGAGAATACTGATCCTGTACGGCAGTCACCTCGCGAGCAGAGTGGACTTAGCGACGATGACACCGTTTCAAATGAGGAAGATCTCACCCGCTACCCGATTCACGATGCCGATGAGGATACAGCGTCTAATGAAGAGGATATCACGGGCTACCTAATGCATGATGCAGTCGAGGCCGATGCATTATCAGGAGAGGCCGTGTTGGAATCGGCAGACCGTAACGTCACTAACGTCCGCGTCATCGAACGCTAACGAGCAAGCGTCTCATGAGCTGTCAGATCACTTTTGCGGCGGCACTTGGACGGAGAGCACCAAACTCGTGATCGACGTGTTTTGTGTGTCGGCGATCGGTTCGTCTTTTGTCTTTTAAGGGTATTTTGTTCCATTGAGCGTGTAGTTAATGTGTAACGTGATTAATAAAATATTTTTTGGTATTTGAATTTAATTGAAATAAACCTCCCTCTTCTGATTGCTAAAAATATTATTAATAAACCAATGACTGAAGAATTGAAGATATAAAGATAAAGCAATCAGTATAGTGAAATGACGTTATGTGATCACCTTAACGCTATTGTTGTTGTTGCTAATTCATACGACATCTGCATTGTAATCTGTAGGTATGTATTGTAGTTTGTGTTCAATCATTTTAAGGTGCTATTTTTTCCGTCCAATATTATTATACAATGTTTTAACATTTAAAAAAAAATACTTTGTATAGTCTGTGAATAAACATGAAGAATTAACATTTTAATTTTAAAAATATACTTAACCCGAGGTTTTTTGGTGTGCTTAGTGCAATCTATGTTTATCTAGGACACGTGGAGTTACAACGTTTAGATTGTATTTATTCCTCTAAAGTCTAAACGGCACGGCCTAAGTACGGCACCCACTACGCCTCAAGCCGTATAATAAATCTTAAGTAGCGATATCAAAACAGGTTTGTGTTAAAAGTAATCTTTCACTTGCTTGCGACACCGTTTAGCTATATGTCATAGCTATGTCTACAAAAACCTCAAGTCACAGAGACCGATAGTGACTCGCCACGATATGGATGGAGCATCAATATTCGCGACAGCTACTGTCAGATTAACTGAGCGAGTTGCTTGACGTGACAACCATACGGAGCGGACTGGTCCAGGGTGACACTTTTAGACCAATACTATAAAACTATGATTGGCTAATAATGTATTCAATTTTTTTTTGAAAATATTTTATTTGTTATCTTTCGTATTGCTTAACTTACACCTTTTTACTTATTTATTGATTGAACTTGCAAAATAAGACCCGCAATTGCTGTCGATCATTTTTCTGAGAATATTTCGTTCCTGTGTACAGATACAAAAAAAATACTCGAGAACATTATAAAAAATACTGAAAAAATTAAGGCGCGTGCTATTTGCATTAGTTTAGTAGACTAAATCTTTCATTGAAAATAATTTCACGTCTTACAAATTGAATTTACATTATTTGAAATTTTATGAGCCATTTTTGCTCTATTTTTATGGATTTGGGAGAGCAATGCAGTGTTTGCTCAATAAAAATGTCATAAAACGACAGTGGAAACCCTAAGCAATTATTGTACACGCGGACAGGTGAGACTCGAATATTAAACTCATGTGAATGGACAAAGTTATTTTATAGCCTCCTGGTTAGTGTCGAAGTTTCCTTTACCGACCGATTGTAAGGTACATATAAAATGGTTACCATTTTACTTAAAAAAACAACGAAAGAATCAATCGTCTTTTAAAAAAAAATATCACTTGATACGTAATGATTTGGAACCCAACTCAGTTGTGAAAACTCAGTAAAATAAATAAATAGTTAAACAATATTTTACACATGCGAATTTTCGAAATAACTATTTAACTTCCCACATGTTGCGGAAGTTGAATCAAATCTAGATTCTTGAAAAATCCTTGAAATGATTTTAAATTTATCTGCTGGCATATAAAAAACTATAAAAAAGTGGTAAATTATTTGCTATTTTCAATTGACTTAAAGAAAACGTTGTATAGTGTTCACCAAAAACAATTCTAGATTTTTATTAAAAAAAAATGTGGATATAATTTGAAGTCATAACTTTTCTTACCTACGAATTTTATGATCGTTTTCCCCAATCGGAACCCTTATTTCGACTCCAATGAATTCGATCGCGGTTGACTCGAGACGACAAGTGTCATCGAGATTCGCGGACTGCGATCCGTTTGGGGGTCAAAGCCCCGCGGCGTGACGTCATCGATGACCTTGAGCGATGCGCTCCCCGCCCCTCACTGCAGGCGTGAAAAATACACGCTCAGGGCGTTTACACGTGACGACTTTTCACCGATCAGTGAGGTACTAAAAATAATAAGAAAATGCCTTTATTAAGGTTAGATGTCGTTGTAACTTTGTCATATTTTTACAGTTTTCTATTTTTTGCTAAAATGGTATCTGGTCGGGAATCGAACTCGTAATCTTGGAAATCAGTAAACCAACGCAATTTCGTTACTGGCATAAAGTCGGGACGGCTAGTTTTAATTTCAATATAAAGTTTCATCGCATATTACACCTCTATATTTGCCGTGTTTTGTACACAATATACAGTATCAGTAATTCGTTTCGCTTAAATAATGGGTTCAACAGATAATTAGGGATTTAATTTGAAAGAAATCGTATCTTGTAAATGGTCTGTTCATGCGTGTTTCTTTGTAAGTTAGGCTTGGGCGAGTATTTTTACGTTCGAAAATCGGGTGTTCATTCAGGGTTGACAATTCAACAGAAACGCCCAAAGTTTGGACAATGCAAAATTTGAACAATGAAACTTAGTCTATGAGAAACATGAGAAATATTATTTTGTGGCTTTTCTATTGTTTAGTTAGTCGCTTACATTATGATTGCTCTTTGGCATCACAGACAAGCAGTATGTATTTTATTTAAAAAAACTCATACAAGAGTCACATTGCTTGTATGAGTTTTTTTCAGCATATCCACCATCTATTAAGTATTTATGCGTAGTAGTATTTATGCGTAAAGAAGTTAACAGATTCAGAAGTGGAAAGTTTTCCACTTCTGAATCTGTTAACTTAATCTGCTTATAAATTAATATGCTTATTTTAATGAGCATGAACAAGAGTTCATGCTCATTAAAATAAGCATATTACGTGCGTGAACGTGAAAACCATTTTCATACAGCCCTAATTGATGTTTTGACTTTTTGCAGAGGAATATTAAGTAGTTTTCAATTTGCGACAACATTTGGCGTGAATTTTCAATTTTGCGAAATGCTCGTTTTTAAAAGTAATGACGTAATGATTTGGGACTGAAATAAAAGTTACAACGAAAAAGTTTGACATTGACGGATGAGACGAAAACTTATTTTGTCACGGTTTGATAAGAGGAGTGCGACTAATTTAATGTGAATTGATTTGACGTTGAGTCTGAGATTTAACCTTATGTGCACTGTCATTCAGTTTTAAAGCAGACGTTATTTAGCAGATTCATCTAATCAATTTAAAATGTCACGAACATTTATTTACCAACGTTTAAAAATAGCCTGAAAATGTCAATTCAGAATACCTAATTAATTTGCTATGTTAGTCCTATTTTTGAATGCCGCATAACTAAACATGACAAACATGGGCAAGACATGGAAGGAGGTTACAACATACTCGTGCATACTCTAAATTACATAGTTTTTTTTTTAATAATGCAAACCAGTGCGGTGTTTAATTGATAAAATGTAGGTATTATTCGCTTTTAAGTAAACTACACACTCATGCTTCCCTCATCGGGGAATGCTAGAGTAATAAATTAAAAAAACAGTGACTTTTTTTTAAATTCAAATACATAGACTTAAAGAAATGGCCTGTCACAGGCGGGATTCAAACCCACACCTCTCCAAACCTCTCGCCCAAACCTGGTGATTTCTCTCCCAATTAATCCTAATCAATTAATTTTCATTTTTTTTTCTTACAAATCAATTCAAAACAACCAAATCTGAAAGTCGCATCTATGTTCGACAGCAACATTCATCTGTCACAATCATAAGAATATAGGGTCGGTTTTGTAATTACCAAAAACGTCACTCTCACTAATCCTACCAAAATAATCCATCGCAAATGTTAATAACACCGGTAATCCCATTTGTGTACAGTATTACCGAAATCCCAGAATATCTATTGTTCGGTGCAATTAGTTTAGCGGACAGCGGGTGAACACACTGTCTGACATTCCGCGCCCTTGCCCGCCCGCTGTGTGCGCCCGGCCTAAGGTCACATACACGGCGGATGTTGCGTGTTACAATTCTGAGACACATTTTTATGATGAAATGACGTTTGGACGCTGGTACATTTGTCTGTGCCAGATTGCAAGCGGATGAATATCACAAAATTGTCATGAAAAAATTGTGAGAATTGGGATGATGACACCTTTCTTGAATATTGTCAAGAACATGGTGTTTAAAAAACATAGCCCCTATGAAGTTAATACAACCAATATATTTCAAAAAAGCTGTAGAAACCAATTTTTAAACACACAAAACACAAAAAATATTCGGTCAATTGACTCCGATTTCTGACACAGGACCGTGACGTCACAATCATTTATTACCATACGAAATCTATGGAGGCAGACCGTTTTGACAGATAATAAAAAGTATGTCAACGATTGGTGGTGTCGTCTAGCCAAATTGTGCTACTAATTTCAGATGAGTGGAGGTTTCTCCGCTGCCAATTACACTTACATATTTTGTAGTATCAGTATTTTAAACGTAATAGCTTTATGAGGAAAAAACGATCCCTGATTATTAGGCGAATTCCCCACAATCTTCAGATCAACTCAATTTTCAGATTGAAATTAACAAGGTGTGAACGAGGTTATATTTTCTGGCACTTGTGTTTATAAAAGTCTATTTTATCTCTACAGTACAGATACTTTTTATTACATTTAATAATTAACTGATAAAAAAACGTTTGCTTGGTTAGAGAACTAAAACTAGACTGTATATAGTTTTTGACAATTGCAATTTGACCTTTGACTTCTATAGCTGACAGAAACTTACGAATTCATTAAATAAGTGGTGTCGTTCGTGAATTAAATTAAAAAAAAAAACCTTACCGTTTATCAAAGCAAACCCGTCAGATGCGTTAGTCGATATTGTCAGGATAACACTGTATCTGTGGACAAGGAGATGAAATCATTAAAAATTTTGGGATAGCAAGGACCTGTGGAACCTGTGAAGACATACGTATATAATGACGAGTCATTCTACAGCTTAGAGGTGCTTGTGGCGCAGTGAGGTGCTTGTGGCGCAGTGGTTGCAGCGCTTTGGTAGTGATACCAAAAGTTAAGCAACCTACGGCGCGGTCATGTTTGGGATGGGTGACCATTCTGACCATAAAACTGACGTCTATTTACAAGCATCTCCGTGCTTCGGAAGGCAGGTTAAGTTGTTGGTCCCGGTTAATATCGATATATATTAGTCGTTTAGCCTGGTCGGAGGCCCTCGGGCGGCTTAATAACATCTGACAGTAAGGTTGGTCACTTACCTTACTCGCACCCCTCCACCAATCCGCACTGAGCCCGCGTGGTAGAGTATGGCTCGCACCATAGTTGAGGTGAGGCCTGTGCCCAGCAGTGGGCTGATAATGATTCTTCAGCTAAACGGCTGCAGTCGGACCGTTTATCTACTGTCCAGTAGGTACTGATTTGTAGGCAGGCACCGTCACTTTTAATTCAGGGGGTTACCGAAATTTAGCGCTGCATCAAAGTAAATTTTCATATTTTGAGGGGTAATTTTTCAATTATCGTTAGATTCATAGTTATCGACTGTTAAATATAAAAGCTGACCAAATTTAAGAAGACATTCGATTTGAACTTCCTCTAATCAAGTTTGACATTTCAAATCAGCCATCTTTGGACTGTTAGCGCTATCTGTCTATTGAAAAATTTGCCCTTGAAGTTGTTATATCTCAATTTACAGTCCAGTCAGTTTCGAGTTCATAACTTTTATTTTTTATATTTGTATCGTGACAAAATTCACCTAGTAGAGTATTGTATAAGTCGGTTATACGAATTCAAATCATACATCAAATGAACTTCCAAGAATCCTTCTCAAACTTTCCATAAAGTTAATTATCCTTGATTTACGTGAGCACTTTGAACTGAGTTGTTTCATTTCCTAATCCAATCCGCACTGCCCCTTTACTCTCTAAGCCATGGTCTGTAGTTTCGAATGTAGCCATCCCTGTCACTCATACAAGCTTAACTGTGGGAGCGAACGCGCTGGCTAGAATCGAAAATACGGAAGAAACTTTAGGGAGTAGGGCTCAGATCGCTCGAATCCACGTATTAGCCAAACGAGCGCGCAATCCACTTGTTATGATAATTACGTACGTGATTCTCAATTTCATGAAAGTATTACCGGTTGCCAATTTGAAGCGACAATGTGAACGTTGATTGCGCGGTAGATAACCTGCCAGGGAAATTGGCAGGCTTGTAAATAAGCCATCACGTTGAATTAACATGAAAAGCGATACGGGAATAACGCATCATTATAAGAGTATTATTTTGCTTTAAATTTCCACTAAACGACGCCAGCGCTGGAACCCAAATACATCTAACTGTAACCACCTGAAAAAATGTACCGCGCTGGAACCCAAATACATCCAACTGTAACCACCTGAAAAATTGTATTTGGGTTCCAGCGCTGGCGTCGTTTAGTGGAAATTTAAAGCAAAAAATTGGTTGCCTGTAAAGTCGGTATACGGGCGAAAGTTTTACGTGACAACGACTTTGAGTGGTAAAATAATTTTAATGTGAATATTCATTCGTATAACATGAACCGGTGTGTATGCCTATCTCTCTCACTCTCTCTCTCTCGCTCTGTCTCTCTCGCTCTTAGGCGGGTTAACTGTGCTCGAGTGGAAGGGACGCGTGCCTTTCACTTTTTATGTCTGTCTCACTCGCTCTTAGGCGGGCTAACCATGCCCGAGTCGAAGGGACGCGTGCCTCTCACTCGCTCTCATTGTGAGCGCGGAACGTGAGCGGAGCGTAACGCAGTTTCTTGAAGTGTCACCCGGCAAACCAATTTATAAGACGTTGTCATGTCAATAATACTCTTTTTCAGCTTTAGTCATGGATTTCCGAAAAGTAACGCCTGATTCTATCAACCTACCTTTATGTTCGACTTTTCTGATAGTTATAAAAGTTTTTCATTGCTGAAGATCTGAAAATGTGAGCACATTTTCTTAAAACTTACTTAAGATTACTTTTTAATGTATAATTCTGATATCCAGACATTTGGTTATAATATCACCTGACAGTGAGTGACTATGTGGCCGAGGATCATGTCATGAAAGGATCCGAGTTATATTCTAAAGGGAACACTTTAACCTGCAACGAATTCCACTCCTTAGCCGTACGAAAAAGGAATGTCGATTCAAATCGCTTGGTGAATAAAGGTTGTATAGGTATCTACGAAAAAGGGTTCATAAGACATTTCAAAGTAATTTTGTGCACGTCAGCGTGTAAGTACTGTCAATATCATAAACCTACAATCATGCTGGCGCTCTGCCGATGTCCTACTTATGTGAAAAAGCCTTTAAAGTCGATCAACACCTTATCAAACATGGTACCTATACTCATCATCATCATATTAGCCTGTTACAGTCCACTGCTGGATATAGTCCTCCCCCAAGGAGCGCCACAGCGCATGATCTCCCGCCCTCTGCATCCTGTCACTACCAGCTGCCTTCTTCAAGTCATCTGTCCATCTAGCCGGGGGGTGTCCCACACTAAGTTTACATAAGCGTGGTCTCCATTCGAGGACCTTCCTGCTTCACCTCTCGTCGGTTCTGCGACAGACCACTGCCACTTTAGCTTGCTACATTTTTGGACAACATCAGTTACCTTAGTCTTATGTCGTATGACCTATACTAGTAGCCCTTAATTAAAGGACATACGAGTAGATATGATTATCGGTTCTCATTGGGAGACTCATGACATTTAACTTCAAAGTATCGGAAGGCTTTTGGAGTACACACGATAGTACATCAAGGTACAGGAAATAACAAGGCACCTTTAATCACTTGTAATATGGGAGATGTTATACCAAAAATGGATAGCCTGATATTCTGTTTGTACACATACTTCGTGTCACGTGCGCGCGTGATGGAAAGTGAACATGACATGTTTGCGCACAGAGCCAGATTAAGGAGTGACTCCCTCTGTTCATGATGGAAAATTCTTTACTTATATTTATGTTTAATATGTAATAATACAAGTAATGATTTGGAACAGATATTGGACAGAAAAATACTCGTGAGTTGGTGAAGGTTTCGTGGTGTACGCACGATTTGATAGCTACAAATTATAGCACGATATAAATTTCAATCTGATTAAAGGTAATCTTTACCTCTTTGAGCAAACAATGATGCGAAAGAGCGTACGATTTCAAAAAATCTTCTTAATTTTACCACGCCAAAACGGTCGTATCTTGCATGCAATTCTTTACTCATTGAACATCGAAATCATCAGAACCGGCTGCAAGATGCAACTACCACTACTCCTAGACTCAAATATTTAATTAGTAATTTAGCTAGGATTTACCATTTCGGACATTTTCAGGATTACTGCACGGACCAACTAGATGGATTGGAATGTTTTCTAGTATTCGACGACCATTCTGGTGTAATGGTTAAGAAGTTGACTATTAAACAAGAGGTCGCGGGTGCAATCCCTGCACTGTAAACATTTTTTTTTTATTCTTTAATTATATTTTGGGGCTTTTATCCACATGGATACGACAGTCCCATTGTATCTTCGCTACTACAGAGTTCGAACAAACGAATAAATTAAAAAGTGTAAGTCAAATTAAAAACATTAATTAAAAGTAAATGCTTACTAAGTCAATGCTAATAAGCTTAGGTTTCGACGAAAGGAAATCACTGTTCGGTCAGTCTTACTAATTTATATAATTTTTTAGCTGCTTCTGATTTTGGTTCTGATAGAATGTTTTGTACTAACTGTAAACATTTGTGTGCATGAACATGTCTGTTTGTACTGGTCTGGGTGTAATACTAGGGCGGTTTGATAAGTCCATGACTTTGAAAAGAAAAACATATATTTTGTGTACAAAAACATTTTATTTTTCTACATACTCTCCTTTCAACTCTACACTCTTTTTCCAGCGATGCTCCAATCTCTTCAACCCATCCAAAAAATACTTTTTGTCAAAGCCTGCAAAATAGGCCTCGGTTGCAGCTATCACCTCTTCATTGGATGAAAATCTTTGCCCAGCAAGCCATTTTTTCATGTTTGGGAAGAGAAAGAAGTCACAGGGGGCTAAATCTGGTGAATATGGAGGGTGCGGCAATAATTCGTATCCTAATTCGACAAGTTTTGAAGTCGCGACTGCAGACGAGTGGGCCGGAGCATTATCCTGATGAAATAGAACTTTTTTCTTTGCTAGATGCGGTCGTTTCTTCATCAACTCTTCATTAAATCTTTCCAGCAATGCAGCATAGTAAGCACCGGTTATTGTCTTGCCTTTCTCCAAGAAATCGATGAAAATAACCCCTTGATTGTCCCAAAATACTGTTGCCATCACTTTACCAGCCGAACATACCGTTTTTGCCTTCTTTGGTGCACGTTCGCCGGTAGAAGTCCACTGCTTTGACTGTTGTTTAGTCTCTGGCGTATAATGGTGGACCCACGTTTCATCCACGGTTACGTACCGACGCAAAAATTCACTTGGATTGCGATTATACATAGCCAGACATGCCTCAGAAGTAGTCACGCGTTTTCGCTTTTGGTCGACTGTCAGTAAGCGCGGCACCCATCTTGCAGAAAGTTTTTTCATTCCCAAAATATCGTGCAAAATATGAAAAACTCGTTCAGTTGAGATGTGCACAGCCTCAGCTAACTCGCGTATCTTTACTCGACGGTCAGCCAAAACAATATCGTGGATTTTGTTAACAATGTCCTCAGTGGTTACCTCAATCGGCCTTCCTGGGCGCTCGGCATCATTGGTTGTAATACGTCCACAACGAAACTCAGTAAACCATTTATGTACCATTCCATGAGACGGCGCTGAATCCCCGTAATATTTTTTCAACTTGTCTTCGGTCTGCTTAATGGTTTTCCCGCGTAAAAAATAGTGTTTAATCAAGACTCGAAACTCGGATTTCTCCATTTTCGAAGAACACCTTCACAGCCGCCAAACTTCTTTTGTTATTAAATATTGTTTTCGCGCCATATTTGAAAATAGAATTATTTTAGGTTCGCAAAAATATTACTTTTAAGAAAATATCATTAAAAATAAAAAAAGTTTATATTCAGCCTGAAAGTCATGGAGTTATCAAACCGCCCTCGTATGTATTTATTTAAGTTTATTTGTAATACCATTGTTGATTCTGATATTTTTAACACAAGTGCTTAAGCTACTTACCACAGAGTCAGAACAATGTATGTGATGTTGTTGTTTATTTATTTATTGCTCCAGTAACTGTCCCATGCAGTCCGTACCTGTTTTACACGTGTAACTCGATTAACTCTCTGCTTCTTATGGCTGAGTATCATCTGCCGCAATTTTCCACTTCAGCGATATGGAAATTTTGGTAACTCTCATTTTGTTAACTGGATGAAAAGCTCAAATCAAAGCTCACTGGCTTAATGAATGAGATATTTAGGAAACCATTTGATGAGACCCTAACAATCCGAAAAGCTTAATTATGCCTTGCTCACATTTAAAAAAAAATGTTAATGTATGTATGTAAAACGACCGTATACACAAATATCAAGTTACCCACCTAATGTTTAGTTATAATTTTCCAAATTATTCTAAAATATAATTTTAATATTGGATTCGACGTTGAAACTAAAACACAAATATCAACTTTTTCTAAGTCGAGGACCTTGTTGGTAAAATGCTTTTGTTATGTAATTCGATTTTTATTTTATTTCAATTCGATATATTTGTGTTTATATATTTACTAGCTGTCCCAGCAAACGTTGTTTTGCCATATAAATGTTAAGGGTGGAAAACTCTTATCGCTAAGGGGTATGTAATGAGTGGCATAAATAAAAAAACCAGGCGAAACGATAAGCACACAAATTTTATTTAAATTAGGCTATAATCAACTATCAAAATACAAATTGGCAGAGTTTCGGCCTATTCAGTGGCTAAGAGAGCAAAAGTGGCTAGACTGAGCTGTCTGGCCGTTATAAGGGCTTGCTCCCACCCAAGGCGCACGGCTAGCGGAAGTTGTAGTGGGGAGCGTCAACTGGCATGGCGGTGGCTTCCTATTGGCTGGCTTGGCTTGGCTTGGCTCGGATTGGCTGGCTTGGCTTGGCTTGGCTCGGATTGGCTGGCTTGGCTTGGCTTGGCTAGGATTGGCTATGATTGGCTATGGTGGCTGAGGCTTGGCGTTACATTCGGCCGTCCTGAAACAATGATTGCTCCCGCAATGGGGAAGGGTAGTATTAGTTCTTAAGTAAAACAATGAGGTCTTCGGTTTCCAATTGCTCATCAGAGCTGCTAGCACTGTCAGACATAGGTACGGTGCTTGTATAGGGCCGCAATGAGTCTGCAGCAACTAGTCCTGTAAAAGCTTTATAGCCTTTTAAGCCTTTAATGCTCCGTATCCTATATCTGTCATTGCCAACAACCTTAGTTATGATATAGGGACCTGAAAAGAAATCATCGAGCTTGGTATTGACTTAAGCTGCACTATTTAAGGGAGCCTGTCTCCACAATACTAAATCTCCCTTTCTATAAACCCGGCTGGGCTTACGCTTTTAATCAAAATCACGCTGCATCTTTTCCCCAGCTTTCTTTAACTGGGTACTAGCTTTCCTACGCCTATCCTCAACAGAATCAGTCTCACGGTTTAAGACCTATATCGCAACAAGGCCTAGAGCTCCTTGCAAACATTAAATCCTATGGCTTGTAAGTAGTACTAACGTTAAGTGTGTTATTTATTCTACACAAGACATCGGGCAAGCAGTTAGCCCAATAATTTGCAGCCTCACTAGGATCAGTGGCTCGCAACGCGTTAAGTATGGTTCGATTAGTACGTTCAACTTGTCCGTTAGCCCTTGGACAAGCAATAGAAGTTAATATGTGCTTCAACTGTTATCATTCGAAAACTGCCTAAAATTTCTACTCTTAAGGCTTTTCCATGGTCGCTTACTACTTTGTCTGGATACCCGAATAAGCTAAACGTCTTGATTTATAATTCGAATTGTTTCTACTGCATTTACTGTCAGAGTGGGCTCTGCTATGACAAATTTAGAGGAAGCATCTGTCAGGACCAACATGTACTGATAACCCTTTATGGTCTTGCAAAAAGGCCCTAAGTGATCAATGTGCACCATACGCATTGGCTCAGAAGGTTTAGGTATTGGGAAAAAGTCTCCCTTCGATTTTTCATTGATTTTCTTTGCCATAAGCACGGTGTAAACAAGCATCTACATATTTTCGAATAAAGCAGGTCATTTAAGGAAACGAATACTCTTGTTTTATTAATTCTAAACTTTTTTTGAAAGCCTACATGTCCGATATTATCGTGGTGCATCTGTGTTATCTTCCATAGAGCCGAAAAAGGGACTTCGAGGCGATTTCCAAGTAATGTTTTACGATACAATCTGTCATTTATTAGTTCATAGTTATTAGTAATACCTGTAGAAGCACTACCACCCTTGAGTTAGTGAATGATACATTTAAGTTTCTCATCTAGATATTGCACAGTATGAAACCACTCTGTTATTTAAAGCCGTCTAATGTTCATAGTATATACAACAGGGTTCCTACTCAGCGCGTCTACGTGTTTCATGCGATCCCCCGGCCGGTAATCAATGCTAATGTCGTAGTCTTGTATTGATAACCACCACCTAGCTATACGAAGCATAAGCTCGCGCTTAGTTAAAGTTGCTCGAACCGCTGTACAATCGGTGAACACTTTTACTTGTTTACCTACAATACGAGTATTGAACCTACGCAATGACTCAACAACGGCAAGAGTTTACAGTTCATAGCTAAGGTACATACTTTCCTCTTTACTTGTAACCCTACTAAAGTGCATAACGGGGCGTAATGTCTCATCGGCTTGTCGTTGTAATAATATGCCTGCAATACCTAACTTACATGCATCCGTATGTATCTCCGTAGGCAAAGTAGGATCAAACAACGCAAGTAAAGGTTTTGTACATAAACAACGTTTTAACTCCTTAAAACTTTGACACTGATCACAACCCTAAACCCAAACACTGTTTTTCTTTGTAAAATCGGACAAAGGACGCGTAATAACTGCAAAATTCTTTATAAATTTGCGAAAATAGCTACGCAATCCCAAGAACTGTCTTATTTCATGAACGTTGGTAGGAGTAGGAAACTGTGACACAACTGTCAATTTAGCTTGACCCGGTTGAATACCATCCGATGATATTTCGTGCCCCAAGTAGGTAATACTTTTTTTTTTTTTGCAAAAACTCCCATTTACTCATATTAAGTTTAAGATTTTCAGATCTGAGTTTACAACGAACTTTTTCTAATACAGTGAACCCCGATGCAACGTCACAAGAAGATAGTAAAATGTCATCAAGAAATGCTAAGACATTAAATTCGTGCGAAAATCTATTCGGGTCATCGATATGACCGGTGTGTGATAAAGTTTTCGAACTACCCCCGCAGTATTCTTTTTTTATGGAATCGACTATTTTATTCATCAACCGCATGAAGACAGACGATGCATTTGCGAGACCAAACGGAACGCGTGTATACTTGAAGTGACCTTGAGGTGTAACAAAAGCAGTCTTATGTGTGTCTTCAGGGCTTATTTTAAGTTGGTGGTAATAAAAGCCTGCTAATTTTGAGACCTGACCATCATTTGTGGCAACGGAAATCTGTCTTTGACTGTGATGGAATTAAGCGCCCGGTAATCTACGCAAAGCCTATAATCGCCGTTCTTTTTCTTTATCGAAATTACTGGAGAAGCGAAACTGGACTCGGATTCTTTGACAATACCCGCATCTAATAGTTAGGATACTTTCGTTTTAACTTTCTCCTGCTCCCTGTGCGACATATGATAATGTCAATTGTCTATATATCGGCTGTGAATTTGTTAAATTTATTTTCATGTGTAACAAATCAGTGCACCCTAGTTCATTTGTATTACTTGCCAAACAATCATTGTAATCGGTTAATAAATTAATTAAATGATCATAATCGTTTTTATTCAGTGGTCCTGTCTTAATTTTATTTATAAACCCCTCCTATGGTACTAATATAGGCTAAGCTCGTATGTAAGACCGTTGAAACAATATTATGGCTGATGCTAATGTAATAATATGGCGAGCTAATTATGGCTGATGGCTTGAGTGGCAATGGCAAAATAATATTGGCTTTTTTACTGACCTGTGTATCAGCAAGAGACGTGGCATCGCAGCTGTCTGCTCTGGTCAGCACCTCTCCGCGCTGCCAGACGATCTTCCCGGCGCTAGTGTTGACGATCTTGATGTAGCCCGTTGAGCCACGCAACAGCGTAGCAGGGATGGAGTAGGATACGCTTGATAGCTCGTAGTGTTGCGGCCGGGTGACCACATCGTTATCCTCGTCGTTGTCTTCTATGTAAACCTTAATGATTGATGTCCCAGGAAGAAGGCATTCTTTTCATGTAGTGACAACCCAGTTGGTCGATCTTTTTGAGTCACGCAGTTACTGCTGTACAATCGTCGCTATCCGACTCAAAATCAGGTATGATGCTGCGCGGTGCACCTTTGTTTTGATGGCTGCGGGCTGTCGTTCAGCTCACGCATGGTCTTCTGCACCTCGCCCTCCAAAAGCCTTCTCAGAATCCTTCCTCCTGGCTGGTGGTGTAACTTCTTCGGCATCCTCTTCTACGTTTTCGCTGCGAGTTGGTGAAGATTCAATCCATCCAGAAGGGTAAACATGCCTTCCGTTTTCAGGTATATCGGTGTGATTGCGCTTCATGGCCGAATCTTTTTATTTATCCCACTTCTGAAGTGTAATGAGTGGCATAAATAAAAAACCAGGCGAAACGATAAGCACACAAATTTTATTTAAATTAGGCTATAATCAACTATCAAAATACAAATTGGCAGAGTTTCGGCCTATTCAGTGGCTAAGAGAGCAAAAGTGGCTAGACTGAGCTGTCTGGCCGTTATAAGGGCTTGCTCCCACCCAAGGCGCACGGCTAGCGGAAGTTGTAGTGGGGAGCGTCAACTGGCATGGCGGTGGCTTCCTATTGGCTGGCTTGGCTTGGCTTGGCTCGGATTGGCTGGCTTGGCTTGGCTTGGCTCGGATTGGCTGGCTTGGCTTGGCTTGGCTAGGATTGGCTATGATTGGCTATGGTGGCTGAGGCTTGGCGTTACAGGTATGAAAAATAGATTTTGGCTGATTCTCAGACCTACTCAATATGCTCACAAAATTTCATGCGAATCGGTCAAACCGTTTCGGAGGAGTACGGGAACGAACATTGTGACACGAGAATTTTATATATATAGCGTTATTTTTTGTCATTTTTTTTTGTTATATTTTGTGCCAACTGTACTATCGATAGACTGTACTGTAGATACAGGATATTTATTTGTAGGCGTAGCTTGAGATTACCGAAGTGGTAGTGTAAATATAAGCCCATACAACCTCATATCAAACCTTTCAGTTGAGCAGATAAGAAGAAAAAAATCTTCTGAAGCTTTTTCGGGACCAAGGTTATCAGAAAATAGAATATGTTACAGGAAATAAAGAATAGAGAGGTAGGTTCTGATTTAATTCGAACGTCGAATTCACTGTCTGTATAATGAGCATATTTGGCGGCAACCACTTTGGCGTAATGGTTAAATAGCCATTAACCAAGAGGTCGCGGGTTTGATCCCCGCACTGTACAAACATTAGTGTGCATGAACATGTCTGTTTGTATTGACCTGGGTGGTATATGTATTTATTTAATTATATATATTTAAAAAAACAACAACATCACATACATTGATCTAACTCCGTGATAAGCTGAAGCACTTGTGTTACAGGCATCAGAATCAACAGTGTTATTACAAATACAATTAAATAAATACATATTACACCCAGACCAGTACATATAGACATGTTCATGCCCACAAGCGTTTCTCCAATGCGGGGATCAAACCCGCGACCTCTTGGCCTAATAGTCAAAGTATTAGTAAGGTATATTCGTTGGTGTGGCTGAACAATATCAAATTTTTATATCTGTATTCTGGACCTATTTGTGAATGTATGAAGTATTTAAAATAGGTATACTTGACAAAGTGTAAAGTTTTATGTAGATGTTCTTTTTGCCGTTAGCCATTGGAATTCCGGCAAAGCTTACTAGTAATTTACAAATCTATTTTTTATTAGGGTTTGGGTTTTCTCTTGACCTAAGACTAAGCCCAACGAGGCAAAGACTGAGTATACGATGGAGCGAGTTCACCTGGAAGGTGCCTGTTCACTCTAGCTTTGAAGATTCCTAGGTTGTAATTGCAGGGAAACACTGACGCAGGTAGTGAGTTCCACTCTTTTGCACTCTTTTTCTTTTTTCTAATTTTTGGCAACCCTTCCCCATTCGCACCCCTAAGCCGTCACCTCGTCTCTGGTGATGCGACATTCACGGCCGATCGGGCGCTCACGCACCACCGCGTTGCGGACCCGATATCCGCACCGCACCCGCACGGTCCGCTGACTGTCAAGTAATATGTCAAGTCCGATTGCCTTTGAATTGGTACTTATGACAATTTGATTTGATCCTCATTTCTAAACAACAAATTTGTAGACTATCTTTTTGAAACCGCATAAACAAGGCAGTTTTACGCTTGTATTTATAAATAAAATTTAAAGTGCCAATTTATAATGTAGCACTCGTGCTTTGTATACGAACTTAAAAAGACGTACAAAGGAAACTAATTGGATGGAAGATGGAAGCCGTGAACACTGTCCAATTTACTTCTTTTAGACACGAAGTTTTGATTGTAAATTTTCTTGCATGCGGTGCAAAGTTGTGTTACAATAACCCCTTACTAAAACAACGCTATTGTTATGGCCGGATAAGCGTTACCACCCTTGCCAAATGCACATTTTTCTACTCATGTGCCAAATGTCATAATATAGAACTCGTTATTTCTGTGCTAGGTTTTGGGGTTATTCCCAGTTTGCCAAATTAGAGCGTAACAAGGCTTATTTTAATAGACCGAAGCACTTTGCATGATGTTGGGAAGAACTGATGACCGTGGTGGTAGAAAATAATAGTTAGGTAAAAAATGCACTGTGTACTCGTAACTGGTCAAATTGATAGATGAACTAGAAGCATTCTACTTGTAACCGTTCAATATGGGGGGAAGTGATCTGCACGGGACGTCTGCGGCTGATTTTGATAACGATACGAATATATGACTTAAGATAGCAGCGTAACTTAGCATGTCATTAGTCGTAACGTCCAACTATCGCTCTTGAACGATTCCTTGCCCCCTTATCTATCCCTACACATAGACTTTATATCCACACATCCAAGCTACTCTAATGTGCTACTCCCGTTACTGTCATAAAAAATGGCTCCCACCGACCATTACCGATTATGCACGGCCGCGCGAAGTGTCGCACGGAAACCTTTTTGCGAGTGCTACCGTGCTTTTGCTATTGGCCAGCATCATCATTACTTGGGTTTCTTGTAGAGTTAAGTTCTAATGTGATAGTAGTTAGTATGTATTCTATTATTTACTGTGCATGTGGTTTCTTTTTTATCACATTTACACTCAGCCGTTTTTGAATGAAGACGGTTTTGGTTGTGCTACCGTGGTGCTGCTTTTGGCCAGCATAGCATCATTGTTATTTCTAACCCCCGACGTAAAAGAGGGGCGTTATAAGTTTGATTCCTATGTCTGTTTGTGTTGCATGTGTTTCAAATGTTTGTTTGTGGCATCGTAGCTCCCGAAGAGATGATCCGATTTCAAAGCTTTTTTTCTTCGAAAGATGAATAAATCAAGTTGATTCTTGACGTTTGGTCAAAATCAATCCAGCCATTGAAGCTTACCTGCAGTTGTCCAGGCTTATTCGGGGGTTTTTTAACTGGAAAGTTTTTGCATGTAAGTATAAGTATTTGGTTAAGATTCCTATTCTTATATTTACTGTTTGTTACATTTGGTGTTGATATCACTTTTACAGTGCCTGTCAATGATATAACCTACATTTCTAGATTCACATTCAAAGCTAGAGTGAACAGGCATCTTCTAGTCGAGCTCGCTCCATCGTAGACTCATTGCCTCGTTGGGCTTAGTTTTGGGTCAAGAAAAAAGAAGATAAAAAAAGTAATTTTTTCGTCTAATTTTAATAAATTCAAGAATTAATCCTAAAATGTTGCGTCCCAACAAATCTTCCGTCCCGCTCGTTATGGCTGTCGTAACACAAATTAGCGTGTTTCTATGTCGTATCAAAAATAGCGTTTGTTCGTCGCGCGCGCACGCTAGAACGAGTCCTTGGCTAAAGTCATGTGAGTCACGCGTCTATTTCTTAATTTTCTAAGAATAAATTCAAAACTGCATTGAATGACGCATAGCAACTAAGCGGGGTCGACGACCGCGTGATCTTGCTCGTACGTTAATGCGGTTTTATGCGCCTGCGCCAATATTTTTTTTGTGTAGCTTCGGCCAGTTTTACGATGGAGATTTTGGGCGATGAGGTAGCGTAAGGTATTTGAAGTAGCGATCGGTTCGAGGCACGCTAAACGTGAATAATTGAGATCAATATGATAGATTTGGTTACGAATTGCTAAGAGACTTTAATTTTGTTTCGATTGGAAGCCTCATTTATGATGTAAGTGGGGACAAGACAAGGCCCTAATTTCTTTCTTCCCTTTTTACCACACATGATCTCGTCTGCTCTGTTAAGAGAGAATAATAAAGAGAAAAATAAAGATAATATATGTGCCGCTTGTCTTAATAAGAGTATATGACTTGCCGTAAGTATGAGTTGATTTTGTCCTACTTATCCGACACATCTTCGCTCTTAAGTTCTTCTAAGAATAATTAGGAGTAAATAAGCTGCTCATTACTTTTGTTTTGAAGGTAAACTTATGGCACATAAGTGAACAGGTAATTTTATTCTATTTTCCTTTTATTTACAACACAGTGTTATCGCAGTTAAACCAAACATGTCGTCTGCGGATAATCCCTAACGAGAAGCCTTATAACAAACAATGTGCAGAAAATGTCGATAGCTTAGTAAATAAATAGGGACAACATAGAATAGCTTGTAAAGTACCAGTTCTTGTATCTTTTATCCTTACACACAAGCCATGGGAACTGTACACGAAGCCCTTGCATAAACGCTTTAAGTTCTACGTTCTAAAGTTATTAATGTTGAAATAGCATAGGTACAGTGGCCAGCACATCAGGCTACCCATTTTTGTTGCAAAATTGCCCGTATCACAAGCGCATAAAATACCGCAGTGTTTACCGTGACGTGCTGGCCACCGTACTAGGTTTTTGAAGGACTGTTTCTGGCCTTTTATTGAATAAATTCTGATCCGTTACACGTGTAATTTTTTGAATACTGTTCGATTGGACATTCGATTTATAGATCTCACAAAATTTTCTACTTAATAATCTGTTAAAACGTATGCGTATAAGCTTATGCAGTAGTCAGATTCAGTTCACACATAATACAGTATTTCAGATCCAGTATATTCCGTTTCTCACATCAGTACTGTGATGTGCTGAGTGAGTACTATCTGCAGTAACGACCGATCGATAAAAACGAATCCTGAAAAATTTACCTTATGATTAAACGCACCCTTTCCTAACAACCCTTTGTTAGTTTTGTTAAACACAAATAATGAGTCAACTAAGGTAAAATTTAGCACCGAATACGTACTACATACTCGTAATAAGAACTAAGTAAGTACTAAATTTTCAACAAGATAACTTGACCAATCCAGATCGGTGGATAAGAAAATTTTAACGTACTTGCAGAAGAAGTTATAGTTCATAGCAGACCGCGCCAATTTACTCTATCGCAAAATCTGACATCGCTTCGAGGACTGAACTAGTGTTGCAGCGAAAGTTCCCTTGTAATTATGGACGCGCGACCGGGAATGCTAATGTCCTTGGTGTAGGGTTGTCACTAAAGAATGCTGCAATGTGAATTTAAAAAAAAGGTCTAGAAATATCTGAAACAATAGTTATTCTATTATTTACATTTAGGTAGCAGAAAAAAAGGTTTGACTTCATGTAGAGATAGAGACAAATAGAAATCCATTTACAAAACCCGATCTCTCGATTTTCAAGAATTGACGATATTATGGTTGCTAAATCAAACAATTAAGAAGGAATTATTACACATTTAATATTCATCATTTCAATAACAAGAATCTTGAACTTGTGTCTATTCACTACTATTCATCACGTGGTTGTTAGTGGGAACGCTTTCGAACCATATTTTTATGTTTTTTTAATTTTTCATTGTTTATTGCCATAATACTACTTACTATACTATTTTTAACGTGGCACCCCTACGATACAATACAAACGCTCTGCAAGCGGTGTTTCCTTCTGAATTATACGTGACTTAATTTGACTACAGAGATCTCACTTTTGTTATTAAGCCATTAGTAGTTTCTTCTTGCTAATCGCTTTCGCCAAGTTTTGACGCCTTCATTAATATAAATACAGCATTACGCAGACTCAACTAAGATTGATAGTACGAGAAAGTAAAATATGAAACTTAATTTTCTTTTACATCTTTGAAGTTGAGATGATAAAATATATTTCATTTTTGTAACGATTTCAGTGAAATTTTAAGGCGAAACTTTAGATAAGTTAAAGCTAAGTTAAGTTCTTGTTTAAAATTCATGAAATTCTTTTCTCTCACAAAAACTAACTCTTATTTTTGAGTGAAATTATGAGTTATAAGATACCTTATATTCAACTGGCTGTTATATAAAAAAAATAAAGATGTTTTTTTCAAATGTTACGGTGTTAAAAAAGCCGAATTCAGGGAATCGTGGTTTACACTCGAATCTAGAATATATCTAGGGAATACATATCTACATTACAATCTACACTTATTGCGGCGCGCCCCTCTCGTTCTACAGAGGCTACAAACCGCACTGTATTTTTTTTATTTGCTCCAAAATTATTATTTATTAGTTGTCACCCGCGATTTAGTCCGCGTGGAAACCCTTTCTTTCTACGATTTTACATAATATTATATATACATACAGGGTGTAAAAAAACCTTAACGAAGCCGAATACCACATATTCTACCAATTGTTACGATCATTTTTTTCCTTTACATATCTGGGAAGTTATCCGTTACTGAAGTTTTGATGGTTAAAATTTGCAAAAAAAATTGATGATCCATACAGTAGTTTTTACTCGAAATAGTAACTAACTTGCATACTTAAAAACTTTCGTGCTTATAATATTAGTAGGACACATTTTCCTGTTTTCTAAGGCCGACTGACAACCCCCTGTTACTTGACTCGTACGTTTTTACATCCTGTATATTTGTACAAATATTTTTTCAAAGTAAACTTTGATGTTCATGATGATGATGGTAATAAATATTGATGTTTGTTTTCATATCGGCTGCCAAGTGAAACCTTTTTGCAGAAACCTTCCACGTCGCCAAACACAAAGCACTTTAGTCGGTTGAGCACCTAATTGAGATATTTGCTTTTACCCAAAAAACATCTGCGAGTGACGGAGGTGTGGTTAGTATTTTTTGTTTGAGTTTAAATGAAAGAATACCTAGGTATTAAAAATATTAAAACTTTACCTTTCTTGTCAATATTGAAGAAAAAAATACATTTTTTTTTTTAATTCAATGACGTCTATATTTTTTCTTGTCTTATAAACGTTGCATATTAGTAGTTTTCCTAGCCAATCGCAAGAATTCAATTAAAAACAATGTATTGCCATGATTTTATACGGTTCTTGACCTTGAATTTTACATAGTATTCATAAAGTGCACCCCACGCTTTTTATCGGACTCTTCAAACAGACAGATCCGGACGTTGTTCCAGTTTTTGTGGCTCGAGATCTCCAAAAACTGCCGCCGATCACATTCGATCACGTTGATGTGACGCGCCTTCTCAAGGATATTCTGGTGCTGAAAGAAGCCCAAACATTAGCTGAGGACCGCTACGTCACAATGGATGCCTTTCAAGCCCTGAAAAAAGACGTTAATGATTTGAAAAACTCGTCTATTGTGAACTTTGACGAGCAATACAACGTAAACACAAGAAGAGGAAATTATCTTCATCGCGACTGCCACTATGACAGTGGGCCCAAGGGACTACATCACATCTCAGGGTATAGCCCCAATAACAGTCTCAAATCAATACATAGTCCCGAACAGCCGTTAGAACTGGTTGCAAACTCATTCCGACCAATATCAACTTCAAATGCGGGTGAAAATAACGAACTATCTGACGTAAACAGCTTGATTGCGACCTCAACGCAGCGAATGTCGAATCAGGTGTTTCATACAAAGGGGAACGAAACAGCTGTGGCGGGCAGTGCGAAAACAAAACCAACTATGTCGCACGGCTCGACTGAGCATACAAAAACAACAATGTTACGCTTGGACTGCAACGCTGCGCATATAGAACCGCGAATGTGTCCGTTGGAATCTCAAAGCTCTGATACTACTTTGGCAGAGAAATTGAAGGTACCAGGGCAATGGAAACCTGAAAACCCTCCTGAGGAGTGGAAATTGGTGCAGCGGAAGAGATTACGCAATAAAATTGTGGGAAAAAAGGGAACAGCAAATACCGATCCTAATGGAAAATTTAAAGCAGCCGACATCAATATCCCGTTATTTATCTATAATGTGGATAAGTCTACGACTGAGAGCGACATAACTTCGCATGTTTACAGTAAGACACAACTGAATGTGACACTACAAAAATTGAATTTGAAAATCGATAAAGGATACAACGCTTTTAAAATATTAGTACCTAAAAGTAAGTTGGATGTTTTTCTTGGTGAAAGTTTTTGGCCGGAGGGAGTGCTGTTTCGGCGTTTTGTGAATTTCTCGAAAGGGAAAAACAAGGACCGCGAGAGACAAAACAATGGAAAGTGAAAATCAATTAAATAAGTGTACGCTATTAAGTTTTAACTGTAAAGGTATCGTACGCTCCATGGAATGCGTAAGGACACTGTGTAAATCGGCGGACATCCTTGCACTCCAGGAAACTTGGCTACTGCAGCATAATATACCGTTACTGGGTACCATTGATACAAACTTTGCATACTACGGCAACACGGCTGTGGATCTGTCGACAGGAGTGCTACGGGGCCGCCCTTATGGGGGTGTCGCTTTACTATGGCGAAAGGATCGGTTTTCGTGTGTTTCTATTATACAGTGTAAAAGTGTTCGTCTCTTAGCCATTAGGATTGATATAAACAGCAGTTCTATGATAGTCTTTTCGGTGTATATGCCCAATGACGTGAGTGAAAATTTAATTGAATTTACAGAGTGTTTAAGCGAAATGTATGCAATAATTGTAAATGAAAATGTGGACCTAGTATACTTGTTGGGTGATTTTAATGCTCATCCTGGTATGTCTTTTTTTAATGAACTGAGCAGTTTTTGTGCAGAACAACAATTATATGTAGTAGACACAGAGATATTGCCGGTTGACTCGTTTACCTATGTTAGCGATAGTCACGGCTGTACACGGTGGCTTGACCACTGTGTGACTTCGTTAGCGGCGAGACAAACGGTGGTAAGTGCTAAAATTTATTATGATGTGTTTTGGTCTGATCATGTACCTATAGAGATAGTATGTAATTTAAATAAGACTATACCTAAACTCAGGGGGAGTAGCACTGTAGAAAACAATGATATGTTGTTAAAAGGGATAATATGGGGAGAAAGAGGTAAGTCGCAGATAATTGAGTATTCAAATATGTGTCATAATAAATTAAGAAATATTGATTTTCCTGAGGAATTGAGATATTGTTGTGGCTGTAACAATATGTGTAACAATCACAGTCATCGAAAAATTATTGACAACATGTATAGTTCCATTGTAAATATTCTTAAGGAGGCTTCTATTGTTAGTTGTGACAGAGTGCAGCACAGGAAGCGTGGCTATGTCGCGGGATGGAATAAATATGTTAAGGAGGCTCACCGAAGGGCAAGGCTCTGCTTTCAGCAGTGGTGTCTGCATGGTAGGCCCAGTTCAGGGCGGCTATACGATAATATGCGCTGTTCTAGAAAAGTTTTCAAAGCTAAATTAAAATACTGTCAAAATAATAAAGATCAAATAAAATGGACATAATTGCCTCTCATCATGAAACTAAAAAATTTGTAGAGTTTTGGAAATCGACTAACAAATTAAATCCCAAGGTGTGCCTACCTGTAAGTGTTGGAAATATTAGTGAACCCAGAGAAATAGCCAATCTCTTCATGAACCATTTTAAAGTGCAGCCATTAAGAGTAGGCTCGTGTGGGCAGGTGCTCGATGCTGGAAATTGTGTCAGCGACAACGTCATAATTATAACATCTGCTGAAATTGCTAAAATAGTCCGACAGATGACTAGAGGTAAGTCGCCGGGGCACGACGGTCTTAGCGTCGAGCATCTGCAGCATGCGGGTGTTCACCTTCCACGTGTGCTTGCCATGTTCTACTCGCTCTGCATTCGTCACAACTACTTACCTGATGATCTCATGAGGACCATAGTGATACCTGTAATAAAAAATAGGACCGGCGATGCCTCTGACAGAAACAATTACCGGCCAATTTCTCTAGCCACTATTCTAGCGAAAGTATTGGACAGTGTGCTTAACAAGCATCTGACCAAAGAAGTCAGTCTGCATGACGCCCAGTTTGGCTTTCGGTCCGGTCTATCGACTGAGTCAGCAGTACTATGCCTTAAGCACACTGTCCGATACTACACGGACAGGAACACGCCAGTTTACGCATGTTTCTTGGATCTGTCAAAGGCATTTGATTCGGTCTCATATGATCTTTTGTGGAAAAAACTGCTCAGTAACACGAATCTGCCTGTGGAACTGATTGGACTATTTGAGTACTGGTACGCCAACCAGACCAATGTGGTTCGGTGGGCGGGTCAGTGCTCGGAGGTCTATAAGATGAAATGCGGTGTGAGACAGGGGGGGTTAACTTCACCCACACTGTTTAATATCTATGTAAATGGGTTGATTGAGGAGCTCAGTGGTGCGGGGGTGGGGTGTTCAGTTGATGGACACTTTGTAAATAACATCAGCTACGCTGACGATATGGTGCTGCTGTGCCCCTCAGTCAACGCATTAAAGACGTTACTGTCTATTTGTGAAAGGTACGCTGTGGCCCATGGACTCAAATATAATGTGAAAAAGAGTGAGATACTGATTTTTAAATCTGGCTCCAAATCGTACATACTTCCGCCGATAGCCCTTGACGGTTCTCCTCTTCAAGTTGTTAAACAATTTAAATATTTGGGTCACTGGGTCACGGAGGACCTAAAAGATGACATGGACATGGAGAGGGAGCGCAGAGCACTGTCGGTGAGGGGTAATATGCTATCACGTAGGTTTGCACGCTGTTCTCGTGATGTAAAAGTTACTCTTTTTAAAACATACTGTCAAACTTTATACACGTGCAACCTGTGGAGCAGTTACACCAAAAAAGCCTTCAGTGCTCTGCGCATTCAATATAACAATGCGTTCAGGGGGATGTTGGGCCTGCCCTGGCGCTGCAGTGCCTCGGGAATGTTCGCCACATGGAACACAGATGGTTTTCACGCCGTCCTGCGAAAACGTGTGGCTTCCCTGTGGGAGCGAGTGCGGAGCAGCACCAACACTCTCCTGAAGGCTATTGCAGAGAGGGTATACAGCCCTATCACCGCTCACTGGGCATCAATCCACGTACGGTCCAATCCTAGCTTAAAGTTCTATTAGAGCTTGAAGCTGGGATTGGCTTCGGACGATATTTAAGTGTTTTTTTTAGTGTTTTATTTTATTTTATTTCATTTTATTTTATTTAATGTCTTAAGTTGGTTTTTAGGTTAAGAATGTATGGAAATTGTTTTCTGAAATAAATGTTTCATTTCATTTTCATTTCATTTCATTTACTCTACGGTAGATAATATAAATTCTTTGTACTCAGAAATTATTTCTCTTCTCTTTTTTAGTAAGCAATAAAAGCATGTTTTGGTTTTTTAAACTATTTTTTTTCTTTTTTAGGTATTAAGGATAGTGGAAAACTCTTATCAAATTATTGCATTGTCATCGGTACTTGATACTTGTGCAAAGTTTCAAATTAATCCGATTTCTGGAAGTTGATGAAAATTGAGCTCAATGATTCCGTTACATACATACATACAGCCCGAGTTAATAAAAGCGTGTTAAAATAAATATAAATTTCGTGTACTCAGAAATTATTTTCTCTTTTTTAGTTAGCAATAAAAGCGTGTTTTTTTTAGTTTTTTTTAACTATTATTTATTTTTATTTTTTTAGTAAATAAGGATAATGGAAAACTCTTATCAAATTATTGCATTGACGTGTGCAAATTTTCAAATTAATCAGATTTCTGGAAGTTGGTGAAAATGGAGTCAAAAAATTCCGTTGCATACATTCATACATACGTACATACATACATACACCCCGATCTAATAAAAGCGTGTTAAAAACAGAGTTAATGCAAATGCCTCGATGCCAATCCACTCCATTTTCTCATAAGAGCCAAACTAGCCAGGTTCTTTCCCAAATAGTCAAAGTTGTAATCGCAAATTTTCTTCATATCTCGAATTTCTCGGGAAAACGAAGTTCCATTCGATCTTAATTTAACATTAAGACAGCTCAGTCTAGCTCAAGACGGAAAACTCAGTTTCATAACTCCACCCGAGTTAAGTAAAGATAGGGGCGAGTTAGGAACGGCTAAGTCGAGTTTGAAATCTCACTTTGCTGCTTTATTTCCAAAACTAAACAACAATTAATTTTCCATACGCTCTAAAGATAAAAGCTGGAAAAACTTATGACATATGTTTGACGTTTTCAGACCTTTAACCACAAACCCTATCTAGCGGGCACTGAGAGTAGAACTTTCTGTTACTGCAGATATAAGTTGATTAGATGCCTGAATTAAAACACAAATCATCGTTCCTCAGATTACCCACAGGAGTGCAAACAAATAATGAGTTCCAAAAAGAATGATGAGTCTATTAAGCGTAATATACGATATTGAAGTTGAACTGTAACTACGTGTCTGAAGACGAAACTGCACCACATTTCTCGTATTAGCAATCTCACAAGTTGCAAGGTAACCCAACTATGTACTTACTTGGGAATCTCAAGTCAATGTAGGTCTTACTATGTTCTTATCAGATCCGAGGAATAAAGAGAATGCCCTTGATTTTTCAAGTCTGTAATTATTTTTGATAGCCTCAAGTCCAACTGTCTCTCTAGCAGAAGGATGGGCAATTCAAATCCCAGAGCTTTCATGTCAATAAAATTAAGCATAGTTTGGCTTATTTTAAAACGTGCACTTTATGAAGACTCACACAGTATATGTCCCACTGCTCGGCCCAAGCCTCACCTCAACTATGAGGTAGTACGAGTACGAGTCATTCGCCACCACGCAGGCTCAGAGCGGATAAGTGGAGCCCGTTTGTAAGGTGGTTAGCGACCAACCTTACTATCATAATATGTTACGGCTGAGCGCCCGAGGGCCTCTGACTGGCTTAACGAATTATATATCTTGATATAAGCAGGAATCAACAGCTTAAAACGTGTCTTCCGAAGCACAAAGGTGCTTGTAAATAGACGTCACTTAAATTGTCTTAATGGTCACCCATCCCAAACACGACCGCGCATGAGGTTGCTTACCTTTGGTATCACTACCAAAACGCTGCACCCACTGCGCTAAATTCACCTTCGATGAAAATTACCTGTATTTATTGCAAGATTCGCTGTTCATCTGTCTGTCACCAACAGACATACCTTCAAACCGAGAGTACGGAACTCTGACCTTGTACAGAGTAAGACTCCAGACAGATCTAGTGCAGAACTTAGGATAGGTTAAGACGACAGCACATCAGTCTAACTAAAATGTTGCTTGCAAAGTCGTCTTTATTACAAGTGCTTAAGAAGCCGCAGTAACCTTGGCGTGCTGTTGTGTAGGTACCAAACCAGCAACTTGTTCCACGTGTATCAGCTATACAAGTTGACAGTACTGCGGTTGTTTTATTACGAGATGTTGGTGTTTGGTAAGTTTCGCGTGGCAATGCAGAGAGGACAAAATAAACATGTATTGTTTGGATAGTTTTAAGCTTTTCAACAATAGAAGTGCGACAGGTAGTATTGTTACATGCTTGAGTCTTGGAGTCTCATTAAATAGAAGTTGAGCTATTTTTGAAGATTCGAGTCTTATAAAAAAAACTTTGGTGATATGGTTAAGAAATTGACAATAGACCAAGAGGTCGTTCGTTCGTTCGTTCACTGTACAAACATTTTGTGTGCATGAACATGTCTGTTTGTACCGGTCTGGGAGTTATATGTATTTAAGTTTGTAATATCACTGTTGATTCTGATTTCTGTAACACAAGTGCTTCAGTTACTTACCACAGAGTAAGAACAATGTATGTGATGTAAAAGTTGAGTTCGAATTTTGTTTTTATATACAACATATAAAAACAAAATTCGAACTCAACTGGAGTCGTTTTCCTTAAGACTCGAGCCCTGCCAAAAAGAACTCAATTGCGGTCATGATACCTGTGATACCTGTGTGCTAAATCCTAAGAATCGCAATGTCAAAAATAACCCAAAATAAAATTATAGTAACCTAGCAAATGAACTATAAGCAACCGCGTGCACGTCAATTGCTATGTCAAATTCGTTAACCTTTGCACGTGAAATTGGGGTTCACTGAATTATTTATTATTATTTTGCACATGTACCGAACACGGCGTTGTCATGTCAGACCTTACACGTGGTCCCATCACGTGCCTATATTGGATCTAAATCAATCTATTAAGCCATTTGCCTGAGCCATACTGACTACCATTAATTTCAGGTTACAATCCTTCGTAATTTCGTATTATTAAGTTAATTCTAGGTACTTTAACGCAGTACTTTGACTTTGCAATTATTCAAGTTACTGTTTCAAAGACGTGCGGTAAAACAATTCCGTGAAACGATAAGTTTAATTGGTCTTGTAGTACCTAGGTTACTGTTTTAGGTCCCTACCTAGTCAACATTAACTTAGGTACCTAATCCTGATTGTACAGATCTTGTGATAAATCATAACCTACGAGTAATATCTATAAAAAAGAATGTATAGAAAACTGTAATATGTCATTTAAACTAAAACAAACAGACGTTTTTGTAGACAATGCAGAACACTAACTATTTCAAAATAAACCTCACCATTTGTGGTTTTAAATAGAATAAAACTGTGAGCCCCAAGTGATAGATAAAGTACCCAGTAGAAAATGAAATGAAATGCGCTAGCTTAAAAATCTTGAAGCTTTCCCGACATAAAAGGTTGCTCTCCCTTAAACGCTAGCATTTTTAGTATATTCTATTCGTAAATGTTTCAGTCTAGCCAGTAATTACTTCACTCAACCGTACTTCAGTAATTCGTCGACGTAACCGTATTTAGTAGGTATCATTATTGCTGTGAGTTTCAGGGATATGAGAAAGGCCAGATCCTGAATTTTAAAGTTGCGAAATTTTCTGTATGAAATAACATGTTTGTATGACAGCCATACAACGAGCCATACACTTCCATCAATAGCAACATTGTTGGCAAGTGTTTTACAAACTTCGAGAAATTTATATATTGTCTGTGACTATGGGTTGATTTTTGTAAATTTAGGTACACACGGTTGAACAGTTGGATTTCCTCTTAATGAAAACTTCAAACTTTGGCACGGCGCGAATTCGGCACTAAGGCCATCGACGCGTTGGCTGTGTGAAAAAGCCTTAAAAGTGAAGCTGTTATGGTCTCGCAAAGTATTGCAATGAATTCGTCTGATGTATTTGCACTGTGGCCCAGCTACTGCACAAGTTGCAGCGGATTATTTTAATGAATAGCCGCCTTTGTTCCCCGCCCTCGAAGGGTTATTTGAATAAGAAAGTAGAACTTTCGCTGCGCCATCGCTAGTATATCTTTGGTAATTGAATTGGATGGATGAACGTTTCATTCTAACCAAATCCTGCAGTATTAAGACACTGAAAACGAGTTAAAAAAATGGTTATCTCATTTCGGATTTGCTTCGCGAAACGAGCGATGATTAGAATGGAAGAAGACCAAGTCTGGAAAACGTCTTAAGAATTGATATTTATTTCTAGCGCTGCTCTAATTTCCTTAAAACAATAACTGGCTCCTGAAGATAAACTCTGCGTAGAACTTCCTTCGTCAGTAGGTACTTCTTTGAAATTGAATTCAGCTTGTGAAACTGAAATATTACTCCAGTTGGAAACGGGGGCTTTTCTTTCACTTATTCAAAACTTTGCCTCGAGTTTTGCAAAGTGAGAATCTCTACCCTAATACGTAGTTGTATTACATTTAATAAAGCAAGATCGCGGTCTTAGTGATATTGGTCGGCCCCAGAATTCCATAGACCGCTCCAATAGTTGCTCGAATGGGATCTCTCTTGAGGTTTGGATTCGGTGCCCTTGCCATAGAACAAATAGAACAGAAACTTAATACAACTGATCGGGCAGAAGCCACAGCTTCCAGTTGTTGAAATTGTAATAATAAAAAAAATGGGGACAAATCACATACATCGCTCAGATCAAAAAAAAAAATAGGCTACGCACTTGTGTTCTGAGAATGAGAAACATCGAAGGTATAACAAGTACTCAGACCCGTGATAGTATCTGATTGAAATTTAAGCAGTAGTAGTGGTAAAGTGACCTGTTAACACTAGTAACTAGTATATCTGAAAAATTATATAATGGTATTTCAAAAGCGAATCTCAATTAATCGCCATGTAGTTAAATGTTGCTATTTTGATGAGAGAGGTAACATGAGATGAGGGATAAAATAACAATACACATGTACCAATATCATTAAAACTTTTATACCACCTTGATGTAATGTGACATGCAATAAATGATTTGATTTGATTTGATTTGATTTAACTACGAATTTTGCATACATTTATTTTTATTTCGAAAGTACGCAGTAGGCTACATAACAACAAACTTGGATGGTGGTGTCTAATCAATTTTATATAATATAGGTACTTAAAGGTAGTCCCGAAAATATCGATAACTTTAGAGCGTGGTGTCGGTTCACCGCCAGGCTATGTCCAATACCACTACAGGCAAGGATGCCATAATGAGATGAGATAAGCGAATGCCGGCTGATTTCCCTAGCGAGAACTAAATAATTGTCGCCACCGGCTTGAAGGTCAACCTTTGGACCATTGACACTCGATGACGACAAACATCGTTAGACCACGCCTAGCAATTTGGAAATAGCTGTTACTAAGTCAAGGAAACTGGAATGGAACTTAAATATGTCGGGCTCCCACTATTGATACGAACGACTTATGACTTCACATGAATGACTGGAGACAAAAACACCATGGAGAAAAAAAAACCATTCATTCCTTTAGAGGAATGAATGGTTTTTTTCGAGCGAAATAATATCATCTTAGTACAGATTTGCACATTGAGGTCCTTGTACTACTAAATAGTACAAAACAAAACTACCACTCAGCAGTGTTGAACCCTTGATTAAATATAAGACAGCCAATTTAGTGATTGACAGCAAATGACATAACCTAAAGGAGACAAAGATACGTTTGAATTAAATTGAATATTATGTATTCAATATATTTGTGTTCGATGAACAAATCAAAAAGCACCAATATGTTTTCGCAGGACGCGAGTTTATTTAATTAAGATACGTATGGTTGTTGGTTATTAGTACGCATATTCCCTTTTCATATTTTAACCTTAGGTCAGATGAGAATGGGTGTAACCTGAAACAATGAAAGCTTTCTCTTTTTAGTAATAAAACTTAATTAAGGATTTTTGGAATGGTCCCTTTTTTAATCTATTTAATGCTACTAGGAATATTTAGGCGACTTTTGTTAATACCTAAATTGGAAATTTACAACACCACCTTACCTATATAAAAAAATACAATATAGTGTGAAAAAATATAATGATTGTGTTAACTTGAAGACGATAACATGACGTGTTCTCTATGAAATAATAGGTACCATTTAAGAAAATATATGAAAAAATTCATAACAATCTAAGTTAGACCATCAAACCAACGATAGGGACCTTCATTTCAGCTCGATTACTTTTCAGCACTGCGATGTAGCCTTGTTCGGAATAAGGGTCTGCCTCGAGCAATCTGAGGACTCGCTTTATCTTTACTAGAGAAAGGGGGTGGCACTACCCCTCCTCCTTGGATAAGAATATTGCTCTAAGCTACCTTGGAAAAGTACTAAAATTAAAAAAAAGAGTTTTGTAAGAATCTAAGAAACTTTAAAGCAAATCGCTTTGAAGCTTATCTAGCTTAGATTATCAGATTTTTTTTTATTTTTTAGCGACTTTTAGTTATTTTATTATGGTTGTAATTTTAAGTGACACCAAAACTGCTTATCTTCGACGATGTACTAGTTTGTATTATTTAGTGGCTTTTTTGTAAACAATGTAGACGAACCGAACAAATTCTTACAAATATATCTAGAAATACACTTGATTGGTGTAGTTCTATGCCATAAGCTTGATCTTGGAAAATCTAATTTAGCCAAACTATACACACGTGTGTCGGCTTTCAGAATGTCCACTTAGTTTAACTGTCGCATGGCATTTTATTATTATTTGTGAGTACAACACTCAACAATGATTGATGTCTTCAATCAATGTACTGTCGAGATCATAATTATTTGTTCATAACAGACACTTCAAAGGCGTCTGACTAAAAATAATTTGGCAGAGTGAAAGTAACAAATAAAGTTTTACTTTGTGATTTTAATGAAAGTATTTGTCATTTTTTACAACGTTCGTTATAAACGAAATGTTATTAACATCGTAATATCAAACAGTCCGACCCATAAAAGTACATTTAAAACTTTTTATTATCATGAGGTGCCTACAAAAACTGTTTGTTTCTTCGGTTTACGCGAACAGTAGACATTGAAATGATACACTTTTTAGGGATTATTTCGCGATTTATTTACATTTTGTTTTAACCTGACGTTTCGTACCCTTTTCAGCGTCCGTGGTCACAGGTAGACTAAGGTGTTAGTTGTCATTACATAGTTTGAATTTTTTTTAACTACCATCACTCAAAAATATTAAGTTACGTTCCTATCCACACAAAATGAGCTAACAGTATCTTGAGGTCTCACAGTGCGGTCAGGTTAAAACAAAATGTAAATAAATCGCGAAATAATCCGTAAAAAGTGCCATTTCAATGTCTACAAAAACTGTTCAGTGTTCAGAAAAACACAATACCGATGACGACTCTATAATAATTTCTGTAGTGACTCTTATTCTGCTAATGCAATCTTTATTGAATTGCCTGATTTTGACATCGCTTTAGTATGGACGAAATGTTAAAATTGTAATTTGGAAAATGACCAGAATTATTACGATATTGTTGCGATTGTTTAGCGGATTTGGGGCGATATTCATTTTAACACGGTCTTTCGGGGTGTTAAAGGAAAATTGGAATTGTACAAGGTCTTTTTGTAAATTTACTTTGAATATTGACGACCATTTTGGTGTAACTAATGGTCAAGTAATTGACTATTAAACCAAGAGGTGGCGGGTTCGATCCCCGCACTGTGCAAACATTTGTGTGCATGACCATGTCTGTTTGTACTCGTCTAGGTGTTTATGTACTTATTAAAGTTTATTTGGAATACCACTGTTGATTCTGATAACTGTAACACAAGTGCTTAAGTTACTTACTACGGAGTCAGATCAATGTATGTGATGTTATTGTATATTTTTAGTGATTTAATGAGTTTGCGTGAAGACGCGACATATGAAGAAAAATATGTACATACGTATGTATGCATGTATGATCTCGACTGTACTTGTTGTAAATTGTGCGGTGCCCGAGTAATTTATTCACTTTTATAGTCCAGTGCAATGACTCATTTGACGTCGGAATTTAATATTTTGCCTTTATAGACAGCGCCGACGGTTGGCACGCGAGCGCCCATTTCCTAATGCACTTGTCCTCATATCAACTGTCATTTTTGAGAAATTGAAAATTCGCACATAAAATACGAAAGTTTTGCGGTATTAAAATATTTTTTTTCACTGGCACACAAGAACTACGTATATGGTAGAAACTTAAGTTACCTACTTCTCCTATAGATCACTTGCCACATCCGTGCGTACTTCAGAGAGCGATAACTTAATTTTAAGCAGGTTTAACTACAGTCTCAGTGAAGATTATGACCCTATAAATGGTTAATTAAGTGAATTTTGTCAAGTGTAAAATGCAAAAACAAAGGACAACTTATGTGTGATTTTTAAAAACCTAAGGGTACATTTACACGCCGATTAATGGTGTTTTTTCACGAGTCGTTTTTTTGACGTGAGCTATGTTTTACCCATGTTAACATGCTTTACGAATCGTGAAAAAAAACGTCTTAAATCACGTATCGTCTTTTAAAATTTACGATTTTTGAAAATCACGAATCGTGACGGTTTTGTGATGACGGTTCTGCCGCTGTTGCGGATCAAGAAATAAACGTGAACTTTATTCTGGCCATTTCGACGAATCTTGAAAAAACTCGATTTCGTGTGCAATATAAACGTTCATTATTTATGAAGTATCGTTTATTTTAACACGATTCGTTGAATCAATGAAGTATCCCTTGTGAATGCGCCCTAACGTGACTAACGTGACACACTGCATATTCGCTTCTGCTAATCGTGTAAAGGAGTTCAATTGAATCAATTTCGACATCTGGCATCAATCGGGCCGTCACCGCATCATCGCTAAAATAAGCCTCATTAATCCTCTTCGATTGAAACGACCGTACTCGATGTCGGTAAAAATCAATTACAAAAAGTAACAGCTCATTAATAAGCCAAAAGTCTCATGTTGCAGACGAAAATAGGCCGAACAGACGGCTGCTTGTAAGTGACTTTGGGTGAATGTCAGACGAAAGGCTGAGCACGGTACATAAGCGAGAGAGAGGGTGAACTATTTTTGTTCTGTCTTTTCTTAACATGTTCCTTAATGTTACTTTACTTTGAGCATTAACGATGGAAATTTCTTTACAATGCAAATTTAAAACACTTACAACAACATATTAAAAAGCCGCAAAGAATTTTTTAAGTGTTTTCTTTTCGAAATTAAAAAATAGCGTTGTAAACGCGAAAAATACTTAACAAATAAAATTATAGCCTGTTTCATCTTAACCGATTGTTAAATATTTGTAAAAATATTTCTCTCGGGTGATTTGAGGGTGTCTCCCACAATCATTGATGAAACATACGCTGGCTCAAAGCGTTAAAAAGCACTTACAAAATTCAACGACTCCATTAAGGTTCCCGGTAGCTCAGTGGTCAGAGCATTGGACCGGACTTCCAAAGGTCGGGGGTTCGATTCCTCCCCGATGACCGGAGCCGAAAAGAATTTTTTAAGTATTGTCTTTTCGAAACATATTAAAACACAAGACTGCCACAGGCGGGACTCAAACCCGCACCTCTCGCAAGCCGGGCGATTGCTCTCCCAATTAAGCTACCGTGTGACTTACTCATCCGTACATCGGTCCGAATTTTATTTAAGTGCTCTTTAGGCAGCACTTACACCTGCAATTGCCCGGCGTGTGTTTAAATTTCACATGTTCCTTAAAGATATACCTAACTATTTTTACAAGCTTTTATTTACGACGATCGCTTGGTGCAGTGGTCCACAGGTCGGACTTCTAAAAAACCAAGGGTCGCGGGTTCGATCCCCGCACAGTACAAGCATAAGTGTTCATGAACATGTGTTTTTGTACTGGTCTGGGTGTTTTCTATGTATAATATGTATTTATTTACAAAAAAAAAAGTATTTAAGTATGTTCATCCGTTGTCTAGTACCCATACCACAAGCCTCGTAGCTTAATTTGAGATTAGAGAATTGGTGTGATTGTCGTGAAATATTTATTATTATTATTATTATTTATTTACTTGTCCCGTTATATGTCTGTAATCAAATCTTGCTAGCTAAATTTCACCCACTTGCCAGTGTCCGATAGAGCTGAAGTAAATCCGTTTAGATACGACAGTGGATCATTTGATTGTAAAAGCTTCTTTATAAAAAAAAAAAATTGGTTGCCTGTAAAGTCGGTATACGGGCGAAAGTTTTACGTGACAACGACTTTGAGTGGTAAAATAATTTTAATGTGAATATTCATTCGTATAACATGAACCGGTGTGTATGCCTATCTCTCTCACTCTCTCTCTCTCGCTCTGTCTCTCTCGCTCTGTCTCTCTCGCTCTTAGGCGGGTTAACTGTGCTCGAGTGGAAGGGACGCGTGCCTTTCACTTTTTATGTCTGTCTCACTCGCTCTTAGGCGGGCTAACCATGCCCGAGTCGAAGGGACGCGAGCCTCTCACTTGCTCTCATTGTGAGCGCGGAACGTGAGCGGAGCGTAACGCAGTTTCTTGAAGTGTCACCCGGCAAACCAATTTATAAGACGTTGTCATGTCAAAAGGTTTCTGTTTGTTAAATACTTGTTGTCTTTTAAATTTATCTTGATAAGCTTGAACGACCTATGTATTTCAATTGAATGCTATCAAAATCTAGTTAAAATACCCCTCTGCTTATCATGTAAAACGAAGAGTTTTTTATGACTCGACTAGTTAATAAACTATAGTTGATGTCAACATGATGAATACTCCACTATGTGTAAATAAGCTTCCGCTTTCAACAACTTTATCTGTGTAGAAAATTTGTCAATACTTTTTTCTTACGATTACTTCAAGGAAAATGTTTGTATGTATGTACCAGTTAAAATTTAATTTCACGTCTACCAAGTTGTGTGAAAATTATCTCTATCCCGCTTCCGCTTGTGTCCATATTACCCTCAGAACCACGCAAGCCCGTTGGCCGTACGAAGTGTGGCATCAAAGAGCTATTCTATTCACATATCGCGTTTCGCACACGCGACTTCTGAGGCCCTACTTAAGAGACACTTTATCTAAGTAGTATTGGATTGACTTAGCCGTCTCTTTCACTCATCCATATGCCAACGTGTGCAAGAAAAGGCATTGATAGAGTCGAAAATACAGACTGGCGTCCTATGGCGATATTGTTTTTCGTTTAATAGCAGAGTTATTAAAAATAATAATCTTGTCTTTTCCTTGAGTAGCAGCGCTGTGGTCGCGCCAAAGTTTACGTACATAGTTTTTAATGTAGCCATCTCTCTACTGTAAGAATGGTGTGCGAGCGAGCGAACGAGCTAGCTACGAAGTCACAGTCATAAAAGCAATTTATTTCTGCCTATTACCCATAGGATGTTTACTTCTTATAAATTAACCCTTCCACAGCTTCGGGACTACTTTTGAGCTGGTGCTGTGAAGAAGCTTCAAGCTGCTCTTGCGCAGATCGTATCAGAGGCCGTACTCCCTAACATTTCGTTCGTATTTTCGAGTCTAGCCATCGCATTCCCTCGCACGCTCAAGCTCAAAACAGTGACAGAGATAGCTACCTACATTCTAATCTACGGACAACGGCTTATAGAGTGGGGGTCTGGATGCGCGGGCGCAAGCCCTTCCTGCGATCGCCCTTTGGTGTCGAGTAAATACAACAAGACATGACAAATGACAGTTGGATGCGTTTAAGTATTGTTTTTACTTTTTACACTGTTTTTGTAAAAGTAATTCATTTGTTATATGTCAAACTGCACCAGGCAAAACATCGTTCTTATTTGATTTATAATTGTTTTGTGCCTTTCGACGACTCGGCGATAACAATGAGCTAAGGGTGTGTAACCCCTCCAAGTGCCAGGCCATTATTGTGGGTAGTCCGGGACTGATTTCTAGAATAAGCCTCACTGAGATCGATCAAATGGCGTATGAAGGTACAACGATTCCCTACTGCACTAGCGTGAAGAACCTGGGGCTACTGATTGATTCGTCTCTTTGTTGGAATGTCCACGTAGCTGAGGTCAGTCGAAAGGTGATCGCTTGTCTGAGGGGTCTTTATCGTTTAAAACATTTTCTTCCTTTCAAGACTAAGCTTCTTCTCATTCAATCACTTGTTATCCCTATCATTGATTACGCTGACTCTTGCTGTACCAACCTCACCGAAGCACTGACTGATAAACTTGATCGTCTCCTCAATAGTTGCATTCGGTTTATCTTCGGCCTTCGTAAATACGATCATGTTTCCAGTTACAGAACACGACTCAATTGGCTCCCTATTCGTCAGCGTAGAGACACCAGAATTCTGTGCATCTTATACACCATTCTCAATAACCCTTTGTCACCTTCGTATCTTAGAGATATGTTCACATTCCTCTGTGACACTCATGACCGTGCTCTTCGCTCCTCAGACAATCTCCAGCTGGCCACACCTGCTCATCGCTCATCGTACGTCACAAAGTCGTTCACTGTGGCGGCAACGCGACTGTGGAACTCACTACCCATGGATATCAAAAGATCAGACTCGAAGTTGTCGTTCAAGAAAAAAGTTCGAAGTTTTCTTAATGAATAAATTGCATATATATAAATATTATATATATATATATATATATATATATATGTGTATATATTATCCATATTAATTAATTGATATTTATTTTTTGTATATTATAATATAATTTAATATTTACTTTTATGTATTGATATTATATCTATATATTAAGTTAATTTATTTTTGCGTTATTAAACACTTCCTTTCTTATATAATTTTCACTGCACCCATTGCCTTCTTTCTGCATGACCTTGAGGTTGACTGGCAGAAAATGCTTTTAGCATTAAGTCCACCCTTTGTACATTTCTTGTGCAATAAAGTTTTAAATAAATAAAATAAATAAATAAAATATAACTAAAGGTGGATTCACACGAAGACGAATCGTGCATTTGTACGAATGTTTATTTGGTATGATTCGTTACTTTTTTATGACAGCAGTTTTTTATTTAATGGGTATTTAAAAAGCATTTCGTTTCGGTTTGATGATGGCTCATCAAATAAAACATGATTGAACGTTCATCCGCCATGACCTATCGTGTTTTTAAACGAATCTTCAATGTCGTATTCCGTGTGAATGCGCCCTAATAGTGTATGATTCATCGTATTTGTAGCGTTTATAAAGCTTATACTGCGTATTATTTTTTTTAAATGTAATACGTTTTCGTAGAAGGCCCCAGTAGGTAATATGTAAACTGGAAAATAATACGAACAAAGAAGAGCTGTTAAAAGAACAACAAAAACAAATGTATAATATCAAACAATGAACTTCAAAGCAGCGCATTATATTAAACGAAATATTTAAAGTATAGCGCTTTAGATCTCGCAGTCGGGTTAGTCGTTAAATAATTAGCAGAAACTATTTTTTAACTTTACGCTTCAAAACATGACGATGACAGATAAAAAACGTCAAAAAGCGTGTTTTTTTTTAAAAGACTGGCTAAGAAATTCAGAAAAGTGGCTGTTTGAGGTTTTTACACAGATTAAATAGCCACGAGTACAATCTAGTCTATGGTATAAAGCCAGGCTGTTGCGAGGCCGACGACGTGCCAGTGATATGCTGACGACGTTCATCTCAAAATTAGTAGAATACCGTTTTTAGACCAATGGCGTTGGCATATCAATGGCCTGGCTTCGACATAGCAAATTGAAGTAAAATAGCAGAATTGAGGTCCTGGATAATTGAGGCAAAAAATGGTTCAACTAGCAAGCCCGATCTGATAACGAGTGCGTGCACCACTCTTGCATATTTAAAAGTTTAAATTAATTCGAGACATTCTCTAAAATATACCTTAATTTCGTAAGCTCAATGCAACTTGAAATCAAAATAACACTTCTCATATCTTCATGATTTAAAAAACTTTGGAGTAAATTAAATTACTAGAAGATTCTCTGCCAAGCTAGAGAAAACGCAAGTGTTCTTGTGCAAAACGATGAAACAAAACTTGCTCGGTGAATAAAATAAGAGAAAATAATCAGCAAGTAAAGTAGCGTGTTTTCTAAAGCCGGTTCTGACTCTAAGTAGGTATGTAACATTTACATTACCACCCAGAACTATGTTGTTAAAACCATTTAAATGAACAGTAGGTACCTAGCATCTGTTGATTTGTTGGTTAGTTTGTTGATTATCAGAATTGTCGTTGATTTGTGGGTATGAATCTGAAATTCTCAAGTGACAGTGGTAGCTTGTAAACGGTTAATTTAAAAATCTATTGAAGAGCCACAGATATAATTATACCTTGGACTTGTTGCTGATTATGATGATATGATACACAATCAAGTTAACAACTTGTTGCGCGAGATTTTGACTAGGTTTAATTTGTCTGTAGGGTAACTGAATGCTATGCTCAAAATAATTGAGAAAAAAAAACTATGAATACCTACCTGTTCAATAAAATTTTTTGGTGAGTTGAATAAAAACAATACAAATACTTGTAAGCTACGCGCATGCATGCGCCACAGTGGTTTGTAAATATGCGACCTGCACACAAGAGTCCTATGTTTCACAGCAATCTGCAAACGGTCAGCGGCTGTTCGCAACGGATTTTATGTTCGCTAGATTGACTGCAACAACGACTTCTTTGTTCCTTTCACCCTCTCAGAGTGGAAAAAAAGCGTACTGTAGATTTCAAGAAGTTGTACTCATAAAAGTATGACTACTCGAATGTAAGGTGCTACATGCAGTAATATTTTTCGTTTTATGCAGTTTGGGAATGTTAGCAATCTTTGATTTCTGGCACACACATTAATGACGGAGTGCTAGCTAGTAGAGATGGGCCGAGTGCTCGGTTAGTACTCGGTACTCGGCGTACTCGGTGGTTTTTTTAGTACTCGTACTCGGCCGAATAACTCGGTTCAAGTGACGAATATTCGGTTATGTAAAATTAATAAACAGCATGTCTGGAATAAGTTTGCTAGTGGCCAACTGGAGGAATGAACAAGCCCCTAATCTGGCGTTTGTCAATTCCTATTGGTTAATTATAGGACATCCAGGCTGCTGCAGATCGAAAAACTGTATGTTGTTCAAGGGATATATCATAAAATCAAATACATATTATGTTGATTAGTGAAGTCATGATTTATTATTTCAAAATAACAGTAAGTAGGTATTGCTGGCAGCGCGTTGCGGTCATGTTTGATCTTGTTTTAGGATCTCAAATTAAACCGAGTAACTCGGCCGAGTACTCGGTACTCGGCAAGCTTAAAACCGAGACGAACTGACGGTTTCGTCACAAAGATCGTGTAAAACAAATAGACATCAAAATTGAGATACGAAGTTTTGACACTGCACTGTCAATCTCTGTCTGGTGTCTGATGAAGATGTGGCAATAGGATACGTTGATTGACGTTTCATTTTTGTACTCAAAAAAGTGAGCACAAGCTTTGATGAATCGGTCACAGCAAAGCAAAAGTTTCATTAATGTTTTCCTTTTCTACACAAAATTAATCCTAGACCCTTTTCCTCTCAAAAACATTGAAACCATTCGACCACAAACGGCCGCTAACCCCTAACTGCTGTGTACACAACGTAATACTGGTATCAGTCGGACCTCGGTTAGACCTAATAGCCGAAGCCTGCGTGTGACCCGGCCAAAGATTTAGGTCACCCACTTCGCGCGAGGTGCGAGCCTGGATCCGTCGGCAATGCATCAATGTGATATTGAGACGAGCATGTGTCACGTTTGCGGGTTTCAACGAGCTGGTTTTTGAAAGCTGTAAAAAGAAAAGTTTGGGTTTTGGGTTACGACCCCAGCTTGAATCAACGAGCACCTATTGATTGTATCTATATTCTATCTATAGGTTACTATTTCGGTTCTTGGAACTTAAAAAGAAAAATATATTTAATACTAGTGGCCCCCCGCGACTTCGTCCGCGTGGAATCCCTTTGTTTTCGAAATGGGATAAAAAGTAGCCTATGTCCACTTCCTGGTTCTAAGCTACCTCTACACCAATTTTCAGCCAAATCCATTCACCCGTTCTTGAGTTATAAATAGTGTAACTAACACCACTTTCTTTTATATACGAGTATATATAGATAGATGTGTGTGTGACGTGACGTAAAGGATATAATCTTGCTGCTGTAATTTAGTGAAGTTAAGAACTTGTAATTTTTACGTACTATTTTTTTCTGACTAAGATAAACAGTAGCTCAAGTGTTTCAAGATTTTCTTTAAAATCGTTATTTTCATCCTACAAACTCAGCTTCTCGGAAAACTTGTTACCTGTTGCCTTAGTTAGATGCACTTTATTTTCAAGAAGCGTCTTTGAAAATGCTAGTTTAGTTTACTTGTTAAATGTTTGCTTTAAAGATCAATCGGTAAGTGCTGCTTTCCTTTATTTACCGAACTGACGAAATGTGAGACTTTTAAATCTTTTACTTCTGTATTCCAGCAGTAAGAAAACGTAAAAAGACGAAAACGTAAAAACGTCATGGATATAATAATATATAACTTTTATTGCACAAACAAAAAATGTTAATATTGACACACAACATAAAGATGCAAAGCTAATGGAGTCTTATTGCTAAGCGCGATCCCTTCCAGTTAATCTCTAGGTACAGAAACAAAAAAAAATAGTTACACACATAGTTAGGTGATAAATCAATATAAACTATTCATTCCCTATTTGCTCAATATTTCAAAAATGAATTTAAAAATGGAAAACGGTGAATTTATTTCGCTCTCGAATATGAAACTTCCCCAAAAGCTAATATGGGCGAGCGACCTGCCTAGGCGTTATCCAGGTCAAGGCGAAACGCTTTTCCTCACCGATCTAGAACGTTCCAGGAATCACTAACACTTGCCTTTGATAAAAAAAATCTGAGGCCCTATCCTGTCTAAACAATAAAGCAACCGATAGGAAATCGATAGCTTTTGAATTTTTTTCTAAGTTCGAAAGGAACATTATATTTCGGGTAATGATGGTAAGCAATAACCATCCTCCTACCATTCCATAGCTAAACGATACATTCAAATGTAGGAATTTGTATCAATCGCAGCAGATGCTAAGTAAGTGGTTCAATCAACTTTTAATTGTACAGTAAGCAGTATGTTTTGTCCTTGACCAATAATCAGAGTTCTACAGAAAAATTAGTGATTTGTATAAATAGTTTTTTCGTAGTATGATACACGAACATAATTAATAACAGCACGTCAAGGTAAAAACTGTAGCATGTTATTACGGTTTTTGATTTTGCACTTAAAAAAATTGCAGTCGACTGTATACGTTATCGTTTTGACGGATTTAGTTTTACGGAATTGCCTTTCTGCTCCCGCGAACATGGGTTTGATTTATCTAAACGCAACGGGGCTCATGCAATGTGCCAAGTAGGTAAGTATACTTACCTTAATGAATGCAAATTTTTATTTTTTTCTAATGGGTTTTTCACAATCGTCATCTTTAGATATATATCATGGAGTTTTATTGTAGTGAAATTTTATTTTAGTTATTCTTAGTTGAGCGCGCAACTAAGTACGGTATAAGTTGGAAATGTGTCATCTAAGTGCACCCAAGGTTCGATTTTGTCACATTATACCAAGTCCTTTGGAGCTTCATAAGCTTCGCTGTGTTGTTTGTCGACGGATTTTCGAGTAAGTTTCTGAGTCATAGAATGAGTGCTTAGAAACAGAGCAATAAACCGAGTGCTAAACTTAGAATTTGTCGTTAACCACGCTTAGTCCCGTGAGATTTTGCTCCGATGCCCGTCACAGATATCCTACTCTGAAAGTCTATTTTCATAGTTTCGAATCCAGCCGTCTATTTGCGAATGTAACCATTCTTGTCTGTCATGGTTTTACGCCAATGTAAGCGAAAAGGATGGCTGAAATCGAAATCAAGAACTATTCGTGATGAAGTAGGGCATCACCAATTGAAGGGCAGTTAAACCGTTGTTGATCGAGTCAATCAAGCGATAAGCCTTGAGGTCAACTTAATCGCACTAAAGAGCCGCCTTAATCGTTGGAAATTTTCTAATCTGTGTCACGACACTTAAAGATTTGGAGGGAACGAGGCAAAGTTTGAAAAGTTTGTATAAACAAAGGTCTTCTTGTCAATTGTTTTAACAAGTTTGCGAAACCAAACTTCTGCAAGTCATCTGCGAGCCCATGAGAGGAACCTCCACGGGTAAATCTCAAATCGGGACACGACGAGGAGGACTATATATTTATAAAGTTTACAAATATAAATCATCATCATAAATATCCCCAAGATGTTGATTGATGAATGTGTCAGTCAAATCAATACTTCGTCTTACACAGAAACTGTTTTAACATTTTGTTGTCTAGTTCACCAAAAAATACTTTAATCTTAATCGCTCGTTTTATATTGAAACATTCTGTTTTGTTTAATTAACAACATGCAATAGATTGGAACAGCGCACACGCATCTAGCTCTGACACACATCCGTTACCGAGTGACAAATCGCTTGCATTCGCGCGCACCCGAAATAGATCTCGTGCATCTTCGGCGGTTCTCGGGCTAGATCGTAGTCTTTTTCAATCCGCTGCAACACAAACAAAAAGGTCATAAGCCGACGACCTAGTTCCGAGCGAGCAAAGGTCACGCAGGCGGCCCGGGAAGCGTGATAACGTTGGCAAGGCTGGCCGATGCACGTTATGCAATGTACACACAGCTCCAGATCAAGCCACACATTTTCTTTGCAAAATCACCCTACCGCAGTGATTGTCTTGACTTGAGGCCGTGCGTACAGTGTGATTTTGAGTTGCATCCCTTGGCCCGAGTTCACCTTTTAAAACAATAAGGATAACCTCCTTTGCTGCCATTTCTGACAGTTTTAGGTGCCACAAATATTTATCAATATTATAAAAACCTAAGTTTTTTATTTAGGTATTCCCTCAATGTTGTTTGAAAAGATAGCTCCTAAATAAGCTAAATTGTACATATTTTTATAAACTTTTCTGTAAACTTTGTTTTATGTGGTCTGCAATTAAGAGTTATATCTATCTGTTAAAAATGAAGTTTATGTCGAAAGTTAATGTAAAATCGAGGATGTAGGCAATAAGAAAAATCAACGCCATAAAATTAAAGCTCTGTCAGGAACGCTATTCTGATAAGTTATTTAGTTGACTGTACCTACCTTCCTATCCGCGAGAACCGCGATGTGTGATCCGACTGATTCCGAAAGTTGATAACTATTAGATCAACACTGCTCTGATTGGAGAGAAAGGAATGACCCAATCAACTCGGCGATAAAAGCGGTTCTCTAACAAAACTTTATTAGCTGTCTCACAAAAAATCAAAAATAAAAAGTAAGTAACCGTATTAGTAACAAAAGTAAAAGTAGTACTAATTAGTCCGTCAGAAAAACAAAATGAAAAAAGACCTCCCTCTGAGTTCCTATGTATTCCTCGGCGTTACTTGTAAAATATTTGATTTTCAATGATAAGCTTTAAAGATTTGTTAAATGTAATTTGCATTTTTGCGTTTATTTGTATAATTTTGTATTCTTAAAGCGACGAAATTTAACAAAGTAAGAAAAAGTCCTCTTTTTTGTAAATAACAACAAATTCCTTAAGTTGCCTGGAAGAGATCACTCTTAGCGACACGATATTTATGTGAATTTTTTTTTGTGGTTTGCAAGAATTATTTCTAAAACATTTGATTTGTTAAAAAATCACGATCCTTCGTCTCTACCCTCGTGATCGTCATTTGTTTAACTTAACAATACTTAGTATTCACAGAGCTCTCTTCGGTCAATCACACGACGATACAATACGAGTAGTATTACATGAAATTACGATCGCACTGATTGTCTTTTACGAGTGTCCCCAATAGAGTGACTTATGACAAACAGTTGCAGAGAAAGGGTCATCCTCATCACGCACAGCATAACTCAACTATTATGCTTTGTTAGAAAACGTATTATTTCGCGATTTATTTACAGGTACTCTACCTGTGACCACGAACGCTGAAAAGAATCCAAAGCGTTAGGTTAAAATAAAATGTAAATAATTCGCGAAATAATCCGTAAAAAAGTGTATTATTTTAATGTCTACTGTTCGCGTAAACCGAAAAAACAAACAGTTTAATGTGTCACTGCGCTTTGTATATTTGCAAAACGATTTTTCATTTGTGTGATGCGGGCACGGGCATTTGTACCTGACAATGGAGTTTATTTTATCCGTTATCCAAGTCACCATAACGCAAGCTAACGCTTAGTTTGCTTAGCTAACGATTATTTATTTGTTCTGTAACGTAAACAGTTCTGACTTAGGCCGAAAGACGTCGATTTCGATCAAATTTCCTAAAACCGGGAAGATTTTAATATTTTAGTTTTTCGTATAGCTTTCAGTTATCGCCTTGACAAACTGCCTAAAATACGCCTGATTCAGGAAATGACACCATATTTTGGACAGTTTGCTACAATGGATTTTATATTTTTAGCGTCTTCAACTGGTCAACGGAAGTGCACGACAATGACGTCGGTAATTGTAATCCGCTCTCGTGTATCACATTATTTCGTTAACCTTGGCACGGTTCTCCTCTTTTACGTTCCGATGCGGGAAGGTCGCTACAACCTTGGCACTTTTATCTTTTGAAAACACTGATTTTACTACATGAAACATTCATTAAAGTTGGTCGCGTCAAATTAAACAGCTCTTTTTATATGCAGAACGTTGGTGCAGATGTGCTTTCTTGCAAAGTTTGTTCAGAAGCTCATGTTAAAAGTGTGGTAAAGCTATCTTGCTGGTAGAGCTGAACTTAGGATGTCTTGTGTCTAAGATTGTCTTTGTCTTACTTAAATGTTCTCTAAGATGGGATGGGGATGGATGATGACAGCTTTGGTTTAGTGGATAAAACCGGCTGTCGCGGGTTCGAATCCTGCTGGGGGCAAATGTTTGTGTGATGAGCACGTGCATTTGTACCTGAATCATGGGTGTTTATAAATGTGTTTAAGTATTTCTATCCGTTAACACACAATAACTAACGCTAAGCTAACGCTTAGTTTGGGACTAAGTAGTTGGTGTGTTCGTTGAAACAATTCATTATTATTATTATTATTAATACGGCCTAAAAGATAAATCTTTCTTAATAAACAAGTCAAAGCTGTTATAGGATAGCATAGTGTGAGGTACTGAACTTTTTGTAATTTATCGTCTTCTCAGCGCACAAGTTGACAGCCGACTCTTACAAATATTCTATTTGTTCGTCAACTGGTACAAAACAAATATTTCAGTGAAAGGTAAATGAAGAGTATTTGTCGAGAATGGCTACGAGCCAATTAAGTGTCACAGATAACGCTATTTAGAGTTATAAACAGTCAAAATGTCATCTTAAAGTGCAGTTATTTGGGACAGAATACAAATACAATGAATTCCTGAAAACATTCCCTGCCATGTCTTCTCAGGATTTCTTGTTGCTAAAAGTAAATATTTAAAATTAGTAAATGTTTACTATGAACATAATATGGGGAAGCCCGTACAAAGAACAAAATTTAAAATTGGAGTTTTACTTTTTTACTCTCAAATCATACGGTACAAGCAAACAAGTTTTTTTTTTCAACAGCCGAAATTCCTGGCGTAGAACAATTCCATCTACAAAAAGGCTGCTTTAAATTAAAACATAGTTCTTATGCGAACAGATGTAGAGATAGTTAGTAGGGTCATTCCGATGTGACGATGTGTACCTTATTTCTATTAAATGAAATGCTGCTGATAAAATAACATGAATAGTTGGAACTGCCTCATATCTATATTTATGAAGACTTCAAGATACTGTTAGCTCATTTTGTGTAGATAGGAACGTAACTTAATATTTTGAGTGATGGTTGGATGGATGGTAACTAACACCTTAGTCTATCTTTGACCACGGATGCCACGGATGTTGAAAAGGATCCGAAACGTCAGGTTAAAACCACATGTAAATAAATCGCGAAATAATCCGTAAAAAGTGTCTCATATCAATATATTTATGAATGCAAAACTTTTTTTGGTCGCTTAATAAGCGACCTTAATAAATTGATAGTAGTTAGTGAGTAGATGGCTTTTGGATAAGACATCTCTCATCAGCCTATAATCTTCCCACTGCTGGACACAGGCCTCACCTCAACTTTGATGTGGTACGAGCCACACTTCACCACGCGGGCTCAGTGCGGATTGGTGGATGGGGTTGTTTGGGGAAAGAACATAATTAAGTATTTCAAATTAGTTTTTATAATTCTTTACAAAGTAATTAAAGGTGTGTTCGTAAAAAAAATATTATTTTTTGTAATAATAAATGACAGTTCTGAATCCTTTTTACACTGTGGGTTGGAGGTGTGCGATGACTTAGTTCTTTTAGTTTATTTAGTCAAAGCTCTCATTACCATATTTCGTATTGTTGCTGTGACTCGCCGAATGTAACGAAACTGACAGTTTGTGTGGCTCATGCATAATGGATTGTCGACTTTATTTGTTTTGTTTGATTGTGAGGTTTTTAGCTTCAAATTAATTAATTTGCTGTTCGGGCACTATTTTACGAAACTATTTGGTCATCGGATTTAAAAAAAACATGCTAAAGCTTGCTTTTGCAATACTTTCGTACCTGTTTTTTAAGTTTCGTTTCTCCAAAAGTTTGCGAATGAGCTGCTTTTCACATCAAATAAATTAGTTACGATTGTAAATTTTGATAGACTGCACAAGTCACTTTTCTTTCAAAAACCAACTTACCAACGCGACTTACTAGCGAATTCACTGCCTTAAAAGGACAAAGGTTTCTGTTCATTCTTATAATACCTTTTTTCGATATCTCCCAATCCAATCCATCGCATAAAAAAAGATTTATTTGTTTTGTAAGGCACATAAGGCGGTTGAACTATGCAAATGTCTGCCACAGTAAATCTGCCGAATCGCACAACTCTGAATAGATAATGAACGCAGATAGCACGAACTAGCAGCCAATTAATCACAGAGTAGATTCCAAGTCTATTGGAATTGGATAAACGCGAAGAAAGTGTGTGCGAAATTAAGGGAAAAATATTTGAGTAAAATGGCAAACCAATTTTTTCTAGTGTCTCAAACTTATCACAATTATTTTTAAATATGGGAATTCATTTAACCTCTTAAGGTTGCGATAGGAATAATTACTTGATTTCACTTATAAATCAATAGAGTAACCAGTAGGCTGGGTACCCACGATGTTTGCCGCACTCATAGGATTCCCGAGGTCATAGTGAGATTTGTTTGAATATAAACACTTGCAGCCTTATAAATTTACCCCTATACAATATCAGAAATATTTAACGTAAATAAACAAATTAATTATAATTGTATGTGTACTCCCGTAGAAATAGTAGATTGCCAAACATATTTAGGTCTACAGATTGACAATAAATTTAACTGGTACAATCATATTGAACATGTGTGTAATAAGTTGAGACAGTTTTTGGCAAACATAATTATTCTAAAAAAAAGGATCCCGTACAATGTGAAGATGATGCTGTATAATTCTCTAGCGGAATCGTACATCCAATACGGTTTATGCAGCTATGGACGTATTGTAACGGTTATTTAAATGATAATAAAGAGAAAAAAAATAATAATAGTATATTTCTCGTGTGCATATAGTCGTTTGGCCCCGTCTGTACTGTTTAATTAAAATGGTGTTCCAAAGCTTTGCCAGCACTAATTTGCTAATGTGTCGGCGAACATACGAGTAAGAGGCAAAGGAAAGTTGTTCGTCGGCGATGGCAGTGAAATATTAACTCACTGGCAATTTCTTAAAACGTTTTCCCAGCTCTTTTGCTTTCCCGACCAAGGTTTAGGTGGTGAAATACACGGGTTTCATTTTCAGGGTCCCGTAAAGCAAATGAAAATATCGGAACACTTCAAGGAAGACCCAATTGACCAAACTTACAGCGCCTTCACACTAGCGTGTGTCCAGCGTAGGCGTTCGATGAACGTGTGCGCAGCGCAGACGCGACGCACGCGTCGCGTTGTTATTATCTGACAAAACGGTCTTCTTCCATAGATTTTGTATGCGAATACAAAATCGTGACGTCACGGTACTGCATCAGAAATCGGAGTCAATTGACCGAATATTCATTAAATTTTGTGTGTTTAAAAATTGGTTTCTACAGCTTTTGGAAATACACTGGTTGTATTAACTGCATAGGGGCTATGTTTTTTTAACGTCATGGTCTTGAAAATATTTAAGATAGGTGTCATCATGCCTATTAACTGCAGAGGAAAAGTTGCGACAAAGCGTAAACAAAGGTGTAAACGCGTAAACCTAATTACCGGGTCCAAGACTGTGTGAGTGTGGTGTGCAACAAAAAGATTTCATGGAACTCCTGTTGCTTGATACAAACTCTACCTTGGCAATTTTTGTCCGCGAAATAACATGAAGTTATGTACAGGGGAATAGTCGAACTTAGATCTAATGCCCAGGGCACATCTACGAAATTATGTCGCCGCGACTCGGATGCGACTGGCAGCGATTTCACCAATCACCGTGGCGACAGTATAACTCAGGTGTGCGCTGGCGGTACTTAACGGATATAGAACTCTGGTTCTGGTGTGTGCCCTTATATTTAATGTATTTCATTGCTAACATATCCCTTATTAAATGAGGAAATCTATACTAAGGGACGATTTGAGTGCTGCAGGTAGTCTCGCAAAACGCATAAATACAATTAAAATACAATTATTTAGACCCGTTAATTTAATGGTCAAGTAGTAGCTAACACAAAGATTGCCAAAGATATATTTCTGTGCATGAACATGTCTGTTTGTACTGGTCTGGGTGTTATATGTTTACAATTTACTAAAGTTTATTTCTAATACCATTGTTGATATCTGTAACACAAGTGCTTAAGCTACTTACCACGGAGTCAGATTAATGTATGTGATGTTGTTGTGTATTTATTTATTTTTATTTATATCAATTTGAGATGGCATAAAAGTTTAAGATACTTTTGATTATTATTTAAAAAATGCTTACCTGTCTGTTACCGGGGTAAACCCGGCATTCTTCTTTGAGGCAATATTCTCCACTTTTACCACTGCACTGAACCACTCGAGACAAAACACTAATTATCGAAATCAGCTCGAAACATTTAAATACGTTCAATAAAGCGATGCATTTCGATTCTGTCAGACTCCTCGATGACTTTAGACCTGCAACAAAAGAATATATTTCAATATCGAACAAAAGGTTTAAATAGCATGATCATATTGATCATGATGATAAGCATTGATATTATAATTTTTCCTCACAACATACGTCTGGCACACTCGATAACAAATTAATCGTTTTGTTTCTTTTTTTTTTGTTGAATCTCGAAACATGCACACATCATCAAAACATTTATTGACGTGGACGATTAGGTATATATTTTGTTCATTTTACGACATTGCATATCAAAACAGCTTTATTAAAATATGTTTTTTATTTTTTTTGTATATTAATGAAACTTATTTTTAGGTAAATTTGATACTTAATATATTTTATAAAATATCAACCGCGTGGACATAGCTTAAGAAAAAAAGCAAAATACGCCAAAATAAAAAGCGCATTTTGGTATCTTTGGACTGGTAAAAAAGTATTGTTTATTGCTTTTTTAAACAAACCTATAGGAGGTAGATATATCAAATGTATGTAAATCCGTATAGATATAAAGTTGTAATGTAGAAGTGAAATTCTGAGACTATGATAACTTACTGTTGCTGCAGACTACAAAACATCGATGGAGTCAAGTCCTTTAATTAAATTAAAGCTATTCCCAGATTTATCTGAGGCTCCACAGATTGCTTAACTCAAACAATGCCGACGTTCCCATAATTTGTATTCTTCGGTCCGTTCTGTGGTTTCTCTTCATCAAGCCGAATGTTATTTCGAGATGATCCTGCGTCCGATGATGGGAACAATACGTGCGGTTGTATCGGCTTTGCAAGCCCAAACTAATGCAAGCGTGAATCACAATTTAGAATATGCGCACACTGGAGTCAAACGAAATGTGTTAATACAGATTTTGAGTAACATAATGATATTAATTATAGTTTTAAGTTGATCAACACGGTGGCCCAGTATTCGCAAAAATGTCACCGTTTGACTTCTGATCATGAACTTATACATGCAGTGCACCTTTTACTATTATTACCAAGGTATCATTGTTTTGTTGTTTAGTTTTTCCTTTGTCGCACTGCCAAATTATCATTTCTTCTTAGTTCAAAGGTACTACTGGTAGAGAATGCCCTACGGCGTCAAATCCACCTTTTGTACAAAGTTTCGTTGTGCAATAAAATTTAAGAAAATAAATAAATTATTTGCTTAAACAGATTACTGTTGTGAATGTGTCCGTAACATTTTCACTTCATCCGATGCACTTCGTTAACACAATTGGCTAGACGACACCACCAATCGTTGACATACTTTTTATTATCTGTCAAAACGGTCTGCCTCCATAGATTTCGTATGGGAATAAATGATTGTGACGTCACGGTCATGTGTCAGAAATCGGAGTCAATTGACCGAATATTTATTGCGTTTTGTGTGTTTAAAAATTGGTTTCTACAGCTTTTTTGAAATATATTGGTTGTAATAACTTCAGGGGCTATGTTTTCTAAACACCATGTTCTTGACAATATTTAAGATAGGTGTCATCATCCCAATTTGATAAGAGCTTTATTTGTACTCTTGCCCTTGGATGCGAAATGCACGGTCATTACATTACGGACTGCGTCTTGTGTTACCACTGCATTCATTCAGAACAATATCTATACCGAAAGAGAAACTTAGTGCTTTTGACTTTAGCTTCAAAGTCCCTTGAGAGAAAACCGGCGATGCAGTGAGTTAGCTAGGCTGTCTGAATGTCAAACCAATATTCGGCAACGAGAGTTGCTGTCCAATAAAAAAATAATTTATAAGTGTCTGAGTAAATAAAATGATCCCACGAATTGAACAAATGGGAAGGTGGTCGTTTGAGTAGAAAACTAAATTTTCAAATACCCCTGACATGAGCTAGGGAAAATCAGCCATAGCTAAGAACCACCATGATTAAATTATATTTCGAATAAAAAAAATTGGTTGCCTGTAAAGTCGGTATACGGGCGAAAGTTTTACGTGACAACGACTTTGAGTGGTAAAATAATTTTAATGTGAATATTCATTCGTATAACATGAACCGGTGTGTATGCCTATCTCTCTCACTCTCTCTCTCTCGCTCTGTCTCTCTCGCTCTTAGGCGGGCTAACTGTGCTCGAGTGGAAGGGACGCGTGCCTTTCACTTTTTATGTCTGTCTCACTCGCTCTTAGGCGGGCTAACCATGCCCGAGTTGAAGGGACGCGTGCCTCTCACTCGCTCTCATTGTGAGCGCATAACGTGAGCGGAGCGTAACGCAGTTTCTTGAAGTGTCACCCGGCAAACCAATTTATAAGACGTTGTCACGTCAAAAGATTCGTTTTGAAATCGGTCCATTCGTTAGGGATCTACGATGCCACAGCTCACACACGAAAACACAAAATCACAAACAGTAATCACACCCCATCGTCGGGGGTGAAAAAATGATAACTCTTAGCTTAGTTTCAAGAGCAACCTAGCTTTGCCTTCTACAGTATCAGCAGTATCCATTGCATCGTTGTTTTGCGTTTATAAAATTATTGTACTTAAGTGTCGGTGGACAGGAGAATCGTCAGAAATAGTCACGTCAGAGGTCCAAACCACCGCGTTCTAAAGTGAGTTGCAAAATCTCATCGGTACCTATTGTTAATTTAGTGCTCTAGACCACGAAAAACTCAAACGCTTGTCCAACACAGCTGTCGTAAAAAAATATTTTGGTCTGCTCTGACCAACGATATGGCTAATGTTTACACATATCACGAGATTTCGTTTCGTTTGTTAATGGTGGATAGTTTAGCAAATAAAAAGCGATAAAACACAATAACAATTTTATTGCCAGTTGGGCGTTGATGGGTGTGATGGAGTCAAGACTTTGTTCAAATGTCATTGGATAAGAACTAAAACAACGTTATCTAATTGTGGCTATCATAGTTAAATAGTATTATACTTAATCTCATTTTGAAATCAACCAAAATTATATCCAACGGCCCAAAAAGTAACTGTCAAGTAATCTGTGCCCAGTGGCGTTAAATTGTCTGAATAAATAATTGATAAATGATTTTAGTAAAATTTGCATTTGTATCTTTTGGTAACGAATCTAGAAAATTGGAGTGTATTTTTACGATACTTCTTTCTTCTTCTTTAGATTCTTTCACATTTCTTCGACTCTCTGACTGAAATGAGCAATGCACCTGTTTTACTAATAATGAATTTCACAATCTTCATCTACAGCATTTTGGTTTAATTCCAAACTCGTTTTGCATGTTAGTAGATAGAATAAGCCGTGAAGATAAACCGATTTAAGGATTCGGGTCATGACTGTCCGGGGTATTTTAGTGCAACGCTCGTAATTCTCGTGTTTTGTTCTCATTGGCTTACATTTTATGGCGATAGGTGCACATAAAGTAAGGATAAGCTTTTATTTTCCCTAACGAAGTGGCGGCTCATTAAAACTGTTTTCAAAAACGTGAATCACACCCGCATGTGCAGGTTTTTGTGTGGGTAGTGTGTGCTGCTTTTTTTTCGGAGCGTTTATTCACGACTCTAGCGAACGCGAACCGTAGGATAGTTATCTATAACAAAACGCTGGTTTCAGTATAAAAGAATACAAAATATTGGTAGTAATTTCAGTTTGGTACCTATGTGATACACAAAAATCTACGTGCCAACTATGAGTAAGTATGTATTGTTTTGCTATTATAATAAACCTTATTGCACTTCCGTCTATGAACTTTTGATCACGAAAGTCGTACAATAATGTGTTTTTATCCGACTTTTTTGACTACTCTAGTAAACAGAGCCTTAGCTTAGTGACCTTAGCTTCCAAGTGTGAAGGTTGCAGCGGTGGCTAGGGAGCCATTGATATTAGCACAGTTTGTGTTTTAGATTGTCAACTGAACTGAACCTTATTGAAGGTTGATTTTCAGTATAACCACCATTTTTTGTCACCCTAAGCTGGTTTTCTTATTTATGAGTATTTCATGATTGATATTAAATTCAAACACGCAAAGAAAATGAATAAGTTCTGACTACGTTGATGAGAAGTTTTAATACTTAATTAAAAATAGTAATAATTTAAAACTGAATCTAGAACAAATTCGATAGAAATCGATTGTCAAATATTTGTAAAAATATTTCTTTCGGGTGATTTGAGGGTGTCTCCCACAATCATTGATGAAACACAACGCTGGCTCAAAGCGTTAAAAAGGCACTTACAAAATTCAACGACTCCATTAAAGTTCTCAGTAGCTCAGTGGTCAGTAGCGCATTGGACCGACCAAAGGTCGGGGGTTCGATTCCTCCCCGATGACCGGAGCCGAAAAGAACTTTTTAGGGTTGTCTTTTTGAATCTAGAACCTTAGCCTCAATCCTAATCAGATCAGAGAGGGTATGGCAAGTTCATTTGTAATGCCCGTTTATAGGCGGAAGTAATTACCTATAATTCTATCACTTTTTAATCATGGTTCAAGGTAGATGCGGCTACAATTATTTTTTGTTAGTTAGCACTGGCATTTTTACAAACAGACACTACTATCGTGACATGAGTCAGGCGTCACAATAGAAGCAGATACAGAAGACTGATATTTTGAGACAATTTATTTTACTACTGCCACTTGAATAAAACTAGTTGGTTGTCATAAAGTTTGATACACAGTAGTATTGTCTAACGACCGATTTCAATATTATATCTACATTGACAGAATGTAAGATAACTCAAATCATAGAAATTAATGTAACCTTAGTTGAAAGGTTACAGAACACTGTTTGAAAACCGATATCATCTCTCCCCTCTTTTGGTGATAGTCTTGAAATACAGTAGTCCTACATTCAGCTCACAAACGTATGCAATGAATGTACTAGCTCTCATATTAAACAATTAATAAAACACCCTCAGATTTTAGTGCGAAACCGACAGTTAACTAACTATCAGGTAAAGCTAGATAGAATATTAAGACCGGCCGTTACGACAAGAATACTCACCGTAACATAGTTTCCTATATTTTACAAACCTTTACAATTTCTTGGTAATCTCTATATATATATATATAATTCTCGTGTCACAATGTTCGTTCCCGTACTCCTCCGAAACGGCTTGACTGATTCTTATGAAATTTTGTGAGCATAATGAGTAGGTCTGAGAATCGGCCAACATCAATTTTTCTTACCTCTTAGTGATAAGGGTTGTCCACAATAATTTATATGGTAAAACGACGTTTGCCGGGTCAGCTAGTTTTTGTTATAAGTTATTTGTGCTGTTGCTTTCTCTCTATGAATACTTTTCTGTAGACTTGGATAATAGTCATTTGCTATGCTAAAGACCTTCTCTCTTTTCCCCCTGCTTTGTGGTACAGCTACCATGAAGGTCGTGTCGTACGCGAACTAGCGAGCCATTGAACTACACGACCGGAAGTCGAGCCGATGACTGATGAGCGCAGGGATACAGGGCTGTCAACAAAGTTGATGACATAACAATGTTAGTGTTCTTGACATTTAGGGGAATAGGCTTGTGTCCACTATGAAAGAAATATTCAAAAAACTGATTATCTCTAAAATAATTCATAATTGAAGATTATGCCCTCCCTTTCATTAATATTTTGCTGCATTTCGTATTATTTGATTTTATATTTAAATTCAACTGATAAATAGTCACTTAGTCGGCATTGCACTCGATGACGTCAAAGTGTTTAATTCCTATACAACCTCTATGGACAAAAGCGTTTTGACAGTTGCTGTGTCAACGAGCCTATTATGAATTTTGGAGGCCGTTTTAAAGCTGGGTAGATTTTTGTCAATATCAGGATATCACTCAAATGAAATAGCATTCTGTGTGCTATTATAAGTTTTATACACTGTGTGAGGAAATCGGAGGGTGTAATAGGTACCTAATCATCACGTAAATCTGCGTTAATAACTGTAAGCTATATTATGCTGTCTTATTGCCTTATAGACTACACAGAATAATAAATCCTAAAAGGCTTCAGCAATGAAGAGTTTCATTTATGATGCATTGACTACATAATTTGCAAAGAAATACAAAAAGCCTGACTCTATACGATATCAAATCAATCATTTTACGCAAACAAGATGAATTTTCTAAACCTTGTTGGCCCAAGACCTACGCAAACAAATCGAACTGAAATTGTTACTTATACGTTCGCAAAATATACTTTAAGTAGTTGTTTGTATAGTCCACCAATTCGTTTTAGTGTCGACCTCTCTCAGACCTTGTAACCTCATTAAAACGCCAGCTGCTCAATGAAAAGAAACGGCTATGGATTACGACGCGATGCTTTACGACCAATAAATCCAATTTTTAAAACAGTCCGTCTGATTTTCGCTGGGTCAAACGCGTCCGGCTAAGAGCCCGTTTTCACTGAAACGCAGAGGTAAATCTAGTTCTTCTTGGTATTAACCTCGCAAAACTGTGGCCCTTTTCCCCTTACTTCAAAGCATAACAATATGGCCATAGCTTTAAAACCAATAAAAAATATTTTTGGTCTCAAAACATTTCAGACGAGTAGACGTCACGACTTAATTTCAATTGAATTTCCGTCAAGAAACAACCGCAATAAAACAACCGAATTAATGACTTATCCGAAATAAAAATCAGCTAAATGGCTAACTTTGGTCCGTTATTCAAATAAAAACAAGAAAAATCATGTTCTTTGAGATCAAAGATTTTCATAGACTTTCATTATTTCGTCAATAGATTCAGATGCGTTGCGACGCAAAGTTTTGCCTATTTTTACTAAGTACTTATCTGCAAACCGCTAAAGGCTTTTTAAATTGTTATTCTTTGATTATTGCCGCTAAGTCAAAATCAGAGCAGATTTAAACCAAGCCTACCCCAAATTAATCAAGTGAAAATGCTATTTTATGGGTTCGAATCAAGATATTTGTTATTGGGCCCGGCAAAACCTTCGGTATTTACAATCGGACGGTGCTGAATTCGCGTCAGAAATTTCGACAAATTGTACACTTCACAGGGGACAATGGAATTCGCATCGGATGTATTTATTTATAGCGACTTAGGGTCATTCTCTGATTTAAAATCACGCAATTTGAACGCAAGGGTCAAAACGAAGTCGGCGTTAGTTATTATTATTTATTAGTTTTTTTGCGACTTTTCATTGGTTTATCGTTTTGTGAATCAGTAAGGCTAAGTATTGAAAAACACTTTTTGACTACGGCTACGGACACAGTCACGAATTGAGAAGTAGCCATAATGAAACTTGATTCAAAATCATGTATTTCAGGTTATAGATAAGCCGTGGTGAAACGTAGCCTTATGGCAAAATATACAAAATGTTAACCAAAAATACTAGCTAACTAAAAGCTAACTTTCCAATAAAAACACCGGAATGAGCCAAGAAAACAGCATATTGACCAGCTATAGCTAAAAACCGCCGTGATTAAATTTATCTTTCGAATTAAAATCGGTACCTACATCCGTTCGGGAGATACGGTGCCACACACAAACACGTAAACACATAGAAACATACATAGGGGTTAGTGTTATAGTGAACTTATAACACCTCTCTTTTTTGACGAGTGTTAAAAATAGAAATGCTACCAAACTACAATCCGTTTGCTTTTGAAGCTAATGATGTCATCATCATTGCTGTGCTAGCGTGAAGTAATTGCTCGAAGGAAATTGTGTAATTGTCTCCCATTTAAATTCTGCGCTAAAGACAAAACTCGGAAACAATCTACGCTAGTTATAACATTCTTCAGGGAAAAGGACTTAGGAATGCCCACTATGTACGGGCTATTTTATAAATGGATATTCAACATCCTTAGGACCTTGGTTTTTATGTGCCAAGTATTTAGATACAACTAAGTTAAAAAAATAAAAATTCAAATATTTTAATGTTAAGCGACCATCACGAAAAGATGCAATGACTATAGTGAATGAGTTTTATGCGCTGCTTCTTCTCTGCGCTAACCCAAATTGTCCCAAAGCAGTGGTAGGGTTAATTTATTTGTTTAGGACGTGTATAAGTACTCCTTGTGGGTCTTTATATGTATATGACTGCCTCGTTGCCATAGTGGCAAAGTTTCTGCCTTACATCAGAGAGGTCCTGGGTTCGAATCCCAGGTCGAGAAAAAATTGTTTCTGAGATTTTCTGTCACGAATTTCTCAAAAACAGCTCGAAGTCGGGAAGTTGGCGGTGTTACATTCCAGTTCCTCAGTGCGCACGTTAAGCTGTTGGTCCTGCGCCTGATCTCTCTTCGGTCATGTCGGTTGGCCGTCTCACTGAACTTTGAGAGTGATGGAACAGTGAGTGCAAATGTGTATTGCTCTCACACTTGTGCACTATAATATCTCCTGCGTAGTTGTCTGATCTCTGTTGTGATTGGCCGCCGTGGTCGAAATCGGCCAGGAGGACTATTACTATTGCATACAGATTTTATTTAACACTAGCAGACCCCGCAGACGTTGTCCTCCCCGTTGTTTTTTTTTATTTATCTTCATAAGAACCGCAACCACAGCAAGACCGTAGAGTCGAAGCTCTTTATTAAGGACGTTGTGTCGAATTATTTTTCGGCTACCCCGTAGCGTCGAAAAACTTTATTTTGTTAAAGGCAAAATTTTATTGAAAGCCTTTTTTTAGGTGACCGTATTTTTGTTTGGAAAGCGGGTTGAAATCAACCATTCGACGCTACGGGGTACCCGAAAAATAGTTCGAAACTACGTTCTTCGCACCAACGGCCTTCGACTCTACGTAGGTTACCCGTAAGAACAATCCCCGTACTTTAAGGAATATCATTAAAAAAAGAATTGGCCAAATTGGTTCTTGAGTTATGCGCTTACCAACTCATTTTGCTATTCATTGTCTATTCGTAGCAGGTTGATTAAAAATAGAACATCATTCCTTAGGACTTAAAAACTACAATAACTCACAACTAAGACACCAGCTTAGTGTCTGTGACGCAAGCTTCATTGTCTTAGGTATCAATATCATGAAATGTAACCTTGAAAATATTTAGAGGACAGCGCAAATTATTTTTTTGGCTAATTACAGAGCAAGTGATTCAGCCAGTCCATCCAAACACAGCTGGTTAAACAAAGGATAAGTGCGAAGAAACGATTAGATACTCTAATATTTTGGTGTTTTCATTAAAATGGATGGTGCCAACGCACTAGTTTTTTTTTTAAATAATCTGTCATGCACGGTTTCTTAGATACTCCGTCTTAAAATAAACGATATTTTTAAAATCTTTGCAAAGAGTTTTTATTTCTGAAACGTGGTCAATATTTTATGAATAAAATTAACTTTGGGAGATAAAATATAGTAAATGTACATTTAATTCTCTAATTTAATTAATTTTGACAATAATTATTTATAACCATTTTATTTGAACGAAAACACAAAAATATCAATTTACCTTATTAGTAATACTGGCTGGGTTTTTTTTGAGGCGCGCGCATAGGTAATTTGTAGACGAGTAAAAATTATTTCACGCCCTTTTTTCGCTTGTTTTTTTTACTTTTACTTATTTCCTCGCAATTTTTTTGTGAAACGTCGTATGACAATTACAGCCTCTGCCTCCTTATACCCCTTGATATACGGCTTGGGCTAGCAATATCTAGCCCGAGTCATAGCCTGGGCTGTAATTTTCCACTTACAGCACTTATATCATAATGTATAGTATATATTATCATATATCACAATGAACACTATTTAAAATTAGTTCTAGCTGTATATACGCAATAAATGCCATCAATATGTACGTAAATGAAATTCCTGATGAAGCTTTCTTGTCTTCGCCCGTAACTCCGTAATACCCTGCTGACACCGACATTTTATCCACTGAATACAATCATGCCATTGGTTGATTAAATTTCTTATATTAGTTACGTCCTAATTAGGTATGGTTTAACCATAGTCAACTGTTCTTTTTGGACTTTGATCAAGACTTTTTGCATCGATACATATTGTCTCATAATGGCGTTGGATTTGAAAGGAATATATTATCTACGGTCGATGGCTCCTACGAGACTCTTCGAGGCCAGTTTAAGCAAATACAGATGTTGCTGTTAGTGTAGTTTGGTAGAATATACAACGTATATGAGAATGCACAAAATGTGTTTATTCAATCGTAGTTTCTATAACTACTCCCATTAAACCGAGCAAGCTTAGAATTTTTTAAACAGGTTTTTTTTCAGCATCAAATGTCTGAATGTTTTTTTCAGCTTTTCATTCGAAATTAATAATACGATTGTTACGTAGCATAGCAATGTTTTTTAATGTTGTTTGGTAGCACTAAGATTTACGGATATAGGTGCGACCAATAGGAATAATTATCAAGAACACGAGCATTTATTATAAACTCCACTTCAAACAGTTACAAGTAAACACTAAATTATTTACCTGTTTCGGTAAATTCAAACAAAAGGCTGAAACCTGACGACATTCTCTTTGTCAGTACTACGAACCTTCGGAAACCCTTATCAAGGGTATATTTGAGCATAAAAGCGTACTCTTTGTTTAGTCTGAAAAAATATTAGTTTCCTTTGAGAACGTATAGTCTTAGGATCGTTTTACAATTTTGCAGGTTACTGTACCGTCGTTTGTTTTTTCTCTGACCTTGACGGCACCTGGCGACAACATCCAATCAAGTTATTGGAGGGAGATTGATGGCACTGGTATTATTGGCGGTGCTTGTCACGGGATTTAATCAGGCTTTGCTCAAATTTATGACTCTTACATTGTTCGCGTATATCGCGTTCGCGTTAATGCGGAGCTGCGGGTAGCCAGCTTGTTGAACTTAAAGGTGGCGATATATTTTTTCCCGAATGCCAAGGAAGGGTAATGTTTTTCCTTCATACAATTTAATGTTCATGGAACGACGTGATATAAAGACGAAGGAAGCGTTGGCCGTAAAACTAGGTATAAGATTGATCGCAGGCCTATAATGATTATTCAGTAATGTGCAAAAATAACAGTGGCCTTTGACATTTGGTTTAGTTAGTGTATTTTATTAACACGATTTTTTGCACTGCACATTAAACAAGAACACAACTAATTAAACAAGAATTAAGACATGCATAATAACTAAAATAGATAAAAAAATAACGACATAAACGATAACTAAATACAAACATATAGATGAAAAATACTTAAGAACCAACTGTTTATTTTTATTACTTAAGTTTTCTGATATTGTCACTACTTTAATAACCGTAAGTCCAAAATGCAATATTTGTAAGTGTTATTATTATAAGATACCTACTAATAATAATTAGATATAGCCCTCAAATCATTTTCAATAATTTTTGCAATACCCAAACTGAAAGGGTTACTAAGTTATAAGTGTAATTGTCTAGCATAAGACCTGCTATAATTATGTATGTATTTAACACTTAGTTGGCAAATAAAAGAATATGAATATGAATATGAATACATGAAATCTATGTAAGTACTTGATGTATTACACTATGAGAGACAACAAACACAAAATTTTAGATTAGGAACAATAAAGCAAGGAGGTTTAAAGTTAAAATTTTGGTGTCTATAAAGCAACGCCCACCAACATAATGCTAGATAAGTAGGTGGAGTAGAAGTAAGCGCTTCTCATCTACATTTCTGATGCGCACTGCAAAAGAGTGGAACTCACTACCAGCGCGTCAGTGTTTCCCTGCAATTACAACCTAGTCTTTTTCAAAGCTAGAGTGAAAAGGCTTCTTCTAGCGGAGCTTGCTTTATCGTAGACTCAGCCTTTGCCTCGTTGGGCTTAATTGGGTCAAGAGCAAACCTTTCCCAAACAAAAAAATAAAAAGTATGAATATTACAGTCTACCTATAGAAAATGTGATGATGTTAATAACAAATCCAAATAAACTTACTTATTTTTACAATTACCACAATAATTGAAGGTTAACAGTTATCCTTGAACTTCAGTTACGTACTTTCCTTTGAAAATTATTGGTCGGTTCGATCAAAGAATTGCGTGTATGGTGACAATGTTTTATTGGTTTCCCATTCAGGAAATTTCTGCTTTCAAGCCATTGTTACGGTTCTGTTTATTCGAGGATCAAGGTTGTTAAACAAACTTTGTACTCAATCAAAAAAGCTTTTTGCATTATTGCTGAAAATCTATACGCAGGAAGTTAAGCAATGGTCAGGAAGTTAGTACCTAACAGAGGGCTGATTTTTATGGCTTGATTTGAAGTCAGTACATTACAAACTACCTTATCTTACCGTGTGTAAGGTTTTATCACTGCATTTTGAGATAGTATTAAAACCAATATCGTTATTAAATAAGTTGAAGCTGGTATTTAACAATCCCTTGGATTTAAATTAGGCCTTAAGTTAAATTAAAAACGACACCAAAATCTGAACGACTGAGTCAAAGTAAGTTTGTTTTTAATCCGCAACAAAAATGTGGAGTGTTAAAAGTTTGATCGCTATTCTGTTTGTGTGTCTTTCTGTGGCATTGTGTAAAAGATTTCAGTGCGTTTTAAGGGTTCCTTACTTCATAAGAAAAAAACGGAACCCTTATAAGATCACTTTGTTGTCCGTCCGTCCGTCCGTCCGTCCGTCCGTCTGTCAAGACCGTTTTTCTCAGGAACGCGTGGAGGTATCAAACTGAAATTTCTATAAGATACTTAGGTTTATTGTTCCTGGAAGCTGTAGAAAAATCAACCTTCTAAGCCAACGCAATCAAAAGATACAGCTATTCAGGGCGCAAATTTCCGCAAATTTTCGAAACTCGCACGGGAATCAAAACCTACAGGGTACTCCCCGTAAATTTAGAATCATGAAATTTATTACGAAGTCACGTCTTATAGTACAGATATAGGAAAAATTACGAAAACCGTTAATTTTCAGTTTCATCATATAAAAAAAAATATGAAAAATATTTTTGACAATTTTGAAAATTTCAAAGTTACTACTCCTTATCTACAGGTTTGTACGGAACCCTCGGTGCGCGAGTCCAACTCGCACTTGACCGGTTTTTTTATTCGAAAGATAATTTAATAATGCTCAAAATCCGTCTAGCCGTTGAAGTTCACTACCTTTTCCTGTATCATGTAGGAGGTTCTTTAAATTTTAGTTCTAGTGGAAAATCGCTTAGGAATTGGTCCATACTACATACGACGTTTTAAACAGGCCCTAAGTTGGCTTCTGTTTGAAACGTAATACTGACTGTAGCGAATCGAAAACTTTATTGCTTTCAACGATGGCTTTGGTAGTTTCTCCGCGTTGTTATTTGCGATTGAAGGTCAATAATATTATTCGGAACTAATTTCGTCGCAGCAACAAATTCAATTTTACACTAAGTTAGAATCCTTACCTAGGTACGAAAATAATATAAAATATTTATGTTCTAATAGATCGTTTTTAGATTACAGATAATGCGAGTTAAACGTTTAAAAAGTCAAATCCAAAAAAGTTTTCCTAGCACTGAATTTTGGTACCTACGTTTAAAATAAAAAGCTAAAATAAGATGAATACATCAACAAAAGAAAAACTTTATCCATCATTCGAATCAGCTGTTGCAAAGTGCAAACACTTTTTATTGGCAATTAAAATCTTCAAGTGTTTTATTTGTTACAGGTGCTGTTCTGTCTACAGTTTTGTGACATGAAGATACATCATGATACATACCTATTTTGACGTGACAACGTCTTATAAATTGGTTTGCCGGGTGACACTTCAAGAAACTGCGTTACGCTCCGCTCACGTTATGCGTTCACAATGAGAGCGAGTGAGAGGCACGCGTCCCTTCGACTCGGGCATGGTTAGCCCGCCTAAGAGCGAGTGAGACAGACATAAAAAGTGAAAGGCACGCGTCCCTTCCACTCGAGCACAGTTAGCCCGCCTAAGAGCGAGAGAGACAGAGCGAGAGAGAGAGAGAGTGAGAGAGATAGGCATACACACCGGTTCATGTTATACGAGAATGAATATTCACATTAAAATTATTTTACCACTCAAAGTCGTTGTCACGTAAAACTTTCGCCCGTATACCGACTTTTTATGTTGTTAATTTTAATTCGTTTAAATAGTAAATATATTTTCTTAGAATTCGTCATCCAATCTAAACGTATTTTCTCAATTTCAGCTTACACTGACACTGGAAAGTGGGAGATATTTAAATTGCAAAATTTGATTATAGACAAATAAACACCGAGACAGGTGTTTCAAACTAAGTAAAAATGTTAAGTAGGTACAAAAAAAAAAGTAGTAACGAAATGTTTTTTTCAACAAGCTTTCTAACTGTGCATTGCCATCCAATCTCAACGTTTTTTACAAATATTAAGCTAAATCAACATAACAATAAGAAGTGGATGAAAAGCTTGCAAACACCAGTACATGTGAAACATAATAAAAACTTGTAATAAGAATCTTGTAATTTGAGGTAACCCTAGTATTTAATTTTCTCTTCTGGGAGGCGAACACATATCACACGTTTTACCGCCTAAATGGAACGTATATTACCGTGGGTCTATACTAAATTTATGGCAGTGCGTAAAGTATTAATTTAATGCTAGTCTCACAGTACCCGCCACTAGCTAAAATACGCCGCGGAATTTTATGTATTCTTCACTTTAAATGAATTTCCCCATACGTAAGTCGCAACGAAAGTCACGAAATATTCAAAAAATGAATACTAATAATACTTTATATTCCCTTGAAAATTATATTTGTTTATTTAACTTGTTAGATACCAACCATTTTAGTTACAAACATGTTAAGTCGTCCCCTGGAATAAGTACTATTTAAAACACCATTCCCAGGCTAGCCATAACAACTACTTTCCGACTACTGAACTAGTTTAAAAACTAGTTTCGCATTGCTCAATCGTAAACTAGATCTCTTTTACTATCCAATGCAGTTGCCACAGTAAAAAGGATTCGTCCAGAATAACTGTTTTGCTTTTAAAAAGCCAAGATGAAAATAAAAACGACTGAGCTCTTTGAAGCTATTATTATGTTGTTGTCCAAATTACGCGTTCCAAATTATTTTAGAGAGATCATACATATCCAAAGTCTATATCAGTGGACAAAAAGTTACACTACTCGTGTCATAATAAGTTCAACTTATTCGGACATCGTACGACCTCCCCACAACATTTTGTTTGAGAAAAAAATTACACCGTAGTAAGTAAGTTGTTCGATCCTTATAACAATTATTTAGCGTTTACCTTATACTGTCTTCGCCTTTGCCTTGGTTAATTAATCAATTTATAAGAATCAAACATTATTTATTTATTATTCTTCATCAAACAAAATTTGTTTTTTATAAATTACTAGCTGACCCGGCGAACTTCGTACCGCCTTAGCGTTGCAATGATTGAACAATGTCATCGAATGACATTGACATTAGTTACGCGCGTTTTTTAAAATATGCAAAATGAAATGTATATTTTTCAATATTTCTTAGAGATTGTATGAATTTTTTGAAGTGAAAACTTCTTTAGCGGCGTTGAGCACTTTTGTGGCATGGGTAGAAACTGTGAAACTCGCGTCAGGTCACGTGATGCTGATCGAAAAACCGTAAGACGGTTCAAATAAATCAAAAATGCACAACGTTAATAATCAAGTTTTCACTTCTGCCGGCACTCCCGGAGTGCAACCCGTGTTTTTTTTTCCGTAAGAACCTTCTCTTAATAATAACAAATACAACAAAAAAAGAATTAGTGAAATCGGTCCAGCCATTCACGCGTGATGCCGTGACCAAGGAAAACGGGTTTTATATATAGATAGAAAGCCTATTATTGGCCTTAATGTTGGTAAAATTCTGTTGGTTAATATTTATGTAATCTCTGTTGGTTTTCATACAAAAAGAAAACACGGGTTGCACTCCGGGAGTGCCGGCAGAAGTGAAAACTTGATTATTAACGTTGTGCATTTTTGATTTATTTGAACCGTCTTACGGTTTTTCGATCAGCATCACGTGACCTGACGCGAGTTTCACAGTTTCTACCCATGCCACAAAAGTGCTCAACGCCGCTAAAGAAGTTTTCACTTCAAAAAGTGGGTTATTTTTTGAGTATCCTGATCCTGAAGGACTCCGATTTATGTTATTTTGATCAACTCAGTTAAAATTCATCTTTAAACGGGGGCCTCGGGGGATTAAAGTACTAAGGGAATAACCCGCTGTCTAATAATAAGTCACCTTACTGCATCCTACTTGAACTGTGACAGTAACACTGGTGAAATTTGCGGTTCATCTCACACCGAACCGGTTACCAACCCCCGATTTCATGACGGAAATAAAAAGTGCACGCTTATTGCCCACAATGAGTGCATAAACTTGAACTTGGCCCACATTCTCACGTTATGAAAACGGGACGGGACAAAGGAATGCAGGAACCACGTTTTATTGGGGCACAAAGAACGCATTGTCGGTGCATCACGGTGACCTTCGGTGCGTGCATATGCAATCTGCACACGGAGTACAATTAATCGCGGATTACAAAACGAGGCACAATGAAAACAAACGCGAACCAAAATGGAAGTAGGAATTCATAGTGATCGTTATGCTAGTTGAGACAAAACACTGACACATTGACACACATTGACACAAACAGAGAAAGGTATGTTAACGAAATAGTGTCTAAAATTGTTAATCGGATAAAACATTAGATTTTACTTTCTTTTTCAGAACGTTGCTTGCTTATTCTATCTGAAGCTAGGAAAACGTTACGGGGACTAGTTTGTCGTCATTGGTAAGTGTGATTTTCTCCTAAATTAAAAAAATAAAATGAAAGGATTTCCGGGATTTGCTAAGCAAAATTGGCTTACAAGTTTCTAACACTTATCTGCTGCAATTTATGTTGTTTTAAAAATATTTTTGACAAGCTTACAGGCTTCTTTGTTGCCAAACGTAAACATTATTTACGTACTAAGTTATTTACTACATTAGAAGACTAATTAAAGTATTTAAATTGAATGTTTATGTTTATTATTACTTAGCCTAAGAAAAATGTTCAGAAATGAAACACCGACTCAACGCACTCAAGTATTGCAATTTATAAATAGGAGGGGTGGTTTGATTAATTTGCATCTACGAGTGTGTCACGAGAAAGAGACGGCCTACTTTTCGGTACACGACGAAAAGAGACGGCAACAGAATGCCCCGGGCTTCGGTGTGCACGGTACAATCGTACAAAGTAAAATAAGTATGTATACGCAACGAATATGAAACTGGCTTCACCAATGTAATGTTACGTATATTTAGCATACAACTGTGAAGACGAATGCAGGTCGTATTGTAAATCGATATGAAAATGCAATGTCAATGCGGTTCACTCGATGTCAACATACCGTATCCAAAAGGCATAGATACAGCTGAAGCGGTTGAAAATCCGAGTTTATTATAGAGAATAACCTCATTCCTCAGCGCGGTACGAGCGAAAGTATCCACTCGCATCGCCTAGAAATGCACGCCAGACACCCCGCATCATTATAAACAAACTCTGACTTTACAATAACATCACTTGGGCTGCACAGTTCACTTACCGTTTGAAAGCTCCAGCTCGTTTTCAGCTCTTTCAGGATAAAATTAGGGTTTCATAACAAACAATGCGCGGGGATCGTGAGTGGCGGACTCGTTCGCGGTTTCGCGTCGCGTTCGGTGACGTTTTTGCATGGGATTTGTGTTTGGGATTGTTTTGGGGATTTTATTGCAAATGCGGTAACGTACACGGAGCGTGCGCAGTGGAGGCCGGGGCGGTACTGTAGGCGGCCACCAGGCGGCGCTGAGTGTCGTATTGATAAAAGCGCAGGGACGCACCTTAGCCTTGTTCAATGCGACGCGACGCGATCTTTCGCTATGCGCGACCAACCTTGAACCCGCTATCGGATATTAGATAATGAGCTCTCGTATAATATAATGCCGTTTCAACAGCCATGCGGACGCGATGCGGCCATTATAAACAATGTTAGCTCGTTTGTTTTGTTGGCAGCGGATTTATTGCCGCTTGATATGAATTGCTGTCACAGTTTACGTTAGTGTCGTCTAGTATCCCACATGCTAGGTTGGGTACTAGACTACTGTACGTACTTGGTATCATACTGGGCTGTCTTTGGGTCTTCCGCGCAGTAATAGCTTTCTCGTAAGTGTCTTAAGTAGCTTCTACCCCACCTGTTATTTTGGCAAAAAAAATCCCCTACTCATGGATAACACGATCGCACCTTTTTTAATTCGTGAAGGAATTTTCAAACTACTAACTAACTAAACTAATTGCCGAAGCGGACAAAAAAAATAAAACATTTATAATTATTTTTTTTTCATTACTCTTATGAAAAATTCTTTAAATTTCTTTCCCCGACGAAAAATAGTGTCATAATTTTGACCCATAATAATGTCTGTGTGTGACTCTGTGTGGCATCTTAGCGCCCAAACTGATGGGCCGATTTCAGTGCAGTTTTGTTTTATGTACCTATTCGAAAGGTAATTTAATCACGGTGGTTCTTAGCTTTTGTTGATCAAAATCCGACCAGCTTTTATGTCCTGGCTCATTAGATATATTTTTTAGTAGAAAGTTAGTTTTGCGAATAAAGGTTATAACGTACATGTACGTAATTAAATGTTCCTTCAGAAAATATTGTCTGGAAGAGATCGCTACAAGCGATAAGACCGCCTATATTGTACATCTTTCTTTGTTAAACTTGTCTGTTTTTTTTTTTGTTTTGTGTAGTACAATAAAGTGTTAATCTATCTATCTATCTACATGGTGTAAAATATGCTATCAAAGCCTATTTTCAGTCAAAGGCTTGCAAGATTACAGGATCAAAACGACGTCAATGACACCCGTAAATATTCATGGCAGTACGAACTAATCTGTCCGCGCGTGACTCGAATCGTAATACCAGAATATGCCTATGAAGATGTTTGTGTTCACACTGAAATTGTAAATTGGCATTTGGCAGAAAACAATCAAACTTCGATCGGGTGTAAATGTTTACGAAGATGTTGTAAACAGTAATTAAAAATATTTTAAATAAAGCCTGTACTTATACGGTTTTCTTTTGCACACCATTAAAAATAGTCTATTGTTGTATGCTATGTGCCAAAAACCCTAGTGGAAAGTGGAAAATAAATAGCTTGATTATACATTATGTATAGATAGATGAACTGTACCACTGCTTAGTTCTCCAAAATCTGTTAAAAATAACTATGCATCGTTAGCGGCGCAGCAACCTTGTGCAGTTTTTTTTAAGTTACTAAATAACACTGTACCTAATACATATATACTTACATACATATATACTTAATACAGTTTAAAAAAAATTGTTTAAAGAGTAACCTTATACGATAAAATTTAGTTTCGGGTTCAAATACTTGTAACAAGTCAGTTAAACATTTCTTACATTCTGACAAGGGCCCTATCCTTAATACCGGTAGATTTTGATGTTGACTCAAGATCGGGCGAGAAATTCATGCTTAATTCCCTCGATGTTGTAAACACAGATTAAATAGATGTACAAATGCTAAAATTGTTAAAGTAAGTTTGTATGATTTGTTTTCTTATTGTTGCAGGTGCATTTTACGTAGGAAGCTTTAGACCACCATCAATTAGTTAGATGACAACATAGTAATTTGATAACTTTTTAAACCTCCAGAGCTTAGATTCCAGAATCTAAGATACTGCTTTCATATGCCCGCACACTGACCAGCAAACAAAACTGAAAAAAAATATTCTGAAAAAGCAGAATTTACATACCAAAATATCATGAAGCTTGCGAACGTTAGTTAAAGCAGTTAATAGGTTTAATCGGCTTGTTTATTGCCCATAGATAACATCGGCGCAGGCGAATAGCCTATTGAAAAGTATCTGCTGATGTGAGCGCGGCGATCAATTCGCAAGTTTATGGTCTGTTCTCTCGACAGCTCATCTTACTAACTGCTGTAAGGTGAACCTTTGTAAAATTAGTAACACCTGTCTATTACATAATTCGAACCAAGCGCTTTTCATCTACATTCCTCATGCGCGCTGCAAAAGGGTATAACTCACCACTACCTGTGTCAGTGTTTTAGAAATTTTCAAACGTAGAGTGCATTTTGTCGGCGAGCTCTATCGTCGAACAGTGTATGCCTCGCTGGGCCTAGTCTTTGGTCAAAAGCAAATCTATTCTAGTTAATTTTAAAAAAGTTGCTTATCGATTGTAAGCTTTAAAATTCAATAAACCGACTAACAAAGTAGTCAATCCGGAATCTCCAAAGACAATTGAATGTACGTAATTAGATCTTTTACAGAGTTCTAAACAATTTACAAAACGTCAAGTTAACTGATGATGTTTTTATTTATACCACAGTTGAAACCATAATATACATATCATGATGCAATCATTAATTTTAACGATAATGCGAATAAAATGTAGGGCTTTGTGGAATTTCTGTGAAAGAATCATTGATGGTTTAGCAAAATACTTTATAATAATACATCGAAGACGCAAAATGTTACATCAGGTTAAGTACCAAATCTTTTTTTTCAGCTTTTGACAACTGAATTAATGGTGTTTTCGTATTTTTGCGTTTACAATGTTGCCGGCAAGTTAGACGTACTTCCAAATTGCGAGGTTTGGCTAAAATTGCAAGCAATATTAAATAACTATTGTAAAATTAAAAAAATGCCGTTCCAATTTTAATAAAACGAGAAGTTTGCAATGTTGTTTTTGGCGAATTAGGTACTTAATTTTATCTTTATATTTTTGACAATAAGTGATACAAATTACAGTTGAATTATATGAAGTTTATTACTTTTTTATTTTAACAAATCTAAATACCTAGGTATATGGTGTAAAAATAAAATTGTAATCTGGCAGTCTGTGTCAAACGTCAGTAATATGTTTGAGTGAGTAGCACTGGTGGGTCCGTATTATCATAAAATTTTATGCACAAGCACATATTAATTATGATTGATTCTTTCTCGGATAACCGATCTCAGTTCAGCTCTTTTATTTAATTTTATGTAAGAAATTCTAGATTTCTAGCTGTCCTATACCAGCGGATAACTCTTATCATGAAAGCAAATCGTGAAGGCAAAACTAGTATGATTAACGAAAAAGTCCAATACGAACCTCGCAGGTGTAATGATTGCTTACATTATGGCGGCTTTCCAACGCATACAAAGTTGCAAGTGACGTTTCAACAAATCTAATGAGACCTTCCTTCCCACCTATTAATTGAAATTACCTGGCGTCATCGGAGTTGCAACCATGATTTTGAAAGTTCAGGATTCACTGGACGGTGTTCGCATGCTCCGAAGCAACGGACATGCGACAAAAAGCACATCAGGTTTTTCAATTTTGTTGCAAAATCGCCCTTATCACAAGTATGTACAATGTCGCAGGGATTATTTTGATGAGCAGTCTGTATATCGCTGCTAATGACTGTTGATTGATATTTATGAGTTTGGAAACGAGTATCGCATGACAGGAGCGTCGGTTTTATGTACTGATCAGCCGCGTTGGGAAATATAACGCTGCAGTCAACTCATTTTGGAACAAATTTTTTTCGTTTGATTTTTTAATAGTCCAATATCTTATGTACTTACTTACAGCATATGGTTATATCATGTGTGTCGACTATAGTTAGTAATATTTTTGAAGTAGAAAAAAATCTAAAGCTGTCTGATTTTTTCTACAGCTAAGTTATCTTAAGTTTGCAACGTGAATACTTATCCAGATAAAACATAAACCTGTGACGACTATACTATTATTTTAAGCTAGCGGACCCCGCAGACGTCGTTCTGTTCGTTGTTTCTTTTTAATTTCTATTCGTAAGAAACAGCCCCGTACTTTAAGGACTCATAAAAAAAGAATTGCTTAAATTGGTCCAGGCATTCTTGAGTTATGCGCTTATCATTTTGCGATGAATTTTTATATTATAGACTAGCGGACCCCGCAGACGTTGTCCCCGTTGTTTTTTTTATTTTATTTTTATATTTGTAACCATCCCTGTACGCTAAGGAATGTCAAAAAAAAAGGATTAGGCAAGTTGGTCCAGGCGTTTTTGAGTTATGGGCTTACCAACGCATTTAGCGAGTCATTTTATGAAAGTTCATAAAAAGAACCGAATAAATAGCTGTAGAATGGTAGAATGTGTTCAGATACCTAGGTTACCTAGGTTTTGAGTTCGTAACGCCTGTGCAAAAATGAGCGTCAATGTGCGACAGAAATTCAATAATGCCAGTAACTTTTAACAGGTGTTACATGACCTAAATTTAGGCAACGTAAAAAACTCTCAGAAATTATTTCTAAATCGTCTCTCTAATACACAAACTAGTGCAGGTAGTTAGAACTACCAAAATATAGCAGACAAGAGCTGAAAATATATTGCATGAACCTGGCCATCGTGGGTTTTTCGCCCATCACACGGTCACAGATATACCTAATAACACGGTCCCGTGCTGGCTGGATTCACAAATCGCTAATTGGTCACTCTTGGATAGCGCGAGTCCTCGTAGATGCCTAATGAGATGAATGACGATAAATTAGCGAAAAGTGTTTACTGTTCAATTGAAGGTTCAATAAAAATATTGAGTACTTTAAAATATTACCAGCGACTTCGACCGCATTTGGTAGTTTTTTGGAATGCGTTGTTTTCCCGTAATACCAATTTTATCCAAATAAAATTCAAATCTTTAGTAATATAAGAGAGAAAGCGATCAGATTCCTCGGAAAGTAATTTTTGTCATGGGTATGCATTGTTTTCCCGCGGTCAAAAGTACATCATGTCCTTTCTTAAGTCTCAAACTATCTCTTTACAGATTTTCATTTCAATCGGTTCGGTAGTTTAGGCGTAAAAGCGATCGGATCGGCCCACTTGAATTTTCCCATGGGAATGCGTTATTTTTCTGCGGTAAAAAGTAGCCTATGTCCTTTCTCGGGTATCAAAATATCTCCATATTAAATTTAGGCGTTATTGAGTAACATACAGACAGACATAGTTACTTTCGCATTTATAACGTGATTGTCCACACTTGTCGCGAAGATTCCCATGACACTTGCCAATGCAAACCATTAGTACGAGTTAGTAGCATGAAAAAGCAACGGAAAGAGTTCGAAAAATAATATACATATACAATTTAAAATTTTCGGAACTCAGCTGACCGACGTACACTTTTCACCGTCTACCTTGGTTTATACCAGTCAGTCATCTTATACTGTGTTCTGGTGTGGGGAGGTGCAGACAAAACAGCCAGGATGAAGCTAAAACGGGCTCAACGTGCTGTCCTCAAGGTCATGACTAGGAAGAAGCGTATGTTCCCAACTAAGGAACTGGATGCCGAGTGTGAAGTTCTCACAGTTCGGCAACTTGCTATTCTCCGATTAGTTCTGCGCCGACACCAAACATTGCCCTTTAATCGCCAGATCTTAGCGAGGCGACAGGGAGCAATGAGAGCTTGCCCTCTGATTCGATGCCGTACATCATGGGCAAAAAGACAGCACAAAGCCGAGCTCTAAACTTTATAATGTAATTAACAACACTGCACAAATTTATTCACTAACCACACACGAGGTCAAACGAGTAGTAAAAGAACACTTATTTGCGCTAAATTACAACGAGACTGAAAATCTTTTAAGTTAAAAAGGAGTTAACACAACCCCAAACCATTTCCGCTTAGGCGCTCACAAACATAAACAGACACATACATGCACATTCTCTCTCTCTCACATACACACACACAAACACACAGTGATCAGGAAGTGTAAATTTAAAACCATATTAGTTATTATTATGTTCTTACAATGCCTCTGGAGGAATCACTGTTCTCTAAGAAACAGGATCTATCCTAGTTTACAGGGCTTGCCATTCAACCGACATGTACTGTACTTAAAATTCTAATGTATTATTTTCTTAACTCTGTGTAACATGCTTTTGTCTTTGTCTTATGGTTTATAAATATTATTTTTTATTTTATAATATGAGTATGGATTTTCCTAACTCTTCTCATAATTAGCTGCAAAACATCCGAACGTGCAGAACAGAGACCTACTTATAACTGAAGAGCTCAGTTTGGTTATTATTGACTACAGAACATATTAGGATTACCTTACACGGTTCACCCTAGACAAAATTTTGTTCGGAAAACTTTATTATTCTGGTGTATTTCTTTACCTTAAGTTTTCTTAAGTCGGAAAATCGAATTTTTCCATAATAGTTACCAAGATTATTTTTTTTTCTCTTTCACTCTATCTAACACATCTTCATTTGGCATCTTTTCCGTCCAACTTACCCTTTCTATTCTTCTCCATAGAAAGAAGGATTGATGATGTTTCTTCACAACCAACGTTCGGTTCGGAACTGCGCATAGCCATCAATACTTAACCGAGTGGCGCCATCTATCGGTAAGTTATTAATTATTATTTTTCATGGGATTGAGATGTTTAGTCGCGGAAAAAAGTTTCCATTGTCATTCTCCAGCCTCCTACCTACCTCCACAAAGAAAAAAACATATCATAACATTGCTCCTATGCGTCGTGAAAGAAGGACAAACAAATAAACTGACTTTCGCATTTATAAAATTATTAGTTAGTAGGGATAGTAGGGATTAAATTTATGTCATAGGATCATACCAGGTGTTGCACAACACCAAGGTGGCTGAATATTCAGTTACCGTTCATAAACAGCTAAACATGCTTGGTGACTTGCGTGTTATATACAGTTAGGGTTGGCACAAACCTCTGAATGAATTATGCCTAAAACAATCGTAATACGTATAGTGTATAGGGTTGCTGTAGGAAAATTAATTTCCATTACCCAATGTAAAAAATAAAACGAAACTACAAACAAATGTAAAATGTGCATTCGACACCACATCGAGTTACAAAATGGAGTGTGGGAAGGTAGCCTGTTGTGATCTTGTCGGTGTTTATATTTAAAAACGAAAATGTTTGTAAGTAGAAAAATTAGACAATGTGAGCGGATGAAAGTAGTAAATGGTGATTGAGATACATAGTTTAAATTTTTCTTAGTGTCATAATTTTGACGTGACAACGTCTTATAAATTGGTTTGCCGGGTGACACTTCAAGAAACTGCGTTACGCTCCGCTCACGTTCCGCGCTCACAATGAGAGCGAGTGAGAGGCACGCGTCCCTTCGACTCGGGCATGGTTAGCCCGCCTAAGAGCGAGTGAGACAGACATAAAAAGTGAAAGGCACGCGTCCCTTCCACTCGAGCACAGTTAACCCGCCTAAGAGCGAGAGAGACAGAGCGAGAGAGAGAGAGTGAGAGAGATAGGCATACACACCGGTTCATGTTATACGAATGAATATTCACATTAAAATTATTTTACCACTCAAAGTCGTTGTCACGTAAAACTTTCGCCCGTATACCGACTTTACAGGCAACCAATTTTTTTTTTTATGTAAAACTTTTTTGCACAAGAAATGTGCAAAGGGTGGACTTAATGCTAAAACCATTTTCTGCCAGTCAACCTCAAGGTCATGCAGAAAAAAGGCAATGGGTGCAGTGAAAATTAAATGAAAAGAGTAAATTGTGGATAATTAATAACGCAAAATAATAATTCATCATCCATTGGCAGCCCTATTAGCTAGTGATAAAAATGCGTCTTTACGGGGCGCGTTAGTTGACACTACCCCCCTGAGGTCTAGTTACATCGCAAATAGCTAACCACTTATTGTCGCCAACATGCCAATATATTGAGATGATTAAGTAATTGCTTACTTTGAAGAGTTGATTAGATCTGAACTTGAGAAAAGACTTGGTATTTTTACTCTCATATTACATTTTCAGGCCAAAATACATGTTCATCCGAATTAGCTTCCTTATACTCGGTACCATCGTAAGTTAAAACATAGCATTAGGTCACCTGCTTTTCTTTTTGTATTGGAGTAAAATAGATACCGAATTTCCAAATTCATATTGTTAACATTATATTATGTTGCTGCTCTTTTCAGCCCCTGTTCGTAGTTTTACGTACGTGTAGGTATTATTAATGCACAATTGAGTATTTGTCACTTTTACATAAACCAAAACGATATTTTTGACGAACTTGGCGAGGTCGATTTTTATTTACATTTGGGACCATTCAGGTAGCCATTAACTAACCTAGTGTTAATTAATTTTTCAAACTCATTAACACTACCAAACATGATCCTCAAATTACCCACATCACTGAACATAAAATTCCGAAACCCCCATCGAGTGACCTGAATAGGGTTTGCGGATGCACCAAGAGCCCTCTAGCGGGCGAAGCGCCCTCAAGGAGCGCGGGCTTGCGCTGACGTCAGCAGAGTCACGGCTTGGGGTTTCCTTTTTTTCCCCTCTTTTTTACTTTTTTTTCGACTGAAAGTGTAAAACTTGTGCTTAGGTGTTGGAAAGGGATGTGGGGGGTGCGTAAGATACGATGCGGAAATACATAAAGCTTTTATGAACACTGAATAAACAACGGTAGCCCAGTGGTCAAAGCATTGGACCGGACTTCCAAAGGTCGGGGGTTCGATTCCTCCCCGATGACCGGAGCTGAAAAGATTTTTTTTTTAAGTGTCATGTCTGTTCGAAATTAAAAATAGCGTTGTGAACGCAAAAAATACTTAACAAATAAAACACTGAATAAAATTTTCTAACTGTTTAGCTGTTAAACTCTAAGGAACTCGTAATTCGTTTTGAAGTTTCTTAGGCGTGAAAAAATGTAAACATCTAATCAAAATACGCCCCGGTACCGACGGAACCGCGCGTCATTTAAGGCTGAGATTACTATCATATGCTTTTCCCGCCAAAGAAACCACACGTTCACTTGCTGTGTGCCAACGTCTCAAGTAAGGGCGCGTTCACATATAACATTAAGTTCGTATTCATAGGATTATAGGATTTAGGATTCACACAGCATTTCCAGGAGCCTTTTTAACGAATCCGTAGCTACTGGAGATAGTATTCACACAGCATAGCACAGTACTGATCCGATAAACGGATCCAGTATAATGGATCCGGAAAACTATTATGTGTGAACTCGCTCATGCAACTACAACACACTCTAATAATAACATACATAGCCTTTTTTGTGAACGCGCCCTAAGGGCGTTTGTCCACCACGCACTTGTGTGAAATATGATTGTTTATCTGTTGAAAATCTTTGAGCGAAATGAGATTTAAAACATCATTGTTCGACACAGCTATAGTAGCTTATTTTCCCACCCTTATACACCGCCCCTGTGGCCTAATGGATAAGGCATCGGCCTCCTAAGCCGGGGACTGTGGGTTCGAGTCCCACCAGGGGTAATATCAGTCTAAACTTTTTATTTCCCTTTTGTAAATAATATTTTTGAACCCTTGTAATTTTTCGTATAAATACTAGTTTTCTTTTTTCAGCCTTCATTTTCGACATGACATACTTAGCTGCTTTTAATCATCTCAGATGCCTAATACAAGATTACAAAGAGATAAATGAAATAATAATCCTATCTTCACACATTAAAATTGACTTCACCATATCGCGATGTTCTCGACTACGTTTTTTTGAAGTTGTGTCCTTTTGGGGTGCGTAGGTAAATCGTCACAGCCTACACAGAGAGGTCTAGAATTATAGAATATTTACCAATAAACGTGTAAATGTGTGTGTCTGCAAAAACGAACGGTTTGTCTACGCTAAGAGCGATAACGCGCCCCAGACTGGTAACGTGCGTCCCAATGAGACGGGACTGAAACCATGTAGAATGCTGCAAGTGATATTTACACGTGGTACTCAAGGGTAGCTAGATGTAAAATGACTGAATCTGACCAGTCACGATTGTCATAAACCTTATGTGACCGGTCATCTACGGTCAAATTCGGTCAATTTAACTCAAATATTTCTGTCTGTCTACTTGAGAGAGAAGAGAGGCGGTGGTAGTTGCGACTACCGCCAAATAATTTATTTACTTAGGTACCCAGTTTATAATTATGCAAGTTCGTTAGAGAATAATACGGCTGTAAAGTATAGACCAACAACAACTAGTTTGTGCGCAACCCTCCTGTGGGGAGACAGACGTTCACATTATAATTCCCTTAACATTATAATTTAAATTTAAAATCAACATTAGCATCAACATATTTTGAAATTAAAATGATTAGAAATGTAAAATGATTGCCTAAAATTTTTAAAATGTTTAATATTATAATAAATCATTTCAAACCACTTTTTGTTTCAATTTATAAGTTAGAGACATTATTCGATCACAAAAACTAAGAAAATCTTAATAAAGTACTTAAAAATGTTAGAAATCAAAATGACTAATATTGACCATTTTTGACAGCTATTTGACTGCTTTTGACCAATTTGACCGAAAATGACAGTCAGTCAAATTCGGTCACTTTAGTCATTTTCAACACTACTCAAGGGTCATATTGCAATGTTGTTTTGTGCTCAATAGCAGCGCTGCTCGTAATTTTCTTTTCTTTATTCTTATTAGTGCGGAAATCAAAATCGATTGAAAACATAGTAGGTATTTTTGTAAAACCTTGTTTTTTAATTACACATACGCAAGATTTTATACAATTGTTATGATTTGCGTGGCGTATTTTGAAATCAGCATATTGAAGATTTTATGTACGAAATATACTATTTAAGTAAATTTATAAGTGGTTATTTTATTCTAATGTCGTAAAATACAACTAATTTGCCCTTTGCTGTAGAGTAAAACCTATAAACTATGAATATACCTTTGACATAAATTCAGCACTACATTTAACATTTACCACATTCTCAACCAAACCAGCCAAGTAGGCGTAAACTATGCCTAAAAGTTTAACGACCTACGCAAGTACTCACATACAGGGTGCAGGGTGCGTGCGTTTGCGCGCCTGCGTCTGTGTGCGTGGTCTGCGACCTTGGCGAGGTCGTCTGAAGCCTGAATACCTGAATTACAGAGGGGAGGGGGCGGTCGATATTCAAATTTCGGTAGCATTGTGCGTTGATTTTTGCGGGTGCAATGTTTATTTATTTAAACTTAATTGCACCAAAAGTGTACGATGAGCGGACTTAATGCCTTATAGCTTTTCGCTGGTAGAGAAAGACTCGGTTGACTGCAACCGAGTGGGAATGCAAAAAGGTATATTGGTGTTAATGCTAGATTATTATATTATTTTTCGGTCAATGGTTTTATTTTCGATGATCAGTGGTTTAGACGATAATTTTGGACAATCAGAATTGGACTGGAATGGATGTTTTTCACAGCTTACCATAAATCTGTTTACTCTCGCGTTTTTAATAAGTAAAATAAAAAAAATAGAACAGTGGCATAAAATGGGTGCCTGCCATCAACATTGGAATGCAAAGAAAGACTAATGAAAATATATGGTAGTAGCCTTGTAGGACCTCTTTTCTAACATGATGTTAATGTAAATTACTACAATCTTACATATTTTATGCGTTTACAGTGCAACAAACAGCGGCTATTTGTACTTATAACGAGACCACTTATTAGCATATCTTAGCCATACATTTAAAGGGGTGAAATACATCTTCCATTAACACCTAAGTAGAATTCACAGCTACTGATTGCAAAGAGAGAGATGACGAAATGAAAAAGCAAAAGTGAGATTGCTTTAACGAAATTAGTCTGTTAAAAATGTATTCATGTAGGTACTAGAGTAGCGTTTCCCAATGAACACTTAGAAACCAAATATACTTACAATAAAAATGCATATTATTTACTTAGTATATTATGGTACAGGGTGTTTTGTAGTACGGTGTAAAGCTTGAACGTGGTGATAGTCTAGATCATCCTGATTTTTTTTGGCGCCTCTATATCTCAAACGAAGTATGATAGTTTATTTTATTTTTATTTTTTAACACTTTTTAGCTGTAGCCAGTAGGTAACATTGTTATAATAATATGTTTATTCAACATTTGTACTTTGTCTCATTGAAATATTTTTAGACACCTGTTCCTCCAGGACAATCAAAATCAAAGCATTTGAAGATAAGTATTTTCTTTATAAATTGTTAATATTCAAAATTTTAAACGTAATAAAAAAAAATCTATCACACTTTGTTTTAGATATGTATTTAGGGCCCAAAAAAAAAACAGAATAAACTACACTATTACCAGGTCTTTTCACCCCAATACCAAACACCTGCTACCAATATTTAATACTTGGCTGCGTTGAACATAGCTAGTACATCGCTATCAGTAGTATTCAAAAGAAAACGTAAAACACATGATTTTCCCGCTATAATTGAAATTGGTTAGTTTTAAATTGCTGTTTCGTATCGAAATGTGTTAATTGACCAAAATAGTGTGGCAGTTGACCAAAATAAAAAATAAAGTGTTATTTTCATTGTACCTATACGAGTACTTGTTAACAATATGCCTGACCAATACGTTGTATGCAAATGTGATCCAATTCCTATCAATGTCGAACTAAATACACCAGAGAATTGTTACAATAAAAAAAATCACAGAGGTGTCTGTCTAGCACAAATCTTATCGGGCAATGTAATACCATGACAGATTAGAAGAGATCACGATGAATAGAGTTTGAATATATTTTTTGACGTGACAACGTCTTATAAATTGGTTTGCCGGGTGACACTTCAAGAAACTGCGTTACGCTGCTCCGCTCACGTTCCGCGCTCACAATGAGAGCGAGTGAGAGGCACGCGTCCCTTCGACTCGGGCATGGTTAGCCCGCCTAAGAGCGAGTGAGACAGACATAAAAAGTGAAAGGCACGCGTCCCTTCCACTCGAGCACAGTTAACCCGCCTAAGAGCGAGAGAGACAGAGCGAGAGAGAGAGAGTGAGAGAGATAGGCATACACACCGGTTCATGTTATACGAATGAATATTAACATTAAAATTATTTTACCACTCAAAGTCGTTGTCACGTAAAACTTTCGCCCTTATACCGACTTTACAGGCAACCAATTTTTTTAATATGACTACTGTGTAGTCAACACACTACTTGGATAAAATAAATAAGATTAAACCCTTTATGCTTTATGAGATGAGATTTGGGCCCGACAGTGGTACGTGTATTTCAATACAAACCCGGCTTAGGATTTTTCTTTAGGGTTCCGTGACGCAAATCATTAAACGAGACCCTAACAGATGATTTTGTAATCTGACAGTCCTAATTTCGTAAGCTGAAATTCAGAGAAAGTACTATACGATATCAGAACCATTTGTGACTTAACTGCTTACATTTACTATCCGGTTTTTTAAAACATTTTTTTTGCCTTGTTTTAGAATACATACCTACTGTTAATCACTTATGACTTATTTCACGGCTGTTCTACCGCATGAGTTTTCTTTGTGGCATTGCATGAGTGAAGCACGCAATATTGTATTTTAATTGGGAAAACTTTGTTTGTTTGTGTGTAGTCCCAACGATATTATTACGAGTGACCTAACAATAGCTTGCTGTGTTCACCTTTGGGTGGTGGGTTTAGTTATCTCCTCTGTGAATAGAGTTACAATGAAACTTTTATAACACTCTCGCATACCTATTTATTTGTTATTGTTTGTATTTGAACACACCTACCATAAATAATAGTAAGAAATTCTTTATGTCGAATAGGAGTAACCAGTGAAGAGTTAAGAATGAGGTAGGTTTGTTTTCAGGATATTTAAATCTAATTGGTTTCCTTACTTACGCTATATGTAGTGGAGGCTCAGAAAATGTTGAGTACGAAGTCATAAGCATAAATTGGAAGTTCATAGGAACTTAGTAAAAGTCAATCTCGAGCACGGTGTGGCTTATCTCAACAGATATCAGCCAACTGCGCAGGAGATATTATAGTGCACAACTTTGAGCGCAAAACACAGGTGCACTCTCTGTTCCATCACTCTCAAAGTTTGGTGAGACGGTAATCCGAAATGACCGTAGAGAGATCCGACATGACCGGAGAGAGACCAAAACGGCTTAACGTGCTTTCCGAGGCACAGGGGTGTAACACTGCCAACTTGTGTGAATTTCAACACTAAAATCTCAGAAACAATTTTTGGCTCGACTTGGGATTCGAATCTAGGACCTCTCGGATGCAAGGCAGAAACTTCGCCACTACACCAACGTACAAAACACTGCAACTAGTTACATGATAAAAATCACGCATAAACAGCTAAATCTGTCAATCCCTACACTAGAGGACATGAATGAAAAAAACAAATGTCTAACATTTCTTTCGGACCCATATCACAAGGCAACGCTGTCACTTTAGATTTTCAGCCCATTATTGCTACAAAATTCATTCAACTCCTATCGCATTGCACTTTATCGACTGCGAAAAAAGGGCTAAAATCAAGTGGCTAGAATACCGTCTGGGCCTAAGTTCGAATGCTCGATACTAGCGACCTCTACTCGCGGCCAACGAACGCACTGACATTGAAGTGTACTAGGGCCCTCACCCCACTGAAATATGCCTCTTTTCACCCTGAAAGCCTCCCCGGGGTGAAGGATGGCTGCAAAACGCACACTATTGTTATACACGCTGATCGTTAGTGTACGTGTTTTGTGTAACCCTGTATTTACGTAAGGCGTGGTTGTGTGAATAGCTAACGATAATGCATTAGAGTAATAACACATACATACACATACATCATCAGCCTATATACGTCCCACTGCTGGGCACAGGCCTCACCTCAACTATGAGGTGGTGCGTGCGAGCCATACTCCACCACGCGGGCTCAGTGCGGATTGGTGGAGGGGTGTGTGTAAGGTAAGTGACCAACCTTACTGTCAGATGTTATTAAGCCGCCCAAGGGCCTCCGACCAGGCTTAACGACTAATATCGATCGATATCAACCGGGATCAACGGCTTAACGTGCCTTCCGAAGCACGGAGATGCTTGTATATAGACGTCACTTATATGGTCAGAATGGTCACCCATCCCAAACATGACCGCGCCGTAGGTTGCTTAACTTTTGATATCACTACCAAAGCGCTGCAATCACTGCGCCACAAGCACCTACACATTTTTAGAGTAATAACACATACACGACATAAATTTATTTATGTCTATCTTGCGACTACGTGGGATCCTTTTTTTAGTTATCAAATCAAATCAAATCAAATTATTTATTTTCAGATAACTTTAGATCCAAATATTGTTAGTAACAATTGTTCTTACATCTAGTATTAGTAAACATAATTAAGAATAATAATAAATAAATTCGATTCAAAATTACATAATTAATTTACATAATAAATTTGCTTCGACCTGGGATTAGTTAGGGCAGTGATCCAGTACTTAACTAAGGCACTATCCCATCTCACGGCAAAACCTTTAAAATACTGTTGGGACTACCGAGTATTCTTTTTTGTAGAGATATAATGTTTTTACGCATTAAAGCATGAAAGCAGTTTACGTGAGCGTCGGCAAACATGCCAGACGCGCTGCAAAACCTCGGCAGTCCCGCAGTAGTTATGACGCTAATAATTGAACAAGTTGATATGTATTGAAATGTCAACCACTTAGTTATTATAGTAAAGCAGTAACTGTAACTATTTTGTTTTAATTTCCTTTGTTAAAAAAAGCTTGCAATGGCGAAACCTGCATTGTTTGCATTGTTTGATCATTAAATTGAAATGGTAACCACCATTGACAGTCTTGTGTAAGCTTAATTGCTAATTAAATTATTAATACGTTGACAAGTTCAAAATCATGATTTTACGGGGTGGCCCTGTAAGGGCGGCCGTTTTAAAGTTTGGCATCGGCTGGTAAATCAGCGTTTTAAATTAATAACTTTATTTTAGGGTAGTTTTCTCTTTGCCGTTGTCAGTTTTTCTGAATTTCTTTAAGTTTTCCCTAAGAAAGACTTATAATGTCGTTCACCGGCGACATGTCAAAATATTTACCAAAAAGTTAGCAATGTGGAGGCGAATATTAAAGAAGTCGTCTCGTGGATATCTCTACTATTTATTTAAAACTGGTTTTCATGTAATCCTTATGTTCTATTCAATACTTATTTGCCGGTGTTAAGAGGGAAAATTGGGGAAATGAATCGGTATGACGTCATAAAGATGGCGCCACAATGTTTTAACTTTTTCTTATTTCTCGACTTCTCGAGTGTTTTTTTTATTACTGTTGTTTCGTCATTTAAATAGTCTGTTATTTCTATTAGATACTCCATTTGTAACCGAATTTTGAAGTAGTCCAAATATTGGGCAAAATCGGATTTAACCTTGGTAAATTAAAATCTGGTAAAAGAACAACCATTAAAAGGCAATATTTGGCCTTTTATGACATATTATATATAAAGTCCCACCTAAAAATGTCCCGCGTTTCCCCTTTTTAAACCGGCTGTTTTGTACTGTGTGGAACATAACATAATATTTACCAGTCAGTATTAGGGTATATAGCTCCGTAGCAACTCCGTAGTAACCGACCTCCGTAGCAAATTTAGATAAAGTTTAATTGGTGCAAAAAAGTTCACAGTATCTAGTTCTACTAGTCACTACTAGTTCTAGTTCTACTAGGTGTTACTTCAAGAAATATTGGATAAACAGTTCTTCAAAGTCATTTCAAATCTCAACTATAAAAGCAAAAAAATACGAGAAACGCCATCTGTGTTCTTCTTCAGAAACTTAAATGTCGGCGTCCACGCGAAACCTTGGTCTATGATCTTTTGAGCAACACTCTGATGGCCAGTTTGTAGAGATAAAAACAGATTCTAGATGTCGCTACTAACCCTTCAATGGCTTTTTTTAAATAAATACTCTTAGAGGGTGTAGATGTAATCGTTAAATTTTACTGATCACAAGCAATTATCGGAAACTGATATTCAAAAATTTTGAAAAAAAAATGATCACTCACACGTATGAACATGTAAAAAACTTACAGTACTGACGACGAGTAGGACCGGAGCGGAGTTACATTGCACTTGGTTTAGTAGGAGCATGCGCGGGTAGCTCATACCGTATCTGCCTTTTTTTGGTTTGATCTAAGTATTGTTTCATATTTTGGGGACAAAAATTACTAGGCACAGAGAGTTTGTTCTCTATCTTGTTAAACTAAGTACTTTCAACCAACGTTTGCAATTTTGATGTTAGGCACCTACGCAGGTTTCGCCCTCGACTAAGTATTTAATAAACAGTACCTAGTAGTTGCTATCATGGTTACCATTCAATGAAATATTTTTCACTCGAAGGAACTTCATGAATTTCTTGTGCGCCTCGTCCACAATATGTACCTTTTAGCTTTTCTCAAGTACCTGATAATGACTATTAGATAATACATATTATCTGATCTCATCTCGTTGGATTAAGTCCTATGTTTAACTTTTGCTTACCTGGTTCGGTTTATTCATTCTTCAAGTTTCGAAAGAGATGATCGAGGGATTTGAACTTTTGAACATTAACTCAGAAGGAATAGCCTAGATGACACCACCAATCGTTGACTGACATACTTGTTATTATCTGTCTGCCTCCATAAATATTGTTTGGGAGTACAAAAAAGTGACGTTACGGTTATGTATCAGAAATGGGGTCAATTGACCTATCCTGGTTGTATTAACTTTATTGGGGCTCCTGTTTTTTAAACGCCATGGTCTTGAAAATGTTTAAGATAGGTGTCATCATGCCTATTCAAATAGCACTCTCTTTGACCATGCTGTAACAATTTTACCTACCTAAAGTAGGTAGTTATTTGGAGACATCACATCACAACCTCATACAACCTTCTTTTCATGCTTTTGTTACAAAGTCAAAGCAAATGAGTTTTGAATAAAACAGTTAGGTACAGTTCACTACATCATTCATTAATTACGCCCGTGAAGACCGCGAAATCAGACTGTTAGACAGATTTTAAGAGAACTGTAACTGTTCTCGTTAAACTTGAATAAATAAATGAATAAAATGAGTAGAGTCCAAGTGTTAAGTAATATTGAAACATGAAAATAGTTTATCATTATTTGTTTAGTTACTAGAACCGTTTTCTTGAAATTATTTTTACCTCAGTTGCTATGTCGTCTCTAACAACTAGCGAGTATTCACTCTTTTTCCTTTCAAGTAGTGTGTAGAAGTCATTACCGTATCGTTTTAAAAAAGTATTTTAAGGTCACTCCTCCACTGACCATTAGTAGAATGGATGTTTGCTAACTGTTCTAAGGAACCGTTTTGTCATACTTCGGCTAGATAACAAAGGAATACCCATGGGCATTGATGGCTTCGGAAGTGATTTGTTCCTAGTAAAGAACAGTCATTGCGTATTGAGTTTGTTTTGTTAAAGCAAATTGTCGCCTTTTACAGCTTTACTGACAAGATTATTTACAAGGTGCTAACAATTTATGAATTTGAGAACAATCGATATTTTGTATGGGCGTGTTGTTTTGTATCTTCACAAGGATGCTATTATCCTGAATACAGAGGCTGGCGAACAGCATCATCTTATATAACTTGTTTAGTATGTACTTAACTAAACGGTTTTCACAAAAATAAAAAAGAACTAATAAGTACGCGTTACAATACAGTTTACCTTCGGTAGTAAATAAGTGACTCTCTTGAATGAGACGAAAAATGTGCTTACACCGCAAACGATGTAATTGGCGCTGGTACTCTTGGTGGTAATGTTAAAAATCTTGTTTTTGTGAATCCGAAACCCGAGATCCACTTCATTGGGTATAAAAGCTTGAGTCAGTGTAATGGCTTGAGACCTTAGAACAAGCTAAAAAGAGGCAGATTATGTTACGAGCTAATAATAATAATAGACATAATAGACATAGCTATTCCTAACACTCATAATTTACAAAACACAATTGCTGATAAGATTTCTAAATACACAGACTTGAAGGATGAAATCAAACGAATGTGGCGATTAACCAACGTACTCATTGTTCCCATTGTATTATCTACCACAGGCGTCATTCCGAAACAATTACACCACTCGCTCATCACCCTCAACATTCCAGCTCTTACATACATTTCACTTCAAAAAGCAGTCATACTAAACACTTGCATTCACAACCACATACTTCTAGCACCTCACACGCAAAGAAGTCAAACTATACCGATAACGTCATAATTTGGTTTTTATTAGAAATGTACTTGGCTTTGGCCCGTACATCTCTGGAATACCAGCTACATGCTGAGACACAAAAGTGTAAAAACAACAATAATAATAATAATAAAAACCTTTATTGCTTACATAACTAACATTTATGAAACAAACAAACATAGCACATAACGAAGCGATTGGTGGTGGCTCAGCTTGTGCTGACTTGGGATATGATCCCAAACAGCGCTAGTTTTCAGCCACACCCATCTCATCATAGTTAGGCTAGCTAGTTGTGCGTGGTTGTACTAAACCGAGTCCGATGGTTCTGTTCAGCTCCCAGTCGTCTTCAGTAGGTAGTTACTGTGAGTTTTTCACACGAGCGCGCGTGTGCGGCCCATTTTTAAGTTGACGTATGTAAGGAAGTACCGTGAGTTCCTCTGTTTGATCTCACCTAGAGTCTCACGAAGCAACGTATCTGCAGTCAGTAAGGTACCACGCATATTTATAATTTTTCCGAAGCCAGAACCAAGGTACGGTTGAATAATGTAACTAGGTCACTGTTATTAAGTAATATATTGCAACTAGGGCGTAATTATAAATCACCGATTGGCAAGCCAAAAAGGTATACTGGTTAGGTCAATTATAAAATTCTTGCAAACTTTTGGTGAGCCCAAAATGATAATTTATTCTGTAATTTCAAGTCGTTCCATAATCTAAGAGCATGATTAAATACTTAATTCTCAAAACGGCATTAACTTAGAACTTAAACGTTAGTTAGTCAGCTGGTTTCTCAACTAGTACTAGATACTGGTAATTATTTAACATTAAACGGATATGGCAAGGCTGTCAACTGTACTTTACTGACTTATCTACGGACAGACAGCTAGAATTGGCATAATGACATTAATGACACCTATCTTAAATATTTTGGCGTTTAAAAAACATAGACCCTATGAAGTTAATACAACCAGTATATTTTCAAAAATCTGTAGAAACCAATTTTTAAAATCACAAAACTCAATAAACATTCGGTCCTTTGACTCCGATTTCTGATATATGACCGTGACGTCACGTCAAAATCTATCGAGGCAGACCGTTTTGACAGATAATAAAAAGTATGTCAACGATTGGTGGTGTCATCTAGCCTATTGGTAATTTTTTTCCCCTTTTTGGCTCACACGGCTTGTGCGTAGCCACTATCATGTAAAAACGAGGAAACGGGATTAGATATGGAAAGAACGGAGAGGATCGTACGGAAAAATAGGAGTGATCAGGAAGGTAGTAGGTAAGTATAAGGACGTAGGTGTAATAAATAGTTTATATATATATTTTATATTTATATTAAATTGGTTTATGTTCAAGTTAGAAATGCGAAACACTTAAAAAAATAAGATGTTTTTCAGATTTTATGGAAAACATAAATCTCGGTTTTTTACATTACTGTTTTAATAAATAGTTCTAAAATTCTTATAATTAGTACCAAACTAATTAAACTGAAACTAAACTTTTAGAAATCTTAGTTGATAAGACTTTGCCATGGTGACTTTCGAGCTACGAATATCACTCATTAGAGGGAGCATCGCTAGATTGGTTTAACGTATTTACTTTTCCCCATAACATATTTTTCTACAAAGTCGGAAAGCTCCATGAGGGTTCATGACATAAATTACATATTTGTGTCACTTTATTTATCGAAATTGTATGAACGTTTAGGCATATTTATTAAGTGTTTATGAGTCAAACAAGGAGGAAGAAGTAATACGGGTTAAGCGGGCAAAGCCACTTCATGTGCACACCACACAAGTCCAGCCAACTAACACATACGGTCTAGAATTTCGTTTTCAACCGACGCTATCCACCTGACTTAATTTTACTAATAAGCCAAGTACTTAATTATTTAACTAGTATTTTATCGATCTACCTAAAGATTTCTTCAAAACGTTGTTTTTTAACAAAAACAAAAATGACGACTATTGAAATATTTTCAAGAAAGCTGTGATGAAGGTCCTATTTCTATGGCATAAAATTATTTATATCGTATAAACATTGGCTAAATAATTTGTTTGGTTAGTCATCGTTTCGCCTTTAAAGCGCAGAATTGTCACATCGAATAATATTTGACAGCATAAAGTAATAGACCAGTAACAAAGGCTTAAAAAATTTTTTAAAGAGGTTTATTTTGCAAAAAAGCAGTCACGCGTGGGTACCATTGTCTGTTAATAAATAAATGAAACCATTTCTATGAATCGATCAGGCACCACCAATTTTTTCTCCCGTATATCATCACCGTGACGTAACGTTTCGTTTCGCAAAGCGGCGCAGGCGCAGCGCCTCGTCTCGGCGACTTATGTAACGCTTTCTTTCTGCGCCGATTAGCCTTCGCGTCGTATCTGTTAATTAATTTGTCTTTAGTTTTTTCGCGATCTCTGTTTAATCATTGGTAGCCAATTAATTGGGTGGCAAGTTGGAAGCATTATGCTAGCTATTTTTAATTTCAGGGTGATATATTCCGCATAGGAATTTAATTCGGGTTCGATTACCTGTTGCAGATGGCAGAGCTGTCAAATTTAATAAATAATAATATATTTTATCTAATTGCGCTTGAGCTCATCATAACCCAACACATAAAATACTTAGCCGCTATAATAAGTACCTATCACTGTTGAGCTCTAGTTCCATCAACTTCAATCAACTGTACCGACATAGGGTCAAGGAGCATGTCTAAGGTCACAAAAAAAACCTTTTACTGCATCAGCTTATGATTTCATTCGCCACTCACCACATAAAAGTTATCAAGAGAACGCCAAAAAATCGACAAAATAAACGTAAAGTCCAAAGATCAAATCGTCATTATCTCTTTGCCTAAAGTGAGTGCCCAATTAGAGCACTGCACTCATGATTTCGTTTGCAGAAATTATCCTATTAAGGTCAGAGGTCCTCTCTTAGCAGATTCTTAAGTGCCGAATGTAGCCATCCCTGTCACGCATGCTGATTTGGCCGTTAGAGCGAAAGGGATAGCGAGTGTCGAAACTATGGACAGTGTTACAGAGTAGGGCATCAGTCACGAATTCTGGCTGCATCGGACTTACACTTTTTTTTATCAGACTGAAATCAGCCTTGTAGACAATGTAATCGGGTGATGAGTCAGAGAGACTTTTCATAAGACTTATTTTAGTAGATCTGCTATCTTGATAGTTTCACGCCAATAGGCACGATGATACCAATTGTAAACATTTTCAAGAACATTGTTTTAAAGACATTACTTCTATGAAGCGAATAAATTTATTACCAAAAAGCTGTACAAACCAATTTTCAATTACACAAAGTTCAATAAATATTCCGGTTACTGAGGATCTAACAGATCGTTTTGGCACATGATAAAGAGTGTGTTGTGTTGAGAACGATTGGTGGTGTCATGAACCCTATGATACTATTCGTTTCTTGAGGAAAAAGAGTGCGTAACTTAGAATCATAATTGAAAAAAAAACTAAATTTTCCCTCCAAATATAGCTAAAATTGTGTTGCACATTGAAACAAAAAGAGAAGTTCGCTTAGGCCATGAAGACTACTATTATATCACAGCTTAGTAGTAGAGCCCGGGAACTCCATAAAATCTCTAAAATATGCAGGCTAAGGCTTTCTACTTAGGCAGACGTCAGGCCAGGTTAAAACCTATGATGTCTGCCTATGCAGCAAGTGCCTAAGCAGTTATTATTACTCCAAGCAGCAGTCTCGAATCGAATCAGAAACGAAGAGATACACACAGTGGAACTAAATCGACCAACATTGCTAAAAGGATTGCTCAACTGAAGTGGCAGTGGGCGGGACGCGGGACACATAGCACGACGAACCGATAGCCGTTGGGGTGGAAAGGTTCTCGAACGGCGACCGCGTGCCGGGAGTCCCGCCGTTCCGCGGGCAGACACCTAAGGTGGACCGAGGATCTGGTGAAGTTCGCGAGAAGCCGCTAGATGCGGGAGACGTAGACTTGATCGCGGTGGGGATCCTTGTGGAGGCCTATGCTCAGGCAGTGGGCTTCGAAAGGCAGATGATGATTATGATGAGACGGGATAGCAGCAGCAAGCATATTGTTACTCAGTAGTACAGTAGTCTTGCAAAAAAAACTTAAATACTTATTTTAAAGCGTTCAGTACAAGCATCTTCAATAGCACCCGTTTATTTTCCAAGAATATAACAAAGGAAGCATATACCTGAAGGTCTTAACCCTGTTAACAGCTTTTCATGACCGTTTATTACCGATAATGGTATTGTAACACGTGAACGAACGCGATGCATTTGCAATACATATAATTTACACCCACGGAAATGTTTTTTTAACAATAGAATATTTACCAGTAATTTTATAGTTTCCTATTGTAAAGAATTAGATTTTAACCCAGCTACTTCATTGTTGTATGTAAGTAGATTAAGTTTTGTGGTTTTTGACGTAAGTATTGACATCCCTTATTTTATAGAGATATTTAGGTAGACAAGAATCAAGCTGAATCGTTTTTATATAGATTATATACATATTTACAATATACATTATTTTAAAAAATCCCTAGAAGTATGTATTTCGCTACAATTTGTTTTTTTGTTTAAATAGTTTACCTTGATCGCCTATTATATTGATAACTCAAAGCACTTTACAATTAAAATCATGAAACCAGGTCTTTTTGTACACGCCTGTTTTTTATTGGTAATTTAACCGGACTTCAGTCCTAAATTGAAATTGAAAAATGGTTTCTCACAACACCTTTTGTTGTGGTAATGAATTGCTCGTTCCAACTAGAATGGGAGCGATTAGTGACGGTTATTGTTCATCAACTTCAAATAATAATGTTTTGTTACTGCGACACGTTATGAAATGCTTTGTTTATATGAAATAAACTATGATGGAATGGCAGGTGTATTCAACACCTCAACAATGTTTTATATGGCCTACGTGTTATATTACAATAATGAAATCTTATTTAGTTTCATTTAAAACAAATTAAATTAAGGACCTTTCTAGAGTCAATAAATCAATAGAGTCTAAAAATCAATTACAACCTAGAAATCTTCAAAGCTGGAGTGAACAGGCATCTTCTAGGTGAGCTCGCTCCATCGTAGACTCAGTATTTGCCTCGTTCGGGCTTAGTTTTGGGTCAAGAGCAAACCTATCCCAAATAAATTTTAAAAAAAAGAGTAAACGCCTCCTTCAGGTTTCTCCACATACGAGTAGCTTTTCGAATGACATCATGCCATCTCTCAGTCGGTCTCTCTCGACCCCTCTCGCCATGAGGCCCATTAACATTTATAATACATAGTATAATAATTACCTGATAAGTACTTAACAAACCAGATTTATAAAACCTAAGTTTTTCAATTACGGTACGGATATGACCTTGCCTAATAATATCGGTAGATATTTCCTTTGTTACCTTTATTTGTGAAATATTATTAAATATTACTATTATTTCTGTATCGCTTAATTTAAATTTTATGCGGCGTGTTTTATTGCAATTGCCAGCCAATAAAAACATCCACTGCCGTTCACAGGCTTCCCTCAACTATAAGTTGGTACGAGCTACAGTCTACCACGCAAGTAAGAGCGAGAATTGGTGAAAAGGTGTTCTTAAGAAAAATGACCAAACCTACTATCAGATGTTAGCGAGTAATATCTATGGATATTAACCGGGGCCAATGAAGATGCTTTTGTTGTGATGGATGTCACTTAAATTATCAGAATGCTCACCCATCCAGGACGCGTGAACGACCTTGCGCCAAGTTGCTTTACTTTGAGTTCACCACCTAAGAGCTGCCACGACTGCGCCACAAACACCTAATTACTAATAGTCCTCCTGGCTGATTTCGACCACGGTGACCAATCTCAATAGAGATCAGCCAACTGTGCAGGATATATTATAGTGCACAAGTGTGAGCGCAATACATAGGTGCACTCGCTGTTCTTTCACTCTCAATGTTCGGTGAGACGGCAATCCGAAATGACCGGAGAGAGATCAGGCGTAGGACCAACGGCTTAACGTGCTTTCCGAGGCACGGGGGTGTAACACCGCCAACTTCCCGACTCCGAGCTGTTTTTGAGAAATTCATGACAGAAAATCTCAGAAACAACTTTGGCTCGACCTGGGATTCGAACCCAGGACCTCTCGGATGTAAGGCAGAAACTTTGCCACTACACCAACTAGGCAGTTACCTAATTACTAACATATTTGCAACTAGCAAGTTATCGTCTGTTTCCTTCAATGCCGTCAACATGTATATATCTGTTCCGTCTCTTAGCACTTTCTTTGGCTGCCTGCGCTTTCACTTCCTCCCTATATCGAACCCTGAATCGCGCGTTTTCCTTTTAAGGCCGTTCTACCCGTACGATCGTTATCCAATGACGTGGGTCTCACACATCTGACGTCCGTGCTAGTGCAGTCTGATGTCGATATAATAAATGAGACGTTATCGATATATGGAAATTATCAATAAATTTTGGTGACTGAATATCATGTTGCAATAAAAACATAAAAGGTAAAACACCAACTTGAAAAGTATTGAGTAGGTAATAGCACAGGCTGCCACCATACGAATTACACCAATTGATGGACATCGTGGTAAAAGTAGAATTAAAGACAGATGGTAAGACAATTTTGTTACAAATACGTCCTACCGTTAGAGTTTTGCTAGCTATGAAACGAATAAGACGCCCAAATCAAATTTATAATGTGAGCAATGGCACCTTTTAATACCTTTTAAGTATTATTTGTGTTAAAGTAAGTAATATGATTTTTAAAGTATCATATTACTTTTAATAGAATAAAAAGATTTGATCTGTATTTTATAAGATAGTAAAAGTTTGTTTATAATTCGTCACATGACTAACTGTAGCACAGCACAACACTATACCAAATATCGAATCGACTGCTAGCCGATATTTTGCCAATACCGGCTCGTTCTTTCTCCTCACGATCGCTATCGAACATCGTATCTCGTATCTTTGTCTATGGACTGTTGAGCAAAACAGGAACCATGGGACTAATGCATCATGGTACCCACGACATGCATGTCAGGGTAAGCACTGCGGTATCTTAATGTGTTGTAATAAGCGAGCTTTTGCAATAAGAATGGGTAGCCTCATGTGCTGTTGTATGTACGTGAGGTTCTATAGTGCAAGGCTTGCAACATTGTCTCAAGTAATTTAGAGTTTGTAAACCACAGACACAGTTTTAATCTTGGGCATAATCTCTGGGAGAAATGCAGCTTCTGTAATGTGCAACGCTAATGAGATACCTTATCTTGGTTGCGTGCTTGATCAGAGACTAAAAACTAGGTACAAATATAAGAAAAACTAGAAATACCCTCGCATGTCATGAGAAATATATTAAACCTTGAAACAAATATCTATCGAGATCACATTAACATTTGAAAATAAGGCCAAAATGGATTGTGCCAAAATTGAACCAGTGACCAAACTCACACTACAAATCGGCCATCAAGCTATTTCGAGGGTTTTCCTTGTTCTGTGCTACTGACACTGACGAGTCGCAGCGACAGTATGGCGCAAGAGTCGTCATTGATATTGCATTGATTTATTACGTGAGTATTTGCTTTCAAATAATTTTCTCTATCAAACAAAGTGCAGGGAAACCGGAAATTAACAATGGGGAAATCAAAACGGAAACAATCGTGGGAGTTAGAGCCGTACCGACCGATACAACACAACATAACTTATTTTCAGTTGGAACAATAGGTGATACGTTCAGTTAGAAATAGTCAAGAGCACATAAGTATTTGAGTGCGGCATAAGAAAGTATTCACTAATGTTCTTAAAGTGGCAAGAGAGCATAAAACTCAATTTACATGAAATTTACAAAATTGCTAACACAATTGTCGGTACCTGCCAAATCAAATTCATTCTTTATTTTCGTTAGAACATGGTACATAAATAGTGTTACAATTGATATGAATAAGCCAGCACATTCCATTCACCTTGTCAACAAGTAAGTAGGCGCTGTTATTAAAATTTAAATATTACAGTTACCTTTTAATAGTTATCAAGTAAAATTAAGATTATTGAATGTGTAAGTTATTAAATGTCATTCTCATTTTATGTATTATATTGTATGTATGTCATTATTCAAATTTTTACAAAGTCAGGTTATCATTGAAGTAGTTATTTATATTATAAAAACATTTTCAATTAATAATTTCATAAGAACAGTTTTAAATTTTTGTACACTATGTGTACATATCGTATATTCATAGATAGTTTGTCATAAAGTTGCGGAGCCATAATTACTACATTTTTTTAAGCATAGCTGTTTTCCTTCTTTTTCAAACCAGGGCTTATTTGCTCATTTACATTTACCCGATGTTCTATGCGAGTGACAAAAGCGACAAATTCGTGTAAGTCTATGACAGTGCCTGACGTGACGAAGCGCTATTGACAGTTGCACAAATATTGGTCTCATCGCGACGCGTCATGTGTCGCGTTGCGTCCCATCGCGTAGAACATAACTATAATATGCGACCGAAAGTGACTGCGTGCCAACCAATCGCCAGTATGCCGTAAGTGTGCCCTGGCTATGGAGCCAAGAATGGACCTGGCTCTAAATAGGCTAGATGACACCACCATTCGTCCACATACATTTTTATTATCTGTCAAAACGGTCTACCACCATAGATTTTGTAGGGGATTACAAGAACGTGACGTCACGGTCATGTATCAGAAAGCGGAGTCAATTGACCGAATATTTATTGAGTTTTGTGTGCTTAAAAATTGGTTTCTTCAGCTTTTTGGAATATACTGGTTGTATTAACTTCATAGGGGCTATGTTTTTTAAAACGACTTGGTCTTGAAAATATTTAAGATAGGTGTCATCATGCCTATTATATCAAATAAAAAAATGAATGTGACAAAAGTGAACGCAACACAATAGCCGAAACTTTCATTGACGTAATTAAGTACCTATTTATGTAGATCAGATGATCAAATGTTACACGATGGAAGCTGATGGCAAAAAAGAATCGAACTCACTACCAAGTCTCGTATTTAGATAAAAGATTATTTGCGTAACAGAATTGAAAGCTTTTGCATGACTGTTTCATTGAGTGCTATGAATGGAATCGTACCACATTGGATAGATTCGAATTTTTATACAATAATTATTATCTTAGTTTAGTACCTACTCAGAAACAAGATTTAGAAAATCGCTAAGGAATTGTTCCCGTTTCAGACAAAAATATTAGATGCTATGATTTTCATAGCATAACATCTTTCAAGCTAAAATGTCTTCGATTAGATGGATCGAATGACACCTTTAAACTCTAATCCTAAATCCAATCTACTTTTAATAACCTTGTATATACAATTAGTGTAACATCACGTTGATTTTGAAAGTGGTAGATTGAATGCACTATGTTTAACTCGCCCACACGCGTTTAACAAATATCTGTCTGTCTGTCTGTGTAGTTTTTAACTATGCTGTACTAAGTTGTTTTTTTTGTTTTCCTACTTGCTATAATCTATCTAAATCGCTATGACATAACATTTTTCGTAGTGGATATTGTAATCCAAAAAACTGTTTATTTATTTTCCCAAGCCACCATGGCTTAACAAAATACAGATTTTTGTAACTACATAAATTACTTATTTCTAGTGTGGTAACGTAAAGTAATTAATAGAGTCGATGACCAATAATCAGTATCACAGGGTCTGCGTGTCGAAACTTCGGCCCTTTCTGGTCCACCGGGTGACATAAACGGCTGTCGCAACGCGCATGCGCACGGGTATGCCACAAGGCTGCGCAAGCGACGATGAAGCGTCGTTTTGAGATTGAGAGGTTTTGTTATAAGTAAGCCCGTTCAAGAACGATAGTCAATTATTGTGGTAGTTTATGATTTATAAGTTATTCAGAGGAGGGATAGCTTTTCACACAAATTGTACCTAAATGTACTTTTGGCGCCTTACAAGCAAAAATTCAAAACCAGTGATATCATCACTGGTTTTGATTTTTTACATATTTTAGATACATTTTTATTTAGGCAAATTAAATGTATCGAAAATATGTCGTCATCGTCATTGGTTTTGAACTTTTACTTGTTAAGCGCCAAAAGTACCTTTAGGTACAATTTGTCTGAAAAGCTATCCCTTCTCTGACTCTGATAATGTTATAAGAATTGAAGTAACGGAATAGATAAAAAAAAACATTAATAGGTAACTGAGATAATAAGTTAAATTGCATTACCTCAGTCTAATCTAAAGTAAATAGAAAGTCATCATTTGCAACCTCTTTCATATTTAAAAAAAAAACTTTATTCATTTCTTTTTTCAGTCTTATAACCTCAGATTATCAAACTGAATCTGTTAACATCAATATCAATAAAACAGATTGATCGCTTACATAAGAAAGGGCCGTCGGTCACTGGGGCGCGTGCGTTGACGGAAACCGTCGGAAGTGTGTCAGTGGGCGGCGCACGCGCAATCGCAGGTGGACACGCCGAGTAGGGCTGGCGAATGTTCAAAAAAATATATTTTTACATTGTCAAGTTTGACAGGTGCGCGCCTAAAGAGTGGAGGCTCGTGTTAAGGTTGACTAACTTTTGATCCCTTATCGAACCACAAAAAATCTAGTATATCCAGTAGACGCTTGTGGAAAAATCTTGAATTTCTACCTATAGGATTCTTTTCGGGAACTTTCAACAGCCTGTTAAATTACGGATTTCAACCATGATATATTCATACTGAGTACCTTTCCGCTAAAGCCATGATTGCGTAAAAATCATTTTAACTACCATTAAAAAAAGCGGTTGCCAACCCTGCGGACAAACCACAATAGTGTTAGATAATAATGTGACCTTTGCTATGTTTGATTTGCATTCTAGTTTGGCCCGTGATGACTGGTACGTGGGACCGCTAATTACTCCAAAGATAATGAACGATTCAAGGGTGAACGTGATAGTGGATATCATTAAAAGATATGTTCTAGATTTCTTCTGCGCTACCAACAGTCCGACAAATTCATAGGTCTCGTATTTGCACGATATTGTCGGAATGTAGTTATTCTAATGCTGTCATTTGACGAATAGCTTTTGTGGAGTAAGTCAGGCGACATACAGTCTTTTCAAGACTTATAATTTTCAAGATTTAAAAGATGATGCAAGATGCTTTGCACTTTTTCTGGATGTAAACTCATCTTGATTGTTAAGAATCATTAGTTATTTGTACCTATGTGCAAATCAAGATATTTGAATGTGTGCAAGAATATAATTAAAGCTCTGCAATTACAAATCAAGAATTTGTAACATTTATAAAGTTATTATACAAATCTAATACTACCATACAATGAAGAAATGATTTGCTCTATCGCGTTATAAAATTACGTTGCATTAACAAACGCAAATGAATATTATACATACGTACTTACTCAATTTACTGAATTGCTATACCTACTAGTTGCATAATGCAAAAAGGTCAAAACTAACGCCATTGTTACGTGTTCCATGTGTGTTCTGGGCTTTATGCATAGATAATGTAAAATACGCCAGTTTAAAAAAAATCGGCCAAGTTCAAATAATTTCAAGTCGAGCGATGTCAGATGAGGAAAAACATTGAAAGCGTTTTTCTTTAACAGTGTGTTAAAATAATGTTTTGATAAAAATATGAGGTAGTAGAAAATACAGAATATACTATTTTCTAAACTTACCATAATCGTGGAACATACATGGGGGTTATTTGGATACACCTAAATGAAAGGCACATTTGAGCATTGAACGTCAACTTCTCGGCCACCTTGTATATTTTATATACATTGAATCTTGGTTACGTCCGTGAGTGCGCGATCGGTCTTGATTACGCGATTCCCGTGAATAACAATGGAGTGGCTGGTTTATTTGCACTTTACATAAGTGTTGTCAAACATTAGTTTTACAGGTTTCGGGGTCTAGTTCAAACGTTTGCCTCATGTTATATAATCGAATTCCACCGGTTATTAAATTTAGAGCGTATATGTTGAAAGATTGCCGAAACCAATTGAAAAGGTTTGAGGAAGACTTAGCGAAAATACTTTGCATATTAAAGTTGAGGTATGCTTTTGTTTTTGGTATAAAAGAAGTATATCGGGTCAGTGGGCTTAGTGAAAGGCAAGTTCTAATTAAACATTATCATGAACCTTCTAAGCGTCTTGGGAAAATATTTAAGTGAAAATTCGACCGCATAACTTTTTTGTTATATTTTTATACTTAAATATCTAAAATGTACAAGAAACTTCAGCAACACAAAATGATAAATATAAATTTGCAGTGGATCTCTTTCTATATCCTCAGTTTTTCAAATGTCACTGGCAAAGAAAACATACATTTTGGGTGGCCCTCCGATGATATTTAGAAATAAAATTTAAAACACTGCTACCAGCATGTATGTCCTTCACTCTCTTTCAATCTTATTTCGTCAAGTTCGTTATGAGATATGCTAGAGCAATAAATGGTCTAGTTAATAGTTTATGTGTACATCACTGTAGCGGGCGCTAGTGTAGTATACACACGATCGGGAGCTCGGCGTGAGTTGAGGTGCAGCTCGACTCGCGTAAATAATGACTACGGTAGGCGAACCTCTGATTTTATTGTGCCTCGCCTAATAAATAAACCACCAACAGAATTACGAGATAATTTATCTATTAAAAATATTAAATCAAAGCTTAAGTTACACTTTCTTGGTTCTCTTTCCGGTAATCAGCAATAATTAAATTATTAATATACTAACCAAACGGCTTATATTATTTGTCCAATTCTTGTTTTTATTTATTTATTAACTTTATTTGTAACCCTTAGTATAATTTTTACAAACCCTCGTGGTTTTCTTGTACTAAGTAAGTTAGTTAAAAGTGTTTTGTAATGTAACGGTTATTTAAATGATAATAAAGAGAAAAAAAAAAGTTAGGTACAGACATCAGCAGCACTTCATGCTATCCATTTTGTTGCAATATCGCTTCTATCAAAAGTGCATAAGACGCCACTGTGTTACTAAAATATTCACATTGAATAAGTTTTGTTATTATTAGGCTACGTACCTACTGGGCATATGAAAGATAACTGCTGTAAGCTTGGAATAAAACATTTTGTTCAAATTTTCAACCAAAAATATCAGTTGAAATATGGTTTTGGAAACACTTTAATCTTGGATTTGGCAACTCTGTTTAATCCCGTTAGAATATCAGACCTGTAAGTAAGCTAAAATAACGGTTTCAAGAGATTTTTGCGTCTTAATATACAAAATATTTTTTTTAATGTTTTTTTTCAATAATATTTCTAAGATTTAAATAGCGTCGTATTTAGTAAAGTTCCACTAGTTACTAAATGAATAATCCTTCGAAACATCGACATAGGCGCACCCTATAGATTTATTATAAAATTCTTCTTATGTAAACAAAATCGGCGCATTCCTTCTTTGTTCTAATACGTTCTATAGAATATTCTAAGAATGCTCGCTCGCTTGATCTAAAATGCACAAGAGTTTGCGAACCGTTGCTTAGAGAGCGTTCTTTCGCGTATGGACGTGCTCGTTCGGTGAGGCGGTTTCTTCAAAGTGTTCTATGTTCTTGTGACTTAAATTACGTACATCCTTTTTTATGAATTGATTAACACAATATTAAAATACTGCTCGCAATCGAAATGATTGGCAGGAAATTGCAAATCTACTAGAATGCATTGCTACGTCGTTGCATAAAATTGGTCATCTACCAAGGTCTCTTCCTTCTTTTCTTTTTGAGTGTTTGACTTAGAATAATAAATGCAGCACTTTCAATTATAATATCTCTGTCAGAGCTGGACATAACCAACAAAGCAATACCAACCACAAAATCGACACAAATGAGCGATTAGCGTGCGTTTAACTGATCGTAACATCTGTGCATTCTAGTTCTAGTTATTAGTTACCATTCTTGCTCGTTAATCTTTTGGTGTAAACACTCAAAACGAGCATTCGTTTACACTAAAAGATCTAGAAATAATATTCTTGTTCGGCTCAGCTACCTTTAGATGTCGAATGTGGTTCTTATCATTATATAACAATGACCGGATGTCACCCTTGCCCCAGATGCCTGCTTAAAGTAAAAGGCAATTAAAAAGTACTTGTTCCATTGATATCTTCCTCTGTTTTTAGTACGATGACCATCGACGGGAAGTCACCTCAATACAAAGTCAGTTGGCTGATTAGTTAGTAGAAAAGTGTTGCCGTCTTTCTCTCTGTCATCAGCCTATATACGTCTCACTGCTGGGCACAGGCCGCCGCTCAACTAGAAGGTGGTACGAGCCATACTCCACCACACGGTCTCAATGTGGATTGGTGGAGGGTTGTGTGTAACAATCGTGCGGCTTAATAACATATGACAGTCACATTTACAGTAACACTTACCTTGCCGTCGTTGATTGTAGCTAAAATGATGCATATGGGGAAAAAATTAGTTTTATTTCGTTTTAGCCATACCTTTACCCCTATCTAACCTTTGTTTAAAATTAAGGCGGCGGTTTAAGTTTTATATAATATTATATATATATATATATATATATATATAATATAATTTGTTCAAGGGATAAACACTGCGTAGTTATGTTGTTTTTAACTGTCTTACCGCGTATACAGTCTAGTTTTTAGAATTGCCAATTTGGGGATCCGTGCAAAAACTAAGATTATTAGAATTATTCAATGACTAAGAATTATATAACTAAGGTTTATCAAAATTGAATGTAAGATTGAACTTAATCGTTTATACGGATGTCTATTAATTACACAGGTAGGTAGTTTACAGGTCGGAAGCATTTTGCATCTCCGCTATGTATAGCAGTTCACCTCGAATACTTACATAAATAACTATCTTAATAATGAAATACATGTCTCTGAAAGATAAATAGTAAAGCGGATTTAGCCATTTACATCAAAAGTGTTGAACTTCAATCCGCTAAATTAAGGTCAGTCGGAAACGGAATATAGTATAAAATTGTCAAAGTTCGACAATTTTACTGACCTCAGTCCAGCATTTTTAAACTGGCAACTACCTGCATCTACATGCATGCCCATTGTACCTACTTGTCGGTGCCCTTAGGTGGAAAGGAAGGAAGGAAGTGAAGGAAGTGTAAACGATCTTGACGGCACACTGCAACTGCAAGCGACGGCAGCTAGCAGCAGGTCTACAAAGCTGCAGATTAAAGATCTAGAAGGTAGAAAGAAACTGCATGTAGTCCTGTAGCTAGCGGCAGCTTACTACCTCACATGCTCTATACTACTTAACAGCTTACTAGCAGACCTAACAGGTAGGTATGTTGGTATAGGTCAAATCTAAAAAATTTATCATTGACACATTAAACGGTAAACCAAACGGAACATCGAATTCACTACCAATAGCACTTTTAATATTTGTCAATATTGTTATAGCACTCCTCACATCTAACTGTCAATCGGTCAATGTACCAAAAAACTGGGACGTTCGTCACCACTTATGGCAACATGGCAGAATGTGTTACCATGTTTAAGAGGTTTTTTCTTCGACCGGTCGCTGGATAACCGTTCCAGATTCTTTTGCTAGAGCTGCCTAGCTGCGAAATGTTACTACTTAGTAAGTACTGGTATTTGTTAAGCCATTATGAAAAGTAAGGAGCTGTTTACTTTAAATTTTTCACTTCTAATCTATGGTCTGACCAGATGAAAAAGGCACACACTCTAGAATTGGAAAAATAAGTTTTATTGGTTAAAGGCTATGAAAAAAAATTGGCCTAATTCGAAATTGACTCTTACTGTAGTGATCCTGAATAATAATCAGATTTAGTTGCTGATTCATGTTAGGTATTCAAAGATTCCGAAGAAGTGACTTGAAAAGATTACCGTAGGTCATGTACGAGACAAGTCCGAGTACGTCTAGTGCATGTTGCAGTAAACATAAAACAAAGCCATTTTTGACGTGACAACGTCTTAAATTAGGTTGTGGCTCGGAGTCACTCATGAAAAAGTGTAACGCCCGCTCACGTCTGTTACGATGAGTCACCGAACGAGAGAGAGGCCCGCCGGACCGGCGAATGCCTTGCGTCTCTCTTCCACTCAAACATGATCGGTCCGCCGCGCGCGCAGCACTAGAGAATTAGGCGCGTTGAAATGACGTTGTCATGTAAATATTCGCCCGTAAAACCGACTTTACAGGCAACCATTTTTTAATTTGATTTAACTACGTAAAGATCGTACGTAGGTATCACAATTGACTTAAGATTAAGTCTTAAGTCACTGACCTCCCTGCTTGAAGATTAACCATCATAAATAAAATTACTGAGATTATCATTAAGTACATAATACCATACCATAGAATAAAGTAGGTAAAACATGACAGCCGCTAATTTGGTTGTGGCGGGAATTGAGAAAACTACGCTTTGCACAAATTGTCGTTTACGAAACAGCTAGCTGTTAAGTTAATTTGGTAAAAGACATGTACTTGGTTTTCGTTTTGTAATGATAATAACTAAATTGTTAATTAAATAAAATTTAAAACCACATTTTGATTCTACTGTTAACACAGTGTAATGCTGTTTTTTGAAAAAATCTTTTTATGATACATTTAGGAGCATAAAGATAGGATTTCCGTTTAAATACGTATTGCTATTGTGAAACGTCCTTACTATTCTAGAATTACTTCTATGATGATTCATCAAACACTGTTTTCACACCTGTGGCCGTACTCCCTAAAGTCACGTTCGCTCACACTGTAGAAGAGTTTGAGAGGTTTAAGGGTGACAGAAAGGGATGGCTACATCCGAAGCTACGGACAACGGTTTAGAGAGTAAGGAAACTGCACCGCGATACATAAATCAACACTACGATAGTTAACAATCAATCCACTTGAAGCGTCGCGAATATTTCTATTACGTCTAGTCTAGGCTAGAAAACTACGTGTAGTGATGGGAAACGGCTGAAAAGTACGTACTTCACTGTCTTCATAGTATAAAGGTCGCTTCCAATGTCTGTGTATGTATGTAAATGTATGTATCTTTAAAACTACTCAATGGATTACGTTGCACTTTTTTTCATAGATAGAGTGATTTAATTGGTTTATATATTGTATAAACGTATGTAAAACATGCAAACACAGCGGGCAGGACTAAGTCTTCCGGGTCCACTAGTTTAAATCAATGAAATGATACAAAAGTCATAGAATATTCGTTATCTGTACATCGGAAATTCAGAAATCAAGACTATCTGGAAGGAGACCTGCCTTGACACTAAAAACCTGACGATGGCTTTTGGCCGAAGATTCCAACTACTAGAACATATTTGGTTAAAATATCCACTGTCTGCGGCAGGAATCGAACGCGTAAGTAATACATTAGCAAACTTCAACAGGCTTACCCAATATTAAATGTGAGGGGGAGAGGTTACGCAAGATGTATCCACGTCTGTATCCTATGCTTTATATATAATGTAAAGTGTGTATATAAATCCATGTTTTTACAAATGTAAATGCTTACCACGATAAATAAAAACAAACTATAACCCAAATTCGCATCACTAAAATGGTTTCGATTCCACGTGCGCAGGAGTCGATGCGCAGTCCGGGGGGGCGCAAATTGGGCATGTCCGCTCGCTTGTCGCTTACTACGAACTGTGAACGAACTCCGATTAGGCCCTGAGGTACTACTGAATGTCAGGGGACAGGCGTGGTTGAGTAGAGACGTTAGCAAAAAAGACCGTATACCATCGCTTCGAAACATTTTGCGTTGTCTTTGAAGTCATCACATCATGTGTATTGGACTATTGGTTTGACACGATGACTACAGTGAATGAGCTTAAATTTAAAAAAAAAATGCCTATGTAAATGTACCAGACTTATGTGTATGCCTGTGTGTGTAATAAATGAATTCTTTAAATACAGTTTTTTCCGAAAAAAGAACTACTTACCATTCAATTCATTGGATTCCATTCAATGATAAATTATTATTTTTTAAATTTACAACATCACATACATTGATCTGACTCCGTAGTAAGTAGCTTAAGCACTCGTGTTAAAGATATCAGAATCAACAATGGTATTACAAAAAACTTAAATAAATACATATAATACCCAGACCAGTACAAACAGACATGTTTATGCACACAAATGCTTGAATAATAACAAGTGCGGGGAATAATAACAAATACTTGTAAATATTATCTTTTGCATGCTATCTATACTACAAAATGGGTCGGTTGTAGAGGTCGGGATATTGGTGAGTTTATTTTCGACAAAGGGATATGAGTACCTGCTATGTTACAAGTATATTGACTGCCTCGTTGGTGTAGGGGCAAAGTTTCTGCCTTACATCCGAGAGGCCTGGGTTCGAATTCGAAATTTTCTGTCATGAATTTCTCGAAAACAGCTCGGAGTAGGGATGTTGGCGGTGTTACACCCTGTGCCTAGGAAAGCACGTTAAGCCGTTGGTCCTGCGCCTGATCTCTTTGCCGTCTCACCGCACTTTGAGAGGGATGAAACAGTGAGTGCACCTGTGCGCTCACACTTATGCACTATAATATCTCCTGCGCAGTTGGATGATCTCTGTTGAGATTGGCCGCCGTGGTCGAAATCTGCCAGGGAGACTATTATTATGTTACAAGTCCAGCAGAGAAATGAGTTGTTTCAATGAACGTATGCGTATCATCTTTTGTTGTGTCCGCGACCAGTGTCGGAAACACATGATACTCATTTGTGTTTCGTTAGTACGATATTTTTAATAATTTAAAATTAAATACTGTCATTTGTTTTCTTAACTGGTTGCCTAAATGACAAAGCAACTTCATAGTAATTTTATGTAATTTAGATCGACCACTTGTCCAGCAACAGCTCTTCTCGTAAAATTGTATGTATACATATTTCGGCGCTCGTTGTCTATTCTCTATATATATATATATATGTTTTTCACCATGTAATCATTTAAGTAATGACTGTTTGTGCCATAATAATAATTCAAAAAAAAGTTTTGTTTCACTAATGACTATCGGAGTTTTGGCCAATTTTTTTCAGCTATAGTTTAAAGCAGCCTCCATCGTTCTAAAGTATATAGTTGTAAATCGACAATTGGGTGCACCCAATTGTCGATTCGTCAAAACTCTAAAAAAATCAATAATTCAAAAACACTAGGACCCTTCAACAATACAATCAAATCACAATGATCGAATGAAAATAGTCCAATAAACTAAAATCCGATCAGAATAAGAAGTGGCATTGATAGAGTTGATGTATTTGGGTTCCTTCGCTGGCGTCATTTAGTGGAAATTTAAAGCAAAAATTTTCTTTTTCAGCATTAGTCAAATTGATATTATCTGACTACAGCTCAGATGAGGTCAATGTCTATCAGTAGAACGTTAAGAGGGAATAAGAAAACTCAAATCTAAAGCAAAAAGCGCAAATTCAGTTTTTAATGTGTTACGCAGTTCTAAAGATGTTACCGTGTAACCGAGTTCTGCGAACCATCGATTACCGCTCTGATGTAACGCTACGCACGACCGGGATTTTAGATTATATTGGTGCATGGCTATGGCGAGAAACATTATCTTGAGCGATTAGTTGTTACTACAAAAAAAATTGGTGCAGTCATGTGAGTAACGCTGTTTTGAAAAGGGTCCGAAACGTCAGGTTACAACAAAATGTAAATAAATCGCGAAATAATCCGTAAAAAGTGTCTCATTTCAATGTCTACTGTTCGTGTAAACCGAAGAAACAAATATGTAACGCTATTTAACAAAAAAATGGTGCTTTCAATGATGGCTAGTGAGATGAGCACGAACTTTATCGTAACGTAATCGTATAGTCAAAAGGTCAGAGACTTACAGTTTGCCCATACAAATTGACAAGTTAACGAAAGGTTAGGAAACGCTACGAATACGTTACGAACGATAGTTGTTCGTGCTCACCCCATAGAAGGCAATACCCATCATGCAAACCTACTACCTAACAATTTTTCGAAGCTGTTTAAATAATAAGAGTTGTTAAATAATAAATAACTTAATTTTCTGCATAATAGGTAAGTCACCTTACTCTTACTAACATATTGAATAAATTAGACTGACTTGCTTATATCAGTAGGCAAAATATGTAACTAGGCTAGATGGTGAATAGCTTTGGCGAAATACAGTGCTCTCGGTATCTATGATTTGGAAATACCTAAATTAATTGCAAAAGTTACGAAATCACCATTCTTTTTTAATATTATTTGAACTATCATACCTAAGCTACTATGATGTACCTTACCTAACTGTTTTACCTGCCATGGCTGGAAATCATTACCCAGTTCTTATATACTTTATACTTACATAACGTGGACTCAATAAGCCAGAACACGGATGCCGTGAGAAAAATGATACTTTGGTTTCTCAAAGCAGAAGAGTATGCGAAAAATTGAGTTCCTTCTGTCCTTCTTTTACAGCTACAACAAGCTATGAAATTAAAATAAGTTCTTTCTGTATTCAGTCTTTCGCCATTCCAAGATAGAGAAGCCCTGACTTAAAACTGAAGTACTTAACCTTCTTATTAGGTATAGGGACTTTCTATGATACTGTACAATAGAGAAACTAAAAAGCGATATTTTTCAAACTTTTTTATATTGCTTGTAACGTTCCTCTTTATAGTTTTTTCTTACAAACGGTTCTAATTGACTTTGCCTGTTCGCTACTAGTTTTCCATGTTGATATTCTTGTTAGCCTTGCTCCTCATTAGCGAAGCTTGTAACTTATATCTTGAGTGCAATTAGGTCAACATACAATATATTATGTTTTAATAAATGAACTTTAATGCACTATGACTGAGATGTTCTAAGTAAGGTTCGGATTCAGAGTAGAGAAGTTAAGTTTTGAAGCATTTTATGATCTTATTTTAGCTTTAGATAATTAAAAGATAAGATAATTAGAAGAACCATACTGAGGGAAGCTAAAAAAAGTTCAAGACCCGGTTACAAGCCTGTTCCCTCTTTTTGGCTTCCCCGCAGGCAAACGTTCAAGTGTAGAATAGGTCCTTAATTATATATAAGTAAATAAATAGTTTTAATAAAATAATAATAACACATTGTTGTGCAATAATTTATTAGAAAAAGAAAATTTTGTACACCTAAGTTTAAAAATTAAAGTAATTTTATTAAGTTGTTTAAACGATCTGCTATTTCCATTGTACGCCGTACTGGCAAGTTATAGAGTGCTCTATATTGCGTTAACATCTGCCTTGTAATACCTGCCTAACTGATACAGTAAATGACATTTGATTTGATTAATAAAGTGAAGAAACCCCTCATCTTTTACTTCAAAATGGTACAAAACACGGTTAGCCTACCTCGTGTGTGCATAACTTTTGAGACGAAATAAAAGTTGCATAACTTTTTTCATAATTGACATATATTTCTAAAATTTGCAGTAAACAATTAGTAGATAATAATACACAAAAAATTATTATTATTATTGAAAATTACCACCCTTGTTTTTAATACAGGCCCTTAGACGATTTGGCCAGTCATCAATGACGGCACGAATCTTTGTCAGCGGGATTCGCTTTGCTTCTCGGACAAGAGCTCGCTTCAGTGACTCCAAGTTTGGGTGGGACTTTCGGCAGGCCCTGAGCTCTAGCTCAGCCCATAAAGCATAATCAATGGTTGAGGTCGGGGCTGGAAGAGCGCCATTCGTTCGCCGCGATGAAGGCCGGCACATTTTCCCTCAACCACGCTTGGGTGGTTTTTGCTTTATGGGATGGCGCTGAGTCCTGTTGGAAAACCCAATCCTTGTTGTGAATGAAGTAAGGGACAGGGGTTTCGCAACAGGCTCTAAGATGTCAGTTTGATAGTTCTTGGCTTTCACCTTGACGCCTTGTTGACAGAAATGGAGCGGAGTGACACCTTCACACGAAACTCCCCACCATACCATCACACTAGCCGGATGATGAGTACGCGAGACATTCCGTGCTGAAGCTGGGACGTCCTTGCTACTTTTTGCATACACTTTATTGTTTTGTAGGTTGAACTTTTCTTCGACAGTAAAGATTTTCTCATCGGTGAAGAGTATTTTCCTCGCATCGTGTCTCTTAAGCAGTATTGGACAACGTTCGCGTCGTATTTATGAAGGCGATCGTTTAAAAAATGAACTTTCCTACGGCTATACGCCTTCACCTTAAGATCATATTTCAGTATTCTGTTGACTGAAACGCGCGAAATATTAGTCTGCAGAGCTCGACATGGATTTCGGCGAAGTCGCTCTCGGATGATTTTGATGTTCGCAGGCGTCCTTACAGAGCGCGGCCAACCACTCCTTTGGCGATCTTGCAAAGAACTTGTCTCCTTGTATCGTGTAATAGTGTAATACACTAAGTTACGGCTCACACCAAAAGTTTTCACCTCACGGAAAATCTCCATTGGTTTTATTCCCGCCTTAAATAGCGAAATCACGGTCGCACGCAATTCTTTTGTTCTCTCCATCACGAGAAAATTGAAAAAAATGAATTTGAAAATCAAAGGAATTAAAAGTTAACATTCGAAATTCAAAATTAGAAAAAGAAATAAATAGCAGCCAGTATTTTTTTATTTCTTTTTTTTTAGCACAAAGTTTGTCTCAAAACTTATGAACACACGAGGTACTATTTGCAGGATTTTCCTTAACACTTTCACACCGACTCACGCGCATCTCGCAAGACAAGCTTTTACCCGCGTTTGTCCGCGCAATGTTTCTGCAATATCAACTGTGGCGGTTGGAGAAAACAAGTTTAAAATGGAGGTCGCGGATTGGCAAATGGAGAATGGGGTGAATCCGGCCTGATATCAGACTGATGGATTATTGTTTTAATTTTTGTTAATCTATAGCTACATGAATCGACAGCAGACCGTGTCGTCGCTACACTACTAATTTCTATTGTATTTAGCCCTCAAATAGTCCGCTACCAATCTTGTACCTTTACTGACATTTTGTGTAGTATAAACTATAAACTTACACAATTTATACATCGCCTATGTGTGTCGTCATTGAGGAAAATCAAAGTGTAATAGATGCAACTTTGTATTCGCAATAATGAGTTTTCTAATACAAGCAGCAATCCGCTCCTAGTACTATATTACAGTCCATTTTCTAGATGGATGAAGCGAACAAATTTTCATTGAACTGAATTACTACTCGTATAGGTACATTAGTTAAACTAAATTTTCCATTATCTTAAAATACACAATAGTTCTTTAGTGCTGATAGGTTTTCTATGTGTATTAAGTTTTATGTAATAGGCGTGTTTCCACTATGAAAGAAATATTCAAAAACTGATTTTCTCTAAAATAATTCATAATTTCAGATGCCTTTACACTAATATTTTTCTGCAGTTCATATTATTTGATTTTTAATTGGAATTCAAATGATAATTAGTCACTCAGTCGGCATTGCACGCGATGACGTCAAAGTGTGTTATTCCCATACAAGCTCTATGAAGAAAAGCGTTTTGACAGTTGATAAAAAGTACGTCAACGATTGGTGGTGTCAACTACCGTATTCTGTGTTTTTTTCTGTAAGTGAAATGTATAAAATAAAAATCGTAAACCGTATATGTGTTTTGGTCGCGGTCTGAATGTGTTTACCAGTTTATGAATTAGGTTCTATATCACATTCCTTTCACTAAAGTTCAAAATCCTTTAACAAGTTATTGTCTTACTTTCAAAATGTATAATCAATTTGACTCATCGAGAATAAAAAGAAGGTTTTTGATCATTTTTTGACAGATATGTAGTCAGTGTCAGTCGACCTCATAAAGGAATTACTGATTCAGGTTAAAAATGAAAATAATCTATGGTCAATCAAATTGGCTAGACGACACCACCAATCGTTGACATACTTTTTATTATCTGTCAAAACGGTCTGTCTCCATAAATTTCGTATGGTAATAAATGATTGTGATGTCACGGTCATGTGTCAGAAATCGGAGTCAATTGACCGAATATTTATTGCGTTTTGTGTGTTTAAAAATTGGTTTCTACAGCTTTTTTGAAATATATTGGTTGTATTAACTTCATAGGGGCTATGTTTTTTAAACACCATGTTCTTGACAATATTTAAGATAGGTGTCATCATCCCAATTATTCCAATAATATGTGTGCATGCAATTGTGATCCCAAAGATGGTAACCACTTTCTGTTGGCGACTGTATGTATGTTCTAGGCATGTAAGTGGAATGGCATAAATTTCTGTAGGATGATGTTACAAAAATGAGTCGATCACATTTTTTTTTGTGTCCAAACGTTGTGAAAACCTATAAACACTTCGATTTACATAAGCTCTGTAGCATAAGTGAAATATATTATGTGGTTGGTTATCAAAAAAATAAAATAAAAATAATAAAAAACGTTATATTTGGCTACTACAATAACTTTATATGTGGTTAAATGTTTGGCAGGAAGTTGGAAAATTAGGTATACCCAACAAATTCGCTCCTAGTTTAAAATTCAACGCTGTGTCTTAATATGATTTGTACAGCAGGTTAACTTGGCTTGCCATAACTAAGAATGTCTTGTGGTTTACAAGATAATTAGCATCGTTCTCCTTACGCTCACTGGGCCAGCGATTTTCGTCACCGTTACATAAAGACTGACCAACAATGACAACATTCGTTTTTTACTACAGGTACCTAACCTATGCGTTCATTTTATAATGGGTAATAGGTACGTATTTTAACAACATAATTTTACAGCTAATGGCTGAATGATCAAGATATAATGAGCTAACTCGAGTCACCTTAAATGCCACCAGTGTTTCGTTTTTCTAATTTTATTGCTATTATTTTTTAGATACTGGTTTTGATTTTTATTTACAACCCATTAAGTATTATATATATATATATATATATATATAATACTAATGGTATTCCCATAATTAATTTGAAAAACTACTAACACTAACTAATTAAAATTAACTATACAAGATCGTTAAAAAAGATGATTATGATGAAGGAAAGTGCGGATGTCATGTACGGCAGCCTCGAAACCTCCGTTGGTACCAAAACCGAGTTGGAGTTCGCTGGAAACATGGAATTTAAAAAAAACGATTGCAAATTTTGGAGGCCAAACGACGAATGGTAGAGCCAATCCGCCTAATACCACCATTTTTTTTTAAACCGATAAGATTGGCTCCATACAAAATATCCCTGACATCCTCAGGTGCACCATCTGCAATCATACGATTTACTAGTTCTATAATGTTCACCAGCAAGGAATACTCCACACTACCCAAATCGGAGGAGATAAGATCTTAAAAGTGTTGGGGAGTCAACCCATCGAGGCCACCAGCAGAACCGTGCTTCAAGGGCAGAAGTAGAGCGCAGACTTCACTACAAGTCGTTGTAAGAGTCAAATCACTTGGAAGAGAAGGGTTAGGGAGGTGAGCGATAGGCGGGTGTTTGGACAGAAGGACTGAAAGAGTGGCCGGGTCATCAGGAGCAAAAACATCATAGGAAAAAAACAACTAAGCAGCTCCCTTGATGTCACCATTTAAAACTTTGCTTTCAACTTGTTTTATTCAGTTATCAAAGGGAGAAGAAAAGCTGGGAAAGGGAATGTGAGGAAGTTGGACCGTGTCGGGAGAAAAAGAACAATTGTTTTTGATATTTTGTGGTAGGGAGCTGTCATTGCGGTTACTACGCTCGACATGTAAAATACGGTATGCAAAAGTAAGCAAATGTTTCCAACTAAGCAAATTATTTTATTTCAGAACATCAGAAATATAGGCACTTATTCACAACCCGTAGAAACCAAACCACAGCTTTCGTACAATTAGTGCGCTAAGACATGGCTTTCTCCGAGACATTCTAGTATACCAATCTAGTAAATAACAGATCTGTCTATCATGTCACTTGCTCATCGTGTGTGGAGACAGAAGACAGGGAACCAACGATGACATAAGCCCTGTGTCAGCCCGGAAGGGGCTCATAAGCGACAACTAAATAATGAGCCGTCGATGATGCCGCGTGAGCTAGCGCGATGACTCTACTAGACATAGGCAAAACTATAACGACTCTACTACGTAGGTTCAAAATACGAAGTGAATTTTTTGTTGTTGTTTTCCCAGCGTGAAATGATTCTTTTTAAGTAGTCAATTAATTCATAAATTAAGACTTATTCCGTGCAGCCCTGCTTCACGGAGCGCTTGAACAAAAAAAAACTTATTTAAAAAAATAACTTCAACGATTCGATAGCACTACCAAGGTAACTCTAGTACACCGTTAGAGAACTTGCACTTGGCTGTGAACACAGGATTAGGCCCGTTAAACCTACCAATGTTAGTCATAACCCCAAAAGCAATCATTCATAAATATATTTGTTCCATTAAAATCATGGTCACTAAACTAGATAGTTTGGCGTTTGGCAGCAGTTATGTTTTAGTTACTATATTACTAGCAGTTAAGTTAGTAAGTTAAATTAAGCACTTAAGTGCATCAACACTCTATTTTAAGATGAATATGCATGTGCCCCAAAAAATTGTTAAACAGAGCATGCTGTTTTAGCTCAAGGTTAAAAGAAAGTATTAATACGCGACGACAACTACAATATTTTTAAATTAAAAACTTTCTTAATTTTACTGTGTAGGTACTTGTAGGTAGAATATAACGAGTTAGTTGTTAGTTCTTAAGCAAAGACAATGCCTTTTCATTATCTTTGTTCTTGAGTAAGTAAGTAAACTATAAAGAATGGGACGACGCTTGGTGCAGTGGTCCGCATGTTGGACTTCTAAACCAAGGGACGCGGGTTCGATTCCCGCACAGTACAAGCATAAGTGTGCATGAACATGTGTGTTTGTACTGGTCTGGGTGTTTTCTATTTATAATATGTATTTATTTACAAAAAAAAAAGTATTTAAGTATGTATATCCGTTATCTTGTACCCATAACACAAGCCTCGTAGCTTACTTTGGGACTAGAGAATTGGTGTGCTTGTTGAGAAATATTTATTTATTTATTATTTATTTATACAAAAAATGTAAAGAGAACCTTGATATAAATTCATATCGTGGTAGGTACTTATCCATGCTAATGAAGAAAGCATGAAAAGTTCGATCAGGTCTCGTATTACATAGCGGATCCGTTCCAAAGATTGCTCTACAATTTTTGCTCCATTAATACTATAGAGTTAAGATACTCTTTGAAATTTAACACAACGGGATCATGTCTCGCTCCAGTTTTCTCAGTCACACACATAAATAATTTATAAATTCCACATAGTTATGTTGTTATTAAAACATACGATCATGCATTTTTCGCGGTCGTGTTGGTTATTGAGCGTGAAATATAAAGTGGTTACACAAATTGTGCTATTGATACGTGGGTACCTATTAAGTTAAAAATAACTGCTTGACTCATTAGTGGTCCTTTCGTTAGCTTGGATTGATATAATTTTAAGACTTAAATAAAAATTGAGCTACTAACATCTACCACTTAACTTTGTTTCTTGGTATAATACATTAATAACGACCTAATCACGCCTAAAATTACGCTAAAAAACAATATTATACGGAGGAGCCCAATTATACAATGGATTAGCGAATGATGTCAAATCCTGCAAGGATGTCAACTCCTTCAAGGACATGCTTGAGAATCATCTCGCAGTGAGTGCCAGTGTATAAACTTAAACTCAATTAATTATTAGTTTGTAAGTCTCATTATAAGTAACATGTATATTTCTTATAAGATTAAAGATCTTTAAACCGATACATAAACCTACAACGACTTAATTTTCTAATTATTGGCCAATGTTTTCATCATATTTTAAATGTTACCTTTTACAGTACTCGTGTTGAATCTTGATAAGAGCACAATATTGTAATTTGCCTAGACACACTGAACGGAATCTTCATAGGACTCGGATGTTTCTATCGTAATATGAGGATGTTCGGGTAACTAACACGGCACGATTTGACCGCAGATCTCTATCACACAAACTACTTCAAACAACCTTCTTCTTGCCAGCAAAAAAAGTAAGTCGAGGCCACTACGCATAGTTGTAAAAAAATAAAGAAGTTTAAATTGATATACAACAGCTTGTAACTATCAAGAATTTCCGGAAGGTGTAGCCATTGCTTGTCTCTACAAATGATACCTACACCAAGTTTATGGACACGCCAACTCTAGACAGAATTAAGAGTTTAAACTATTGTTTGAATAAGGCTGGATGACCAAATACGGATTAAATATATTCAAATTCTGACGAAGATATTAGAGCTTCCAAATTATGAAGTGGTTACACAATGCACTTATTACATAATCTTTCTTTTGTTTCTTTAAGAATAGTCGTATAAAATTGTGATTTTTTTAATGATGAAAATTACTACATTTTGAGATGTAGCTAATCTCGCACTAATACACCAGAGACGATCCTGAAGATGTTATCTTAATCCGAATGTGAAAGAAAGAAAGAAAGAATGATGGAAGAACGAAAAACAACTTAAGACGGATTTCCTCATTTTCAATTGATCTTTCGAAATAACACAGTTGACTATTTTGGAATTGTTTTTAAAAGGGTTGATACGAGTAATCCTAGTCTCATTATATATTGTCTTTAGACCGATTTCGGCCATGGTGACCACTTCGACCTCTGAAAAAAGAAAAAAAATATACACATATACGCTGATGTGCGCGCAGATGACTTACAAAGCCAATCTTGGCTTTAAACTCTCGCGCACAAAGTGGGAACGTTAATGTGCCATTTACGAAATGGTACGGAATGGCAGCAGAAGGACGGGCTTTAGTTTCGTCGCGCTTAGCATCTAGTTCAGCAAGCTAAACGCTACTCCTCAAAGTCGCGTACTCGCCAAAATACGCGCCTGCGCCACTCTGGCCGCTGTGCCGCCAGATCTTTCCATGGAGAGGGTTCTATGTTGCATCGTTTCATCCTTTTACCGAAGGAGTTACTAATCCTAGTATTCGATACTTGAATAAAGATTCTCATCCTACATCAATCTGTCCAGGGCTTAACAGCGTTATTGCACCCGTGGGTGTGGCGACCGAATGTTGGCAGCAATCATCTTAATAACGCTGGTCACATTAACGAATAACTCTCCCCGGCCGTGGGCCAGCTTCGTCTCTAACCGATTACCACAAGTGGTAAGGTCAAAGGTTATTAGGATTTGCAATAAAAATCTTCAGTGCACTTGGACGTGGCATTGGAAGAGAATAGTAGGATGTTAGAAATGTCTTAACGGCCTGCTTTACTTAAATTCGTCATCGCAGATTCAGGATAAAGGTTTCGAGATATTAAGATGAAGATATCTACTTAAGTAGAGCTCTATAAATCAATCAATACCTTCGCTATTTCGGGTCTGCCTGCCCTCCTGATACTTTTTCGACACTCTTAAAATAGAGCCCTATTATATATTTTCAAATATTATCACCACCAGTAGATTACTGCTAGAATTAATACCTCCATTGTCACCGTAGCTAGCCCTGCATTCATATTTCATTTGTAGCGATATCTATCGGTTCCTAAACATGCATTTCTTGAAAAGATGCTTGGGTCATTTTCTGACACACATGTAAGACAATTAACTTCATCGTATCAAAAGCTGACACGGGTGCATTATTATATAATTACGAGTATACCGCCGACCATATCAGACGATAAAGTTTTCGATCGATATTATCCATGTTACATTGTAAAGACTGATCCCACCCACGTTGTATGTAACCACGAAGGAAATGAGTAACAAAAGGATCACGCTTTACAAAACAGGCCCTTGATCACGCTTCGTACCCGCTCCTTTAATTACGGTGCCACTCCTATGTCGGATAGCCTCTGGTACTATAAAAAAAATGATTTTTGGAACATTTGATTGATGTGCCAAGACCTGTATGAGTAATTTGAGGTCATAAGCCGTTGAGTAGTGAAGATTCTACACGTCAGGATGAGTTTGGAGGCTCTTGTAGCTTATTATTTCCAAAGTGTTTTGAAATGAAAAAATTAAATTATTCTTACTGTATTGTTCTTTTATTTTTCAAATTCCTTCATGTCGAAAAGCTTGTTCTATTTGTATGTCCTTCAAGTATATAGCTACGTGAATTTTATTGGAAAGAGCAAACGGATGCGCCTTCGTGCGGCTGGAGGATGCGACTGATCAATGTGCACACGGGGTCCTACACGCGACAGATCGCGGCTGATTGTGACTGAACGCGCCTGACTGGAGAAAGAAGTTGCCAGGCCCAAAAATAAAAAAAGCCTTACACAGATTCATATCTTGCCGGCCATTTTGCCTTAGAGTCTAACGAAAGATGAACCTCAAGATGATGAGATGGTCAAGGCTTAACCATAGAGTTATGTGATTGCATTGTTTTTGTACTCAGCTTAAGTGTCAATTATATTATTATTTTATTCTATTAAATAGGTTTTGATATTTTATTCTATGAAAAAGTTGTCACCAGATCAAAAGCTCTACTAAAGCTGCAGTCATTGACCTTTGTAAGAAAAAAAAATCAACAGTACTAGCAATTATTGCAGATCCATTAATTTACAACCTGTCATCATCTCGTGCAAAGGGCAATGACTCGAAGAAACAATTATCTGGTATTTACTTTTTCTTCCTTATAGAGAAGCCGTGCAATTTTATTGACGTCTTACATTTTTCATTCAATTTTTATATCAGCATATTAAATTTTTATAATTGTGCATCTTTCTTTTGTATTATTTTTGTAGTGTGCAATAAAGTGACTCTCTTTCTCTATCTATCTATCTTATAGCGACCTTAATTTGAGCTTTAGTGAAGTGGAAAGTCGGTATTGTAATTGAGCAAATTTCTAAGAGAACAACAATATAACATTCTGAATCTGAAATTCGTGATCTACAAACACTGTTTAAGTTTAAATATGAAAGTGGTTTTATTTTTTGCGAGTGTGTATTTTGTCACGCATTTGAAATTTCATATATTTTATGTGTTACATACATTGAAATAATGAAACATAAAAGTGTATTATTGAATTTATCCCAGCACTAAGACTGCAGCAGGTAAACTATAAAAAAAATACTTAGCGATAGACACATTTCTACGAATTCAGTTTTTCAGCTCTTTGTAGTTTTCACCGTGTTTGTTTATACATAAAAAGCTGTATTTGATGAAATGAGACTGCATTTTGGCTGGCACATTTAAATAAACCCTGTGTAAGTAAATCCTTGTTTGATCACAACACCCAGCTTCACACAACATACCCGCTAAAGTTTCAACAAAAGCTTCTGAAAAAGTTGTTGCACTCAACAATAACAATTCGCGATCCAGTGTGAAAAGTCGTGCCTACCTTCAATTTGCACTTGCTTGCAAGTTTTCTTTTATCTTCGTGTCTTTTAATTGACAGTTCCGTGCTACGAATTTAATTATCTATCATGGATAAAATCCTTTGCCTTTTCCAGAACGGAAAGAAAACAAAAAAAAAATATTATCTATCGTAGGTGACGGGTCAATAAAGATGTGAACCTACTTATTTACGAGACAAACAAATCGTTAAGTCAAAAGACATATCTCCAAATGTCCAAATAAATATTAATAAATAAATTGAACATGTTTTACTGAATCTTTCTTCCAACACAAATTCAATTGTTCACTGTATCTCATGCACGTCCTGTTCTGAGCGAATTCAATTACTTTCTTTGCTCTATGTCACGCCTCAATAAGTAGCTTGGTAGCAAAGCAAACAGAAATAAATTACGACATGACCGATTACCGGGCTTGTTCCACGTAACAAGTTATTTTAAAATGGGTGTTCGGCCGCGCTAGCATTCCTTCAAGGAGCGATATGACATTTTACGGAGTCATCTCAAAGGATTAGGGTCTCGGGAAGCGGTCGCTCAGGTTTCGTCAGCGGCTGTGGTGGGGTGGTGAGCTCAACCATTACGCGTTCCGCCGTCAAAGAGAACGCCGCTCGCTAGCCGCGCCCGCGCATTTGACCGCTTTCGAACGCACATTCGATTTTCAAATTTTAAAATGCTCCCCAACACAGTGAAGTGAAATAGTTCAAGCCAGTTCGTGTGTGTGAACCGTGATAGATCAGTGAACGAATAGTGAAGGATACGTTTACCGGTATCACCAAGTAATCCAAGGTAATTTGTGACTATTTGTTATTTTGGCTGATAGTTCGTTGGTGTTGCAACTAAGGTTTATTGCAAGGTGCATTTTGCAGCCCCAGTTTCGACATACATCGCGGCCGCAGACTTTCACGGTAAATACGAAATCATTGGAATCGATTTTATAGCCGTGCGGGTTTTTTTGTTAGCCGTGCGGATAAAAAGCACTACTTCAATTTAAAAAAAAAGTGATTTTAAGTCAAGCTGAAAAATGTACGCAATTACATTGTAATTTTAACCACACTGAGTCATATACATGTATCACTATTCTGCGTGTATGGAATACTTAATTTATTTTCACCACCGCAAGTGTTGTACGGTTTCGTGCTAGTTTCATTGTGTAGTTGAGTTTCTACGCATCACCGAGTTGGTACAATGTTGTAAATAAGTTTATTTACATATTTTAAAACACCTCTCCAAATACTTGAGATGAATTATGTTGCAATACGAATGTAGAATTTGTTAATTTTAAAATAACTGTGTATGAAACAGACGATTTCGAGACGAACTGACTAAAGAAAATGTAGCTATTTAAAAATAAAAAATAAAGTAGGTGAAACGACAAGATGGATTCGTTTATTATGACTTTTTAAACCTAATTTGAATTCTTATAGTTCGCTACAATGCTAGTTTTTATGGACTAGAAAGATTCCGAATTCCATATTAAATAATTCGGAAAATGAGCATAAAAATCCAAAACCATTGTCCTTTTACGATTCCAAATCAAAATACATAATAGGTAGGTATTCAGTTTCAGTCGATTTCAGCAAACGTAATTTTATACAGATTATATACAAAATGCATTATGGCAATTCCAAAACTAATTGTTTCCTTGTGATCTGTCATCATCATCATTCGTTTGTTTGTCCAAAATTTTAAGTGTGCCCTACATGAATGTTTGCAATAACCGCGTAGCTGCGTAAGACTGTTGCATTCGCTTGATGTAAGAGTGTGCTTGATGCAACACGAGGAATCAACGGACATTTACTTATTTAAGAACTTAGCTTTTGAGGCAATAATTTAAATACTCATTAGATAACATTTTGAATCAGAAGATCAGATGCTGTAATTTTTAAGAAAAAAGTTCATTGTGAAATTTTACAAAAAAAGAGATAGATAGATTAACAATTACAGACAAGTTCAACAAAGAAAGATGTACAATTTAGGCGGTCTTATCGCTTGTAGCGATCTCCTTCTGACAACCTGAAGTTAAAGGAACATTTACCTACAGGATAAATAGATTAAAACACTAAAATACCTCACTCTCATGCCTATTTAACTCAACAATAGGGTGTTTGACTAAAATATTGATGTAAACTTTAGATCTCTATCTACTCTCTGGCGATACTTAATCTTGAATATAGTATACACAAAACACTTTTTCTTAGATTACGGAACACTATAATAATTGCATTATTGTTAAATAATAAATATTGAAACCTTAATATTGAATTAAAGAAATTCTAAACGGTGTAGAATATTTTATGTTTATGTATATTTCCGAACAATTCCGTGCAAAATATATGTCACTGAAGCGTTTGATTCGTATTCCATTCTTTATTTGAAAGGAATTTAAATTGTATGTTCAACTTTGGAAACTGTCAACCTTTTATAAAGCGTACTTAAAAGATTACTTACTTACTTACTTAGATTTTGTATCTTTAAAATTGGGAACATACGTAAATATTTTTATTAGATATTGGAAACACTTAATTGTATTAAGTAATATCCAATAATAATTAACATTTTGGACAATAGTAGAAACACTCAGTATGCACGTGTTTAGTAAATTTTAATATAGCGAAAGCAGCTGCATTCCTAGTACATCGCTGTTGCTTACTAGGGCTGTCTATTTTTATTTCAAACAGTTTATTTATAAAGATTTGCAATAAAAAGAAGTCATGTGATTTGTATTTCATGAAATCTTAATTGACACATATGACTCTAGACTTCAGACATTCTCTTTTTTTTAAGTTTAATATAACCTGACATCGAACTCATTGAGCTTAAAAACTGATTGGTTAACCGAATATCTGTTGTATTAAATGTTCTCAATGACACTTTTAGTTTTTAATAAAAACGTATTCAATTAGTTTAATTTATTTCCGTCGACAGCCCTAATATACAATCCGCATGTAACGACGTATGATTTGCTCCGAGCCGCGGCCAGGGAAAGTAGGTGATACGTGCGAACCCTGAGAGATCTATAGAATCCACTCAATGGCTCTATCAGCTTTCAATAATCTCTACTAACGAGCGTAGAAGCGATTAAAGCTATCTTGTCACAGTAAAAGTGCCTAAGAAACTCTGTAAGAAAGCAATGACGAAAAGTGTTTATCGTAGCTTGTATATTATGTCGACCTACATAATTATAACAACTACTACAACCAGAAGTGGAACCTGTCGTATATTGTACTTATATATATTATTATGTTTAATTTATTATACATATGTAATTAGATATTTTAATCTTTATCCGTATCTAGGCTGTATCTAGGCCAGTTGTAACAATTTGAATGCAACTGACAAAGGTACGGCAGGCTCCCCTACTATCCGACAAACAAACTTCAACATCATTAGTATGATCGCCATTCAGCCACGAGACGCTTAATTTATGCCTTGCCATCGACTTCCAAGACAAGCTGTTAGAATTGGCCTGTATCCAGCTCGATTCTGCTAACATATGTATTTACGAGCAAAATTTTAGGAAGTCCTGTCAATCAGTTCTCTTATTTTTCATTCGTGTTTTATTTGTGTGTGATAAACTAACTATTCTTAAAGGTTCCCTAAGTACAATAACCTGTTACTCAAATCCGTGTGTAAGTACTCTGAGTGAAGGGTACTCTTATCACAAAACTTTTCCCTTAAAGCTTACACAAACAAATGTTCAAAAGAATCAGTTTGAACAACATAGAAAGTCACAGGTAGATACGACTGTATCTAACTTGGTGTGTATTATGAGAGAGATGTTAGGTTGTCTGTGAATTATGTAGTATTTGAAACTTTTCTAATAATTTGATTCTTGCAAAAAAGTAAGATATTAAATTTGATCCAAAATTAAGACAATTGGGATGATGACACCTATCTTAAATATTGTCAAGAACATGGTGTCTAAAAAACATAGCCCCTATGAAGTTAATACAACCAATATATTTCAAAAAAGCTGTAGAAACCAATTTTTAAACACAAAAAACGCAATAAATATTCGGTCAATTGACTCCGATATCTGACACATGATCGTGACGTCACAATCATTTATTACCATACGAAATCTATGGAGGCAGACCGTTTTGACAGATAATAAAAAGTATGTCAACGATTGGTGGTGTCGTCTAGCCAATTCAGTTTGAAGTAAAATGTAGTCTAGAAGACTGCGACTGCGGCCGCGTGGAAACCCTAACACAATTATTTATAAATTGTAACCTAGTGTTATTGTCTTGTGCTAAATTCAAGTTAAATTTTATTAGAATCCATGCAGTAATTCTTATGTGATAGAGTAAGAAAAATCTTTACAAACTTTCGCGTTTTTGATATTAGTAGGATCTGATCGGTCATACAGGGAGAAGTAGGTAGGTAATTTGTACAAATTACCTTTATCATTGTAAGTTAATAATATACAAGAATCGCCATTTCATTGGCCATAAACGTAGTCACCTTATACCCATAGGCACAGACATAAATAAGATAGGCGCTTTGTCCTCCACAATGGTGGCTAAAGCGTTTGACGTCAGGTGCGCGGGCGCATTGTCAAACTCATAAATCTTGCAGCAGTTAAAACTTTTATGCTGTGTGAAGTCAGTTTCAATAATAGCACGTTGTGATCTGTTGTCAGAGATTATTTTGTTTGATGTAGGGATGCGTTTGTCGTAATCGTAGCCTACCTGCCGATTGAAGTTTAGCACTTTTTTTGGCAACTACGCTTTTTGAATTTACCTTTTTTTACGCCTTATTACATCAAGACATTTTTTCTGAATATCTGGGTCTAGCATTTAAATTTACGAAAATGTTGTTGAAAACTGCCCACTACAGTGGCCCTTTTAAACATTCATAGATATATTTTACTTCATAGGCACTAATAAAGGTCTTTTGTAAACATCAGTATTTATATGACCTTTTTTTTCTGTATGACTGTTTGTTGCCTTAAATAAAAAGAAAATAAAAACTGAGTAAAATATTCAGTTAATTTCAGTTTTACCTTTCTTTGTAACTCGTATTTCCTTAACTTCAACATTTGTGTTGTGTGTATGAAACAACAAAGAGGAGCTTGCTTGCCTTTATGTTACTACCTACCAATTGACACCTGCTGCTACAAACTCAGATTTTTTTAACTCAATAAATATCCGCCATAAAACAAATCTTTGGGGATTCCATATTCCTTTAATATCTCTATTGTGCACCCCAGTTTCAGAATCTACCTGCAAAAGGTCGTTTTTTTCTTCAAAATACGCCACGTGATTTTACCTGAGGGAGAGATCAAAAGATTTTTCTTTACACACTTTTTACCAAAACTTAAGCAGATGTGTAAGATTGACCATGGCAACTATTAAGTAAAAAGAAAAATATAATTTTATAAATAAATCAAATTGTTAAACTTATATTTTATATTCTCGAAATAGCATTTCCAAAGTCGCTAAAAGCAGCAGAGTAGTCGTTTTTAAAATAACTACAGAGGCAGTCGGTCAAACAGGTGGCAAATTCTACATATCTCTGGCACAAACTTGGCTTAATAGTCACGATCATTTACATAACGCAGTGGAGGCTGCTCTAACGAAGCAATTTCACAATAACATGCTTGTTTATTATTTTTAATCTTTACATACAATGAAGCCGAAATGGAAAAAAGTCCGTACTTGGGAGATTAAAAAAAATGGCTAGGGGTAGGGGGTAGGGGGGTAGGGGTACTTAGAATCGATAACAGAACACATTCCGCTACTTCTTAGAACTTTTGTCTGTTTATTTTTTCGCGCATCACCTGAAAATGGTTGAATGGATTTAAATGCAAATTTTAACAATCTGACAAGAAAAATCCCGACCAGGTTGTAAGGCAACAATTTATTTTGAAGATCTGAATATTTAAGTTACACCAGCCTAGCTTATCTGTAAGAGTTATGAATATGACGCCATAGGAAAAATTGTTCAACATTACTACCACTTTTCGTCCCCATGACAAAAATGAAGATCTGGAGTACCTGATGTGACACACAGGAGCCCAGCTAAACCGTTAGAAGTATGAATATAGCGTCAAAGGAAAAGTTGCACAAAGTGTAATAAAAGATATTTATAGATATGACGCCTTAAGAAAACAAGATTAGCGTTACTTTCTGTCCCCATATCAAAAATAAAGATCTGATGTGAAACGTCGCTAGCCCAGCTATCTATACAGGAGGAGTATGAATTGAGAACCTCGAAATGAGTTGTTCAACGTTACGAGAAATTTCTCCTAATACAATCTCCTAATACAAATTTCTTCTAATATATATATATATATATATATACTTAAGATTTATACTGTAGTACTGAATGAGGAACACGAGCAGTCCAGCTTAACAGTATGAGGCACGACCACGGCCGGTAGCAATTTCTGTTGACATAAGAAAGACAAAGTTCCAGAAGATAATGAAAATGAAACTTTATATGTATGTAAGCCCTAAATGTAGGCAAACGAAGTTCGTGGGCGCCCGCTAGTACTAAATAAAGTAAACTAAAGCTTAAAATGTCTTAAGACTATTTCAAAATATATAACATAATTCTTCGTAGGTGCCACAAAATTACTAATTTCAGGTGTTTACCGCGTGAATAACATTTGTAGAACTAAAATTGTTCTTACAAACGTAGCTATTTGTACAAGTGTAATAAAAATTTTACCTTGACAGAGGTATCCAGACAAAATAGTATTACTTTCGCAATCCATTAATCTAGCGATCAAGGTCACACGGCAATTTAAAGCAAATAACTTACATTAAGTAACTTACTAAAAACTATATTTTTCTATTGACTGTGGGATAAATTCAATAGAAAAATAAATAAAAAACTCACAACTTCTTAATTTATAAAATCAATGCTTGCCGACTTACCGACTATTATGTAGTACGCTTTGGCAAAACTTATCAGTAAAATTTTAGTTTTGACATAAAAATATTTTTACTATGTAAGTGATTTATGAATCCATGAGATATTTTTCCTGTTTTATAAAGCTTGATCAGGTTTTAGAGCAAGAATTTTTTTGCTAGTTTTATTAAACTATACAATTATTTCATAGCGGTTTTTAATTTGTGTGTGAGACGTAGGTGTTCCGCAACGTATGTTCAAGAAAAATAAGTTTTATGTAATAAAATGACCGATTACCTACTTAAAAAGCTTCATATTTGACGGTGATTGTTCAAAAGATTATAAGTCGTGAATTTAGTTTTTTTTTCTTGATCTATTAATTTATTTTGAAGTTGACCTAAACGTACACTTACGGAATAATTACGTTATAACTTTTAACCGTCTATCTGATAATATTCATATCAAGGTTGCAGTCACAAATTTGAAAGTCGACACTATGCTTATAGTGCTGCTTATACATTAAACTGAATTTTTTGTAGTATTTTTTACAATTATCCTAGGTAATTAGACTGTGTAAATTATTATCACAAGCAGATTTTGCTCCGTTGACATAAACTGTTATTGCAACAGAGATAGATTTGTTTAAATTAAAATTATTTTAGAAAATAATTGCAGTTTATGTCGTCAGTAAATCCTGTTTTTTTTAAATTAAATAACTAGACAGACATTTGGCCATAATCTCACCCGATGGTAAGGGAGACCCTTTGAACACTTTTTACACATTTTGTCATAACTTTAGATTCTCTAGTTCTAAACCTTTGATCAGTTTGACAATGCTTAGTCGAACTATTAGGCTATAAAATGGCAATACATCAAATGATGTTTAAAGCTGCCCTCACCCCTGGGGAGCTTTAAACATTGAACACGCATGGGGAAGTTTTTAAATATCAATAAATTCGACGAAATTTTAAGGTTTCTCACACTTTTAATCAACAATATACTATATAGGTATAGACGCAAAATTAGAAACGACCGATGTAAAAAAGTTGTAAGTATGAAGTTAGGAGTAATCTGAAAAATAAAAAAATGTTTTTTTCCAAGTTAAAGTTGAAAAATTGTATTGACCTGTAGCCCATTGCGTGATATATGATATATTCTGAGTAATAAAGGGAACTAACACTCCATATACCTTGAATTGGATAACCAAAATGCTTATGCACTTAGTTGAAAAAGCTTATTACTTGCACTCGAAATTGAAAACGCCTTATAACTCAACGACAGGCTTTCAAACGTCAGTTTTTTAAGTGACAACTGACAGTTGAGCAAGTTTGTTTTGCCACTACTCAAAAAATCAGCACAAAATTTGCATCTTAAATAAAAACCTTTAAATATATTCCGTAAACTCAAATGTTCAAGGCTGCCCCAAGGGTGAAAGGTAAGCACACCTTTCACCCTTGGGGCAGAAAAGAAGATGTGGTCATGATGACTTCATCAACGACATACATAAGTCATCATTTTTGACCTGCCAAAATACGCATATTGTAATAGGTGCGGTGCTGCTATTTATTTCAAAACCGAAGTATAAATCATGCGATAATGTTACTAGCCAAAGGTATTGGAAAACCTGCTACCTACTAGTTACAGGTATTACATGTTAATTAACCGTTCGGAAACCTTGGCCAGTTAGCTGTTCAACTTTGTCAATTACCTAACCCAAAACCTTATACAAATTAAATTTAAACCACGTGAAAAATTGAAAGTTGATATCCTTGAGTTCTTATAGTGCAGCGGATGAAATAATTTACATTATACGTTAAATAAGCTTCCTACTGCGCATACGCAGGCTTCCGCGCACATTATGGTGCTATGGAAGTATGAGATGTTTGCCTTCGGGATGGAATCTTCGGAAGTATATTTAAATACTTGAGCAAAAGTTTATGAGACAGAGCGCGCACTTTATGGGCAACAAGTTTTGGTTTTTTCGGAAACATATTTACTTACAGGAAGAACTACATAATTGTCGTACCATATTCGAAATTCGAATACACATAAAAGATGTTAGCTGACCGCGACCAATATAACCAAGTTAAAAACGACAAATTATAAGAACTTACGTTATTATCTCTACCTATGTGTACACATTTTATTGCTGTAAGTAACTCTTTCTTAGCTAAGTTTAATTATCTGCAGTTTCACTATGTTTTACAATGCTTAACAACCAGCACCGAGTCATTGGCATTCTTCATAGATTGGCAAACTTCGTCTAACTGTCATGCTAGGTCTACACAGACGTTTCACGTTAACCACTTAACTTTGTTTTGAACCCTAATTTGTTTCTTTTTGAAAGTTATACAATTAATAAATTAATTAATTAATATACAACAACATCACATAGTCAACTTCTTGAACATTACACCAAAGTGGTCGTCAAATTATACTCCAATAGACCACATTCCGTGCTTGAAACTACTACAGAAGCAAAAACAAATGTCCTTACTTGATTGGTGTTTCCGCATTGACATTAAATTTTACAGCGGGAAAAGTGGTTTGTTGTTGAAAAAAATCATTCGGCCGCAGTCATTATTTTGCATTTTTCTAGAATTACACTACAACGGTAGATTTACTAGGGCGGTTTGATAAGTCCATGACTTTGAAAAGAAAAACATATATTTTGTGTACAAAAACATTTTATTTTTCTACATACTCTCCTTTCAACTCTACACTCTTTTTCCAGCGATGCTCCAATCTCTTCAACCTATCCAAAAAATACTTTTTGTCAAAGCCTGCAAAATAGGCCTCGGTTGCAGCTATCACCTCTTCATTGGATGAAAATCTTTGCCCAGCAAGCCATTTCTTCATAATAAAGTGAATATGGAGGGTGCGGCAATAATTCGTATCCTAATTCGACAAGTTTTGAAGTCGCGACTGCAGACGAGTGGGCCGGAGCATTATCCTGATGAAATAGAACTTTTTTCTTTGCTAGATGCGGTCGTTTCTTCATCAACTCTTCATTAAATCTTTCCAGCAAAGCAGCATAGTAAGCACCGGTTATTGTCTTGCCTTTCTCCAAGAAATCGATGAAAATAACCCCTTGACTGTCCCAAAATACTGTTGCCATCACTTTACCAGCCGAACATACCGTTTTTGCCTTCTTTGGTGCACGTTCGCCGGTAGAAGTCCACTGCTTTGACTGTTGTTTAGTCTCTGGCGTATAATGGTGGACCCACGTTTCATCCACGGTTACGTACCGACGCAAAAATTCACTTGGATTGCGATTATACATAGCCAGACATGCCTCAGAAGTAGTCACGCGTTTTCGCTTTTGGTCGACTGTCAGTAAGCGCGGCACCCATCTTGCAGAAAGTTTTTTCATTCCCAAAATATCGTGCAAAATATGAAAAACTCGTTCAGTTGAGATGTGCACAGCCTTAGCTAACTCGCGTATCTTTACTCGACGGTCAGCCAAAACAATATCGTGGATTTTGTTAACAATGTCCTCAGTGGTTACCTCAATCGGCCTTCCTGGGCGCTCGGCATCATTGGTTGTAATACGTCCACAACGAAACTCAGTAAACCATTTATGTACCATTCCATGAGACGGCGCTGAATCCCCGTAATATTTTTTCAACTTGTCTTCGGTCTGCTTAATGGTTTTCCCGCGTAAAAAATAGTGTTTAATCAAGACTCGAAACTCGGATTTCTCCATTTTCGAAGAACACCTTCACAGCCGCCAAACTTCTTTTGTTATTAAATATTGTTTTCGCGCCATATTTGAAAATGGAATTATTTTAGGTTCGCAAAAATATTACTTTTAAGAAAATATCATTAAAAATAAAAAAAGTTTCTATTCAGCCTGAAAGTCATGGAGTTATCAAAACGCCCTCGTACACTAGTGTACACCTAGCATAAACTATACTGAACTACTGTTTACTATTCCCCTCACGGATTCCTGCCTCAGCCGTAAATCTGATGTCAATCACGTCCTACCCACTTATTTATTGACCACTGCTCATATTCGATCAGTATCTATTGCTGGCCGAATTTTATTTGCACGGTGACCTTGGATGGGAAAGTCAAATAGGGTCGTAGAGAGATTCAGCGATACTTGAGCTATTCTAATGCAATTTTTGATCAGATTTGATAGTAACCTGCCAACCTGTGTAAAGCCTCAGATTCAACAGAAACTAAGAAAAGTTTACTTGTAATCTTTAACTGTTTATTTTTGAATCTTAAATGACACGTCATGGAAGTATTCTTTTAACAAACTGCATTTTGGCTTTCCGGATTAGAAAAACATGCAAGTCGTATCGCATTTGTATCATATCTGTTTAACCTCGAACACTTCTCTACATAAACTAGTCTCGCACTCCCATTAATTGCCATCACTAATAATTCCTACCGAAAAATAACCACAACAAAAGACCCATTTTCAATACATTAAATATTTCACGCGGTACCACACACGACAATGATATTCGTACTTATTTCATACAAACATGTCCCAATTTCACGGTCGCTTGCCGGTGATCGCACGATTGCCATGCAATAGCGGCTCAATGGCAGATCTAATTTAGATACAGTCTCTCCTTCCGCAAATACAATGACTGAAATGTTATGATGATAGAAAAATAAATAAAACAACTTTCAGTACTTATATACCGTCTGCTGATTTGTTGCTGTCAATAAAATACAATGCCAGAAAAGAGCATGAGTTAGGTTGCAAAGAAAGTAGCGTGAAAATTCCGTACTGTGGCCATGTGTTCACTGAAGTTTTTTTCTTCTTTCGTTACAATGGCCAAAAGCAAGAATAAATCTAACTATTGTCATAAGCCAAACGTTCTAAGTCAGAACTTCCTGCAATTGATACTAGGCATCAACTGCCCTAACTTTTTATTTTATTGATGGGGCTACGCCATTATTTTAACCGATACTTTTACATGATCGGTGGGGTAGACTTATAGGTACTTCCTTTATATGTTTCAGAATGCGTAAATCCACATATAATGTTAAAAAAACATTAAATCTCAAATATATACATTTTATGGATCATGCCATTAAATTTTGTTTTGCAGCAATTGAACTGCCGCTTAATCACACCTTATGCATAATGCATACAAGTTATCAGTATACTGCAACGTCCTAATTGTATAGCAGTAATGTAATCAACCTTTGAATAGAATTTAATCACGTTAATTTTTATTACCTTCATACATCTCAAATAAAATTCTTACCGCAATCTTTTGCAAAAAATAATCAAAGTGCGCACGGCCACACGTCAAGCTAATAATCATTGCGGTATGTTATACTCCAGTAATAAGGGTGATTTTGCAACGAAAATGAATAGCTTGATGTGGAGCCGTGTGTACCTACCTAAATGTTAAAAGACCAACGTAGCTTATCAAAATTGTAGGGGGGCTTTACCCCCCTACAAACAACTTCCTAACATTTGACATTTTTCTTTATAATATATGTATCACACTTTTCCACAAACAGGTTGATCTACTTACTCAGGGTGGACTTTCAAGTTAGTAGTTTTTGGGGTCGTCTAATCTAATGGCATTAATAGAGTACTCAATTTAGAGAGGCATCGTTCCAAAACAAAAAAAAAACAAAAAACAATCGGTTTTCATAAACTAAGATCAAAAGCAATGACCCAAACAATTTGTTTATGTAACAACGGATAAATCTGATTGTCGGTTTTATGCAATGTTTTAAGTTCATCTGATCTATATTACAATAAGATTAAATTTTTATTTCAATAGCCTTAATAAACCATTTCCAGTTTTCGTAACAATCGTTGGTGATAAATAAATTTCGCAACAATGATTGAATGACTCGTTTAAATGTTATTAACAAGGAAAAGCTGATGCCAGATGAATTTTGACCCGGACAAAAGAACCGAGTGAGTGAGGACAAAATGCAAAATGAAAGTAATGCGTGTAACACACTCAAGGATTGCCAGTTAAACACCTTTTACATGTTGTTTTTACAAATATTATTTTCGAGCTTACGCTACATATTATAAAACAGTATTTGTGAGTATTTTTATATATTTTTTTTATGAACGCGCCAGTTTTTTATCACAGAATCATGTTTATAATCTTCGATGTTAGGTATCTTGATCATTACTATTATCTTCGCGTAAGAGTTTGATGCGTAAATCGTTACAGGTTGACAATCGCCAGTATAAAAGGTGACCTTTGGAATTCAATATCTTACAGTTAATTAATCAACGCTTTACCTGCATGATAATTCAGTATTATCATAAGAATGTAGGTGCTTGTGGCGCAGTGGTTGCAGCGCTTTGGTTGTGATACCAAAAGTTAAGCAACCTACGGCGCAGTCATGTTTGGGATGGGTGACCATTCTGACCATACAAGTGACGTCTATTTACAAGCATCTCCGTGCTTCGGAAGGCACGTTAAGTAGTTGGTCTCGGTTAATATCGATAGATATTAGTCGTTAAGCCTGGTCGGAGGCCCTCGGGCGGCTTAATAACATCTGACAGTAAGGTTGGTCACTTACCTTACACACACCCCTCCATCAATCCGCACTGAGCCCGCGTGGTGGAGTATGGCTCGCACCACCTCATAGTTGAGGTGAGGCCTGTACCCAGCAGTGGAACGTATATAGGCTGATGAAAAAAATAATAATAATAAGAATGTACAGTGAAAAACAATATTTAAGCTATTTTAAACGATTGAGTGTTAGTAACACTTTTATTGAATTCAAACACTATGTAAGACAAAAGGATGTTACAGCAGCTAAGATTGCGGTACTAGGCCAATGTTGAACAGCTGAGCCAAGAATATACTTTTTTTTAACTCATCGATAGCATGGTTGGTCAAAATCCAGACTAAGAACATCTCGTCTGTGGTATATTTAAGCTACTTACCATCTCATTGTATCAACATATAACTTTTAAGTATGTGTTTATTCATATGTGTTATCAGTTCGGCTATAGACCTATTGTCTCTGAAATTTTCCATGAGCTGTCTCTACTAAAGTATTACATATAGTCTCTCGGGGATTATACGTTCTCAAGGTTTTCATTCTTTTTTATAGCAAATTTGTAATACGTTGTTTACGCATATATTTACATTATTGGCAATATTTTTTTTTATCCGTTATTATAGTCTCCATAGCAACAAGCTAACGCTTAGTTCGGGGCTAGGTGATTGGTGTGTTCGTTAAAAAAATTTATCGCCCTTAGAACCGAATAACCAGCTTTTCAATCATTATTAAGCCTATTTATTTCTTCGGTTAACGCGAACAGTAGACATTGACATAATACATTTTTACGGATTATTTGCGATTTGTCAGATACAGATATATAAATTGCGAAATAATCCGTAAAAAAAAAGTGTATCATTTCATTATTATGTTTGTGTACACAAGCCCCTAACCGATTAGTGGCCGGTAGAAGTGTCGGCGTTACGTCACTTCGCCTGCTCACCAGAACGCCTTGCGACATGCCATTAAACTCCTTACTTTACTACTATTTACAACGAATAATTTGCCTCCAAATAGCTACTACGCCCTTTATGCAACGAATAGCGAAATCAAGCTGAACAAAAACAAAAGTAGGTAATGCTTTTGTTACCAGCAAAAAGCATCATAACAAGCACTCAGTTTTGCTTACTTATAAGCCATGCTTTTACTGAGCTTACTTTTTAAAGCAAACTCTATTCTTTGAACAAGCGCTGTTAGAATTTGGTTTAAGTTTGAAATATGGTCATTTCGCTATCGACATAAAAATATATGTAATGGTAGTTTGTAAGGTTAAATTAAAAAATACAAAATCATGTTATGTTTTGGGGCGAATTTGCCACACGCTTGTCACAAAATTGGAGCTATTGCAGTGTCTAAGTATTATGATTTTGAATCAATTGGAAGTGATTTTTAAATAAACTTAGCTTTTATGTTTAGAATAACAGCGGAGATTAGTGGTTACAATTACCTTTTTTTAGCTAGACTATATTCATTTCCCGTTTATTGTATAAGCTCTGTGGTCTAGTAAATGTTTAACTAAACCTAACAATGAGGAATTGTATCATCTGCGGAAAGCACATGAATTATGTTACATCTTCAAAGTGTTTAGTAACGACATCGTGAACGTGCAACTTAATAAAATAACAATATGACATTACATAATGTAATGTTTGTCTTAGTCGCGACTTCAAAGGGATGTCCCGAATCATTTTGACAGAGGCGACGGAAACTAAGCACTTGCGACAGGCGGAAATGAATGCTCTACGTACAGTGTAGGGCATTGGATCTCAAACATGCACTGGGGGCCATATACGTCATTTTTATTTGACTTCTATACCTCTATTTCACCAGTGTAGATCGGTGTGGTTTGCAGGGTACGTGACTAACCTCACTGTCAGATGCTATTAAGCCGCCCAAGGACCTCTGGTCAAGCCTAACGACTAATCTGTTGATATTAACCGGGAACAACGACGGAAGGACCTTTGACCAGGCCTAACGACTAATATCTGTCGATATTTACCGAGAACAACAGCTTATGGTGGCTTCCGAAGCACAAAGATGCTTGAAAGTAGACTTCAATTAAATGGTCGGAATGGTCACCCGACCCACACGCGATTGCGCCTTAGGTAACTTTCATTATCACTACCAAAGCATATATCGGCAGCGATCGGATAGCTGACGCAAGACGCTGTTGTGTGATATTTCATACAAGACAAACGAACACTTTAAAACCTATATTTATAGGAAGCTAGCGCTATCATAGCTTACTCAGTAAGCAGCAAATCTATCACAACATTCTACAAAGTGGACAAAAGATTGAGAACCGCCGCAAAGAAGCTATGTGCAGCTCGTACCAGCGAAGTGCTGTAATCATCAGGTTATCGCAACCTGTACGCAACTGGCCGGCACACATAACCGACAACCGTACTGTTGCACATGCTACCAATTTACAATGGGCATGTCTTCATTGGTATTTCACTTTGAAACTGAAGGAAACGCGAAAATGCGCGGAGTGCACTTTTTTGGCGTGAACACGTGCGGTGAAAATGATTTGGCAGGTAATGCAATAAAGGACGAATCCAATGCATATTTTGATGCAATTTTGTAAATATATGTTATTACTTTTCAGTCTGTTGTTCTGAAGTGGTCGTCTTTATAAGATTATGCAAAAGAAAGACTGATCATACAATCGTTGGAAAAGTAGGGCCTCTTCTTCTTTCTTGAATTTGATGAAATTTTGTCGCTATTTAATTACCAAAGTTATTGCTGTATCAAACAGTAAAAACCCTGTAAATTGTCTGTTAGACTAAAAATACTCATCATTACTTTTCACGTTAACATCTTTTAAAAATAACTACTAAAAAAGTGGAGTCTTTCTGAATCTATTTTAATAATTATAAAAACCACCGATAAAAAGCTTATTTAACAAAGTATTTGCAACTCTAAAAACATCACTTTTATCATGTCATTTTGTCACCACGAAAGTGAACGTTTGGTTACGAAGTGTAATTGCGATGTCCCAATTGTCGCTCGCGTGAACGTTATCAGGTGATCTGGTATCCGCATTAGTGTTGCTTGTGCATTCCAGACTATGTCAGTAGCTGTTTAATTTGATAATAAAGGCATCATCAAAACCAAATTCTTGTAAGGTGTCTTCTCACTGGAAAAAGCTCCATTGAGGATAACGGAGTTGAAATGTACTGGAGTTTCGAGTCGCTTGATACCTTAGGACCTATCGTGTTGCAATCGCGGGGCTATTTTCATATGTTAATCTCGACGAGTATTTTCTCGGTATGGCAGCCCTTCTTTTAAGCGCGAAGCAACATCACAATAGTTATCTAAATTGGGATTTGCGTTTTTCATAATTGATTTAAACAGCTTGATACGATTCGAAAAAAAGGTTTGTGTTCCTGTATTGTTTGTTGACATCTACTCTACCAAAAAGGCACTGAGCCCAAGTAGTAAATAATATCAATTACCTAATGCCCCAAAGATAGAAATAGAAATTGTTTATTTGCAAGAATACAACAAATTTGCAATTCTACGAGTACAAAGGTCTTAGAAAAAAGATTATAGTCTTGTGTATTCAGCCTGCGTACAAGCATGCAAATATTAATGGTAGGTACATTTTGATACATTAATTATATTATGTTATTAAATTAAAAATCATAGTCATTAAATTAGTCAATGCAGTCAAGACTCATTAATTACCTACGTTATACGCTTCTCTCTGTACATGGTTTTATGTAGATATAACAGTAATTAAAAACAGCATTCAATGCTTCAAGAAACTATTCCTAAGTGCAGTAGAGTAATCATAGTATTACTGGCCTTCATTACTAAATCTGGACTGGAAAAACCAAGATCAAACTAGACAGGTAAAAGTGCAGTTAGAGGTCAAATTGTATGCACATTAAGCAATCATAGAAAGTCCGACTTATCAGAAATACCTATGTCATTATGTAGTTAGAGTAGTCGTGATAAGAGAAAACATTTTTGTAAGAGGATTTCTTTATCTAGGCTGTGTCCCGGTGCTAGGGCTTAAAAATATGATTGAGGTACCATTTTTAAGATCGCGGCGAATAGAATGGATTCGCGGGCGGCCGCTAGTCAGTTTGATTTCGACCACATCACATAAAAACGATTTGAATTAAAACAAAACGTAATACTCATATTCACCTTGTTACAACGAGGTGACCTTAGTTGTAGGGAAAAAGATCTGCGCACACGCACTTGCAAACTATGCCAACGATTTCTCTGCGCAGAGGAAACGCTCGGCTACGACTAGACTAAAATTGATATAATCAAATAGCCAATTTGCTTACTCAATTGTGGATCTTCTGGTTGAATGGCCCTTGAGACTATGAAGCGTTTACTTTATTAGAGTTTCGTAGATCATTTTTAATACTCCATGTAATATTAATAGTATGATTACCTTGCTCCTTTAACAAACGCCATGAAAGATAAAGACGCTTTGAAGTAAATTAGTATAAATATAAATGATTGCGGATCACTGAAATAAATCCAAAGATCAATTATGATTCTAGTGAATTTGCCAAATAATTAGAACTTTTTTAGTATCGACAGTACAACTTGAAGAACAATTTATTACCAGAAACGTTTCCCCTGTCCCATTAAGGCAAAGAGCAATCAATCTGTGATAAGATAATATACTCGTAACTTAAATATTATAAAATATACAGAGCTACAGATCGAGTTGGATATTGTTTACTGATTTATTTTTATTTATTACCTGTTTGTGCCAACTGAGAAAAAAAGACAGATATATAACTTGCAACAACCGACATTAGACACTATGGGCCCCAGAATCGTTTATTTGTTCTCACGCAGAAACAAACGCGAGACGCTCTCAATAGGACACTTCCTGTGTGTTGTCTGCTCTCTAGCCGAGATCAGAACTTACTTTATTAGATTACTGGAGATAACATTTACTTGGAAGATTTAGTAAAAGAGTTCAACAGTTAAAGAGCTTGCTGTCAAAATTATTATATTGGATTATGTTAAATAAGTAAATAAATAATTAAATAATCAAGATAGGTGATTGACTTGAAAAAGCTTTTGGAAGGTGCCAAAAATAGACAAATAGACAATAGACAAATCCAGTTAAAAATGTCGTTATAAAAAAGTAGCGAAACGTTTGTATCCAGTTGGTACAGCAAACATCAAAAGAAGAATGTCTATAATCCATAAAAGTTAAAGTATGTTTGAAACACTTACACAGTTAGTATGTAGTTATGAGTGAGTTTTCACTTTTTAATTTAGGGCTAATTTTTAATAGTCAGATAAATAGTTATTGTACTGTTAAGAATAAGCTAGCTAAAATTTAAAATGACATTCTGCATAATCATGTTTGACATTTCAAAACAGCCATGTTGGAATTTTCTCGGACTGTTGGCGCTATCTGTCAATTGAAACATCGTCCCATAATAAAACGCAGTAAACATAACGATTAAAAGTAATGCATTCACCAAAATAATTTCAAGAAATGAATTGGCCGACAAGACAGTGGAACTTGACAGTGATATATCGTCAGCCGCTTCAGAAAGCGATAATGTCACACGACAGCGAAACAGCACAGCACAGGCTTCTGAGTGGGTGTAAGATGTACATGCCCTAGGAGCAGGCAATCATAAATAATTAGGCCCCGTTCCTATACGAGGAAGTAGCTTTATCAAACAGAAACAGAATATAGGAAAACCTGGGCTTGGTAGTGTCAGCTTTACTGTTTTAAATAATATTTGTTTATCATCTTAATTACAAAAGGGTATAATGTAGTGAAGTTACAAATTTAAAGAGCAAAGTTGAGCAAATGCTTTAAAATGTTTAAAAGCTGCAAATTAATGTGCCTAATACACAGCGCCTGCAAAATGTAACATTGTCGAATTACGAGTATTATTTGTGATCCCCGGCCCAAATTATTTATACACCCCTCTATTATAGAGGGGTGTATATCCAAGTTGCATCCTAGCTTTAATTGATTTAGAAATTGTTCAAATTTTGACAACCACTTTGGTGTAATGGTCAAGAAGTTGACTATTAACCAAGAGGTCGCGGGTTCGATCCCCGCACTCTATAAAAATTTGAGTGCATGAACATGTCTGTTTGTAGTGGTCTAGGTGTTATACGTATTTAATTAAGTTAACTTGTAAGACCAGTGTTGATTCTGATATCTGTAACACAAGTGCTTAAGCTACTTGCCACGGAGTCAAATCAATGTAAGCACGTAATGTTGTTGTATATTTTAAAAAAAACGTGCGGCTATTATGATTTCGCAATACTTACAATAAATTACAAGTTCAACAGGTGTCAGACAACTGCTAGGCTGTCACACAATTAATTTTGTAGCTGTTTTTTTTATGAAAAGCCTTGTCCGATTTGTCATAGCACTAACCGTTAATCCAAGGTATGGTCAAGTAAAATAGGTACATTACTTGAAAGTCTGAAATGCTAGCGATTTTTTGGGAAATGGCTATAATAATTAATTACACACTGAAATTACTACAGGTTTGGTTTGGTTCTTAATGAAACTGACTTAAGTGTAAAAGCGTTAAATTCAAAGTTCATATTTCACCAGTATTTTTGTTTTTTTATAATGTAGGTACCTCTACAATGGTAACTTGGTGTCCTTCTGCTGTCAACAGTTTATTCAGAAAATGGCAATGACTTTTTACAGCTGCTTTTTATCACATAAACGTCTTTCAATCCATTTAAAAAAATATATAATTGATCACATCCATTCTTTATAAACGTTGAGACCGCGCTACAAAAACGTAGCATACTCATCAAACAGATGTAAATCTTTTCATTCAACTTTAGACGCGACTCGCATTTAAATGACTTTAATTAAGATAACGACTGTTCAACTGTGCAATGCCTTCACAATTAACTCCATGTGTATATCAATTCTTAAGGTAAAAGGTAACGAAAATGTTCCTAATATGTCGGATATCAATGAGGGTCGCTTAGTCAAACGGAAGAGACAAGTGAGTAGAGGAAAGCCCAGGGCGCAGTGTGCAGCCTTGCGGCAGCCTCGTACTCCGTTTGCCTCGATTAACCAACCTGCCCTTGGTAGTGGCCTCAGCAGTGACAGTTCGTAAAATTACTATGTCTATGACTTGTTGGGAAATCCTATTCAGTTTTGTGTCCCAATAGAGTAAAGATAATGGAGTTGTGAGGCTTTTCTTTGTTTTTGTGGTGACGTTGTAAGAAATCATTAAATAAAAGTATTAAAATTAAAATATATAACTACTGTCATTCTTATTGTAGTAAGGAAGTTCCACAGAAATTCATAAAAAAAGTATCGTGAAATATAGTGTCGTCACTTTTTTTTATCAATAGAGTCACTCATTAATTCAAGTTCAGTAAACATCAGCAAACTCTAGGAAAAATGTGTTTGGTAAACATGCGTCATAAGTTGATGCTGATGTTGATGATGTTGAGCTGATGAAAGTTTAAACCAAAAGATCTTTGTATATTTATTGAAATATTGGTAAGCCATATAACCTACATTCATTTTAACGTTCTTTAGTAAATAAACTTCTGGATCATTCCAGGAAAAAACCTAAGTTAAGTGCGAAGTGTGTGTGGTCAAGCGTGAAGAACAATAGCCTGATTCCAAATATGAACATAGCTACTTAAATAAATTGATCTTTGTTTTAAATGGGTCAGGTAAACCGCATAATATGGAACTTATATTGGGTTACATAGCAAAGCACATAACTTGCAATGTAATCGAACAGTTATGGATTTGTGGTTTGCTTGGACGTTGGAGGCAATTTTGCGATATATTTTTATTCTTTTACTTGCAGTTAAAGCGATAAATATTCGCAAATGACATTGGTTCGCTCAAAACTGCGATGGTACATACAAATAGGTTATTTTCATCTTTTGTGATGATGTCCATAAGGCCGCCTTTACTAATTTAAATTTATATTGGTTTCTTCGGCTTACTTGCGGATCTTTCTCACTTTTTACGGATTATTTCGCGATTTATTTATATTTTGTTCTTCTTCTTCTTAGCGTGTCGATGGAACACGAGAAATTATATCGTGGCAGCCCAGAATTCAGCCACCTGTATTGCGGACCGACTGCAGTTCATTAAATCCGCTGGCGTGCAGGTGTTGGGGCACGCCGGGCACGATGTCAAGTGTGCCATAGTTTGCACTGCACCGCAAACACAGTCCACATCGGAGCTTGCCGAAAATCCCCACCCGGCCATGCTCTCCTTACTTCGACCAACCTGAGTCCGTTGCCTGTTTAAAGACTTCCAATTCGGCCATGGTAGATCATGTCCAGGAGGGAGATTCTCGGCAAGTGGGACAAAGGGAGTAGGCAGAGAAGCGTTTTCGCGGCAAAGTTCACGTCTGGCCTGTGCTGGTTCAGTAGAATGTAGGGCGACACACTTAATAAAACTGCGACGACTTTATAGCCTTTGCGGCACTGAGACGTAGCCGTGCATAGGGTGCCGTGAGTCGCGATCTGCGTTTGCCCTTTCAGTAGAGCTAGCTACAGCCCGGCGGATTTCCGGAGGTGCTATACCAGCTAGTGGATATAGCATTGACACTGGGGTAGGTTTTAGACAAGCAGTGATGACCCGGCATGTGTCATTCAGGGCTACATCCACTAAGCTGGCATGAGCGGAGCGGCTCCAAACAGGGGATGGGTACTCGCCAGCTGAGAAGGCGAGCGCTAGCCCTGTCGTCCGCAGCACGTGCGGCGTGGCTCCCCATTTGGTGGTAGTTAGGCGACGCAGTAAGTTGTTCCGCGAGTGCACTTTCTTCTTGGCGTCATCGCAGGTCTGCTTATAAGTAAGAGATTTGTCTAGCGAAACGCCAAGATATCTCGAGTAGTTGTTGTGCGAGATTGGTACCCCTTGCTACACAATATTGAGTTTACGTCTCGCTTCCTGTTGCGCAGGTGGAATATTTTGTTTATTTCTAACGTTTCGGACCCTTTTCAGCGTCTGTTACAGGTAGACTAAAGTGTTAGATGTCTTTACATGGGTTAGGGTGGGTGTCTTTTAATTTCAATGGCCTCTCAAATAATCCGTAAGAAGTCATTTCAATTTTAATGTACATTCATACTAATAAAATTTCACACCAAAAAAAGTTATCATAGCGGCTGTCGCGCTGCAAATTCGCCAGAGTTTTAAAGGGCTCACGTTAATACTTTGACATTACTTGTGTGATCTAAATAAGTTTTTTTCTACAATCATGCAGACGGGGGCTGTATTTACAGAGGTTACACAACTTAATTGGTAAGTATACAAAAAATTTAAGCGGCTAAATTTACAAGAACGGCACAATACTTATTTATGTTACAATGACTGATTTTAGCGTGAATAAAAGCGTCACTTACTTGTAAATTACGTCTTTTACATTTGTCATTGCTTTAAAAAAAAGATACGGCGAATATAAAAACCTAATTATAGATGATAACTTGCGGTAGGATTTTTTACCGTCAATGGTTTGTTGTACCTACTAGAGGTAAATCACGCAAAAACACAAAAGTTCTTATGAAACAGAGCGGAAAATAAAGTAAGCCTATCTAATTAACTAACTGGCCAATACGCATAAGTGAAAATAATAAAATCAACACAAAACTTGAATGTGGACTTTTACAATTTCTTAACTATGGCCATTTAGTTTGGAATAAGGCAGTTTATAAACTAAATTTATAATTTTGAGAGCATAGTGATCATGCATGAACACTGACTAGTTTTTGATTTTTAATAGAAATCATGCAATCTGACGAGTCACCTAATAAGATTATGTCTTACTATTGAATAACTTTTTATTAAAAATTTCGATTTATTTGAATACCCACTTATTGTTGAAACATGTTCTTACAAAATAAAGTATCGATGAAACTTTCACTAGTCTGATTTGATTAACTTTCAACCATAACATCTCTGACCATAATATTTTTAATCTCTCTTTTAATCTTAATTTATAATGGTCACGTGCAGAGTGTAAGGTAGGGTGAAAAGTAGTAGTAAAAGTAATAAATGATGTTGTAAACAAAATGAGTTAAAACATCAAACATACATAGGTTAGAACATTTAAAAAAAATCAAAAAGATGTACTTATACGTGAAATGAATAACGAAAGAACATGTCAAATTATAAATTCTTGTCAGTTCAATTCAGACTAGTGAAATTCAGCTTAGATTAGCGATGCAATCTTACTTGGTGTGAATAAAACACGGTAGCTTCGGCAGCTACTTAACACAATGTAATTAAGTTACTTTTAGCAAAGTAATATAGATTTATTCTCTAACTAATACTTTAAACATTAGCAAAATTCATCATGTCAGGCAGGTTGGCCGCGACCGCCGCGCGCGCACCAGTGTGGTTGCGTGTCGGTAATTAATGCGTATTAAGAACATTTGAAAACGCATTTTAAGCTGCGTGCACATTGCAAAATAATCATACTTTACAGTTCCATCCTTCACCGTTAACTGCCCTTCTATATGTTACATTATCTCATATCTCTTATCGTAATCCCAATTCGAATTATAAGATAAATTATTAAAAAAACCTACGCTTTTATTACTCACACATTATCAAAACATATAAGAGACTAAAATTAATTATTAGGAAGTCTCATTACCTGGAGCATAATAGAAACTTTTAGCTCAATGGAAACGGCTTTACTTATTTAGTATTACTAAGGTTTAAGCTCGTTCTGTGGTTCGTCCATCTTAGCTCTATCTTAAGTCATTCATAACTTAAAATAGAGCTGAGATTGACGAATGTCTTAAAAGTATCAATTAATCGGAAACTGTATTGAATAGCACTTGGCTACCAACCGTTTATTACCCGTTAATCGATTCCGAATCCAATAAAATCCATTTAATCATAGATATTATTAACACTTAAGTCCTAAATACCCTGCTGTCATCACGTGATAGCTTTACACGAGAAATTAATATCAAGCTAACAATGATATATAAATAGATCAGAGTCTCGTGTACATCAAATAAATTTTGCTTGCACATAAATATCCACCTCATTGTAACATTGTAATACAGCAATTTGGAACTAATTAGTTCAAATTGTTTCCTCCAATACAAAGGCTTCACCTGCAATTATAATTCTTAGAACTATTCACTCATTGAGCTGCTGTTCAAATCATTTGTATGTCAGAAGATCATTATCTGTTTATACTTATATATGGATTTCTCCTTTGGTTTTCGGAACTCGAAGTATCTAATTAATAATTTACTGAATCTTGCATGCTTTCTTAAATAATAATGTGATGAGCTATAGACTTATTCTATACATACCTAGCTCCCACTAATCCCATAATGTAATAATAACGTCGTTTTAGTAAAAAAAAACAGAAGTTTATTCTACACTAGCGGCCCGTACCGGCTTCGCACGTGTGGACAATTATTTTTCACATATATGTACACATACAAATTATGACAGGGATAATGTAGGATTTTAATGGTTAATTAAATTTTTCATCTTTATAATATTTGTGTAGACCAATATTTTTGGTGACAAACCATCCATGTTGTACTCTATGCCTTATGTCACTTTCGAGATTAGCCTAACCAGCTGACTTCACGACCTCCACAATCATAAAACGCATAATTACATAACACCGCTAAAACGCATTAAAAATTGCAAGTTGTATTGCAATTATTGTGTTATAATAAGCCATAAGTGGTTATTATTTTATTCTTAGTATATTGTCTTAACAACATGAGTACGGCCCCAAGTTTGTTTTAGATAATGAACGGTCAAAATGCGTTTGCCTGTCCTAAATAGCTATCGTACTTATTAGGTAAATGTTTGTATGAACTCTGTAACACATTTTGACAAACTGCACGGACCGCGCCAATAAGATAAAAGTCAGTCGATTCATAACAAAACCATGTTTTTGTCTTTATAAGCGCATTACAATGATTTAAATCGACAAAACGACGAACTGGTTTAAATATTGGAATAATATCAGTAATTGTCCTAATTAACTGTATGACTCGTAACAAGTAGGAATGTAATTACTTAAGTACTTACCAACAAATCCCTGTACAGATGTACCTACTTACTTAATGGCTATTTTTCTGAATAACATTTGATTAATTAACAAGCATTTCTTTATTTAATTTATTCCATCCATCATTGAGACAGTTGAGCGAAGAAAGTTGTACCAGTGACATGTCTGTGATGTAAAATAGTTAGTGAATAGTGTTGTAAAATTACCAAAAAATAAAATAAAACAGTTACGGATAGGTTTGTGTTTTCTGGAATATGAAGAATAAATAAACAACATCACATACATTACTCTGATCCCAAAGTAAGTAGCTTATGCACTTGATAGATGGTACGGACAGATTACGCATATTTACTGAATATATATACATAATTTTCTGAATATTATGTATATAATGTATTTTTAAAAGCCTTTGCCTGAGCCTGAAAAATACATTATATAAGCGTTACAAGTACGTAGATTCCAACTGAGTCTGTATGTTTTTTTTATTTAATTTTACTGTTTAAAAAACTCAACTCTTACCTGAGTTAACTCTATCTATAGACAATTACGAAATTCACAGTTCAAGTTCACCTCAGCCACAATGACCTGTGTCAAGGCGGTGTGTAATCAACTATGATTTACGTGATTATGGTGTCTTTTTCTAACCAGGATAGCTAAGTACTTATTTACAAGTAAAACGGATTCTCCGACTCATTTAATGATCACCAATTTAACTTGATTTTAAACAGATAACCTATCATGAATGAAACAATACAAGACGCATTTAATCAGCTTTTTGAATCTCCTCGTAATATAAATATGCAAGGGGGCCATTCTGACTGGTCTGTGTGGTGCTGACTAGTCGAATCCCAAAATTCGTACACGAAATAATATCTTGTAGCTGTCATGAACTGCACCTGTTGACTAAAATTTGAAGTTATTATTATTATGCACCTAGCTTTAGCTGGCTCCATTAGAATTACGGAGTGGAAAAAGTACAAATGCATGAGAATCTTACCCTAGGTATGAAGTACTGCAAATTACCAACACAACAACCTACAAGGAAAACGCTTCATAACGTGTAAAACTCTTATTAAATAATAGCTTCGTTGTAGCTTACCTATTTATTTTCTATTAATAACATCAGCTACTTACGCGTTTCGTTTCAAAGATAAGCTGTGAATGATACCTACTGATATAAACTGTGTTACACCTCACAAGTTATACAACGAACGTTTACAAAATAAGGCTTATTCACAAAGAAATCAAACCAATGTTCCATTTAACCGTCACACGAACAGAATTATGTGAAATATAATTATGTAACTAATGGGTTTATGTCAAATAATCTCACGTATTTTCCATACACACATTCATATTTTATTCACACATGGTATTCAATATGCATGAGAGAGTCCCATGTAACCGATGACTGCAAAAAATTCTAAAACATTCGCTGACATAATTGTAGAGACTTATATTTAATAACATAATTAATAACATTAGACTCTGTAAAACTACCGTCAGTATATGTAAGTCATAAGTATTTTTTGGTGTTTCCTTTCTTATCACATTTAATTATAACTTTATGTTACGAAAATAAACCGTGTTCCAAATCTTAAAAAGAAATTAATTTACTAGACGCAATTATTTAGATATGTAGGTATGTACTTAATAACCCCCGTTTATAGATTTCGTATACAAAGGGTAAAAACGAGCCCTTTTATTATGTTTATTAAGTAAGTAATCAAGATTTTATGAATACTTCGATTCGATACCCACCTTAGCAAATATTTGCTAATTGGCGGACCAATCAACACAGACTTACGCCTTGCCAATCATGTGTAGTGCAGTCCCGTTAATAATTGTTGCTGTCGTGCATGAAAGTTGACCGACCTTCCGCAAATTCCATATTAATTAATGCAACAACTGTATATCACGATAGTACGCCAAGCGAAATGGCATTGACCGTTGTGTTTACTTTCTAGGCGCAAGCGCAGCGCCTAGGATGTTATGTAAGCATTCGATGTTATTGCTGAGTCAACGAAATCCTGGGATCGGGCTTGAGGAAATTACTAAAATAGCAAAGCAGAATTTTTTCCCGTCAAGTTATAGCAGAACTAGCGGTTTGACCCAGCTTCGCACGGTTGGACAAAATTTTCACGCGGATCCCCATTTTTTCTCGTATTAAATAAAGCCCAAGTTTATTGGGAATAATGTAAAATTGAAAAGGATTTTAAATCAGTCCAGTAGTTTTGGAGCCTATTCAATTCAAAGAATAAAATCTTTCCTCTTTGTAATATAAGTGTACCTACTTATTGCATTGACTATTAAGTTATTATAGACAATGCAATAACTTAGTAACTGTTCCAACCTAGATGGTTTGAAAACCTGGAGTCAAACATGAGTTTCATTACCATAACATATAAAATTACTTTGCGATTGTTTAAGTTCGCAATACCTGAAGTAAAAGACATCAACGCATTAGGTTTTCAGACCGACTCATCTAAAATATTGTTTTTTTTATAATAGATAGCAACATCTTAGATTTAATTATTTCATGACAACGAGTTGGTGCGAGTGTTAGTCATGTTATACTGTTACTGTAGCTCAAGCACTCACTACACTCACGTCAAGAAGGAGTCATTATGTAGCTTAAGAAAATATAGAGTTATACGAGTATATCGTTACCGTCAGAGTTCAAAGTGTTATGCAAATGAGCGAATCCTTTCACCGAAGTGCATCTTAGGTTACGAGCGAGGTAACAGATACAACAAAATCTATGACCCTATGATTACCTACTCTATATTATGTCATACTACGACTGACGACCGCTTGGTGCAGTGGTCCACATGTCGGACTTCTAAAACCAAGGGTCGCGGGTTTGATCCCCGCACAGTACAAGCATATGTGCGCATGAACATGTGTGTTTGTACTGGTCTGGGTGTTTTCTATGTATAATATGTATTTATTTACAAAAAAAAAGTATTTAAGTATGTTTATCCGTTGTCTAGTACCCATAACACAAGCCTAGTAGCTTACTTTGGGACTAGAGAACTGGTGTGATTGTTGTGAAATATTTATTTATTTATTATTTAATATGTAAGGTTTTCAGGTGAATAACGTTGTTCATTAAATACTGCAAGACAGAAACTGGTGTTCACATTTCTGTGGTGTTATTTAAAATATATGTCAAATATCATTTTTTGGCTAAAACTCGGCTTCACATGACTCCAATCATACATAATATGAGATCTTTAAGGACAGATCCATAAACATTGGGATGAGAATAAACTTTAAACGAATGGCTTCAAAAAGAACCCTAAATAATCCATAGGGTTCGTTTTCCTCAAACACAGATAATCTTGATTTACGTTTGAAAACTTAATTTACACCTGTTATGATGTTATAAATTAGTTTCGCAGTGAAAGGCGCGTCGGTCAAGGAGTTCTAGTGGATGCCGAGCCTCGTGGACTTATCTCGAAGTAAAGACACATATTTTATTGGTATTTAAAAGGGTTTTTAGGAAAAACGTCTTGCAAATATGAACATTAAGGCATTTATCTATTTTCAATATTTATATATATTTTTATTTATATACATTATAAAAAATTGCAGGTAAATAAATGATTTTGATAACTTATCTTTTTCAAATTTAGTCTGAATATAAAAAAAATATTTATAGGAATATCAGACGTACTGTAATATACCTACCGATCTAGTAACTTACCTACTCGAAATGGTGTATTCTATTTCGAAATCTTCGCCGACCACTTGCACGTAATTACGAGTTAACTGTCATGATTGGCTTTAAAAAGAAAATTTTACGCATCCCGTGGTGCGATTTCACGGTTGCTTTAGAAATTACGGATTTTACGGTTTGTAATCAAAAAACCTGCCAGTACTAAAAAAAATGCCACTTGTACCCAATACGTGAACTCATTATTATTTGGTTCTAAAGATATTGAGAGGAAGGACCACGTGTATGTACTCATACTTGTTAATTGCGTGTCATTTTGTGTTTAACGCAAATCAGCAACGTGCAAACTGCTGTTGGGTGATATAGTTAAATATCATATCTATTACTTTGACACGCGACCATCTAGGTAGAATGATTTCCGTATATTTTCCTTAAGGAAAACATAAGCGTTTTATAAAATGGGCTGAATGTTCCTACATTCCTATGTGGTGATTGAATTTACTTAGTTCTTCTTTTTAGATCGTTCTAATCTAAACTTGCTTTTGAAATTATTGTATAGGTAGAAATTAGCCTTAAGATTCATAATATTCTGCCTGTAAAATTAGTTTTGTTTGATTTGTGAGACAATTAGGAAAACAATGTTTGCTCATGGGATTCTTCTCAAATGGCTGTTTGCAAAGGATATTGGGTCGTTTGTTTTCCAATATTTGTTTATGAACTGGTATAAGTTATCACTATACAAATACGCGTAAGCAAACTTGGATTACATAAAATGTCAAACAAGCTTTTGTCGGCACAATTTTCCGGTAATGAGAACACAACTGAAATAAATGTTCTTTCACCTGCTTTTTAAAAGGTACCTACTTCAAAAGCACCTGCTTTGCCAACTCAGGCATTATTACAGAAAGAAGGTTTTTATCCTTCACCCGGGGGAAGTTCTTATACCTTAAAATGTTTTCACTGCAACAGCTGAGCAGCTCGGTACCTATAGCTGTTTCGATTGTTACCTACCTCATGCGTATATTTTGAATGATCTATGATGAGACGTGTCTCCTCGTTAATTCAAAAACAAATCGACCTGTGTTACTAGCGGACCCCGCAGACGTTGTCCTGCTGACGGTGGACAACCCTTATCAATAAGGGGTATGAAAAATAGATGTTGGCCGATTTTCAGGCCTACTCAATATGCTCACAAAATTTTATGAGAATGGGTCAAGCCGTTTCGGAGGAGTAAGGGAACGAACATTGTGACACGAGAATTTAATCGAGATATAGAGATTTATTCTGAAACGTATTCTCATTGTTACAGATGCGCTGCAGACTTACCATCGTAGATGACGTCCTTAACCGATCGTTCTACAAACTCGGCCTGGTCGTCGGCAGGAATCCGGGCTACTTCATCATCATACCAGTCCTGCTCACGTTGCTCATGATCACAGGCTACCAACGCGTGCACTATGAGATGGATCCTGAGTACCTGTTCTCACCCGTCAGCGGGCAAGGGAAACTGGAGCGGAGGATAGTGGAGGAATACTTCAAAGTCAACTATTCCCATAGATTTAACGTGGGCAGGATTACGAGACCAGGTCAGTGAATATCGAGTGTATATGGTTTTATTACTATATTTACTAAATTAAGTTTTATAACTCTGCAGATAAATAATAAAAATGAATTGCTGATCGTTAGTCTCAAGAACTTACTCAAGAACGGCCGAACCGATTTGAATACTTTTGGTCTTGAAATGTTCGTGGAAGTCCAGGGAAGGTTTAAAAGATCAGAAAATTTAAAAAAAGCAACGGGCCGGACAACGTCTGCGATGTCCGCTAGTCATCAATAGTTAACTAGAATAATGTGAACTGAGATATACCTACTTACCGTGCGTTTGTTAGGAGGATAGGAAAGTGAATCAGTAACTTATTTAAAATTTTATCGTTTGATCTTTCTACAAAGCCGAAGGCCATCATACAGTGGCCATTTAGATTTTGTAACTTACAACAATAATTAACTTATGAAACTTTGCCTGCTAAGGTACCTAGGTGCTTTATACTTAGAAATACTTGTTTCAATTAATGCATTTCCTGACATAGCTAATTAAGCAAAATTATTAAATCTATTTGGCACCTAATCAGATAATTTATAAATATGAGAATCATTAGTTACATACTTACTTAAATTCTACTTTGAGATGGATTTTTTTATTTTATTTATTGACTTAAACTTTATTCATTTAGATGAGAAAAATTACTATATTTTTGTCCCGATTGAAAAAGAATAAACAAGGTCTTTAGTTAGATAAAAAGAAGCACGGACATAGTGGACAACAAATTGTGTGTCGTTAACGTGATACGTGCAACCTCTGCACCTCGCTCATAAAACATCGCCATGTTTCTAGTTTCTAGTGATCGTAAGCCGGTGTTTGCATACTGATCAGGCGCAAGCCGGCACGCATAATCAGGATCATCATCGATTTATAATTATCGATTAGTCATAGTCAAACGAACCAGATTGATGAAGACAATTATCTCTATAGATAATTGACTTAATCAAACAAAAAAACTAGCGTTTTAACATGTGAACAGAGATATGACCATCCTTCGTAAGATATGGATAAAAAATTAATCGTTCAAACTCGTTTGCGAATAAAGTTGATAGCTATCGAACGGACATGTGTTTATTCTGTTTATGCCTTTCCTTGACTTTAAACATGTAGGTATGTTGTATCGTATAGAATCAACAAACCCTTTCATAATAAAATCAATGATACACTTGTAGTAATAAAAGATAGCGATAGTAAAATGAGTTTCACAACAATCACACAATATTATGAAGTAAGCGGTTCCATTCCATGTTGTTTGAAGGCAATCAAGATTAGATAAGTAATTAATGCAGGCATATTTGATGCTAGTAGGAAACTAGAAACACCGATTACAAGTTTTATCTGTATCGTCTTAAATCCTAAACACATTTGAATCAAAAAACTTATCTAATACAACCGTGTTTATGACGACTAATGGTCAGTCTCAATATACTATCTACATTTGACTGAATGTTTAATAACTGTCAGTTCATACAAAGTTATCAGGTTTAGATTTTTCTATTTAAGTGACAGTTCTATATCTAACTTTTAGTCAACGGGAGATAAGACATTAAAACCGGCCAATAATACAAAAATCAAAAACACCGATCGACTTACCCACGACTCAGACCCCTGAAAACATTTCATTGTAATATTGTACTTATATGTTACAAGGACTAACTATGTAACGAGTCTTTACTCGTTTAATGAAAGGTACCTTACGTACGACGTATCCAAAGTCACACTAAGAAGATATAAACTAGTCGAAGAGCTGTAATACATACTTCCATTGAGTCTTAATAAAAGCTTCTAAAATACCAACAATTTTTCAATAACGTACCTCTTTTAACTTCTGTCAATTTTGCCATCTATTATTCCACAGGGCGATTCGGCCGCGTGATAGTGGTGTCGAAGGATAACGACACCAACATGCTCCGCACAGAGATATGGAAGGAGCTCCGAGAATTGGACGAACTGGTGCAGAACATAACTGTGACCTTGCCCGATGGGGAGACCTTCACGTATAGAGAGGAGTGCGCCCGGTGGGAGGGCCAGTGCTTTATCAACGATATACTTAACTTGGACAAGATCATTGGAGAGGTAAGACATAAGTTTACTGGGAGCATAGTCAGTTATTAGGTAATATACTCCTGTGCCTCGTAAATCCACAAAACTTCTAAAAAAACCAAGCAACTGTCCATCATCTGTGATCAGTAGATACCTTCTAAGTTCAATATTGGCTGTGGAAATACATATTAGATAAGTACAAGATTGAGCATGCCTTCGCTCTGAAAACCTAGGGTCACATATGAGTATAACTAGAACTTATTGTAGGCCATTCAAACTTAACTAAATAACTCAATTCAAAATCTTAACTTCTTTCACCGTATCAAACATCTGCATATTATCGCATTGTAGAGTGTGTCGCAAATCCAATTTGGTGGAAATCCAAATGGTCTCAAACAATATTTACTTATTCAAGTACGCACTTACCCCATTTACTAACTTCATTCGTTTGTCATAATAACATAATCGCGATACTCGCACTAAGAAAACGCGGGGTAAACTAACCTTTTACCGTGACTTGAAAAACGCGTAGATCTACCCCCTTAATTTTACATATTATTATTTGACCTACCCGCTTAAAAAATTAAAATGTAAAAACAGTACAATGTTTACAGGGTACCTATGTCATGAAATTTTACGCGAGACTAAATCGCTGACTGGAATAAGTAGGTAATTCAACTATTCTCTAAACCACAAACATACACTAAACGACATGGGTTAGTGAGAAAACTTAGTCAATAAAAAAGGTCTGTACTGGCTGTTTGAGTTGCGAAGGACAAAACGGGTAAAATGATAATCGACTTCGTATTTCAATGGCTGTTTTTATAGTCCAATGAACCTTCGCAAACTACAGTTAACTTTCAGCAAAAACACCAGGTTGAAAGCTGTCGAACGACACCTTTGCTTTTATTTTGTCGCAAAATGTTAAACCACTCATATTAAAGTAAACGCGGCCACACAAAGACTCCACATTTTATCTGTGTCAGTATACCCGTAAACACATTTACATATTAAAGCAGCAGGTCCACTTTCCATTTCTTCTTACTTTCTTCGAAGTGACAATTGTTCGACATCTTCTGGACAAACTTTTTACACCTAAATTTAAAATGAAGTTCATAACTAACAGAAGTAAATAGTTGGTGTTCGTACATAACATCAATTAGGTTGTATTTACTTGAACTAACAGGACTTTATGATAAAATTAGTTTGGGATGTGTACTAAGTCCACAATGTGTCAGTTTGTAAGTAGTACAAGTACACAGTATTGGGTATTGTTGTGTAGCTAATGATAAGACAAAATCGCGAGTTCAACAATACTTAACAGAACAATGGAATAATCAAAGGTCGCGGCTAGCAGGAAATTCGCGGCCTATACCATTGCCACGTGGCGACAAATTCCGAACACATCGCCCAAGCCAAGGCGTTTAATCGCTATCGCCTAATTCACCAGACCCTTTTAAACAATAGATAATTATTACTCACGAATTAAATAGCTACCTATAACAGCCGGACTAAAACCGCAAGCCGCGACGGATTAGTATTCCGAGACAACGATTATTGCATTTAACAATAGCATTTATTTGTTTCTTGGAATTATTTTGTGTAACACTCGTATAGCAGTAAATTTTGATTTCTTATGTTGAGGAAACCGCTATTCATTTGTCACCTTGCCATAGACACACTCTGTGTAAGTTTAAAGATTTACACCATAAAATTTATGTTCACACTCGCATACATCGCTTGCAGCAAGGTACGATTGAAGCAACAAAAGAATATCCCAAAGGAACATAAATAAGAAGTGTCTATGGATTGCATATAATTTAAGTGATTCAATAATCTTAATATGCATAATCCACGCGACTCGTATAAAATACTGGTAATAAATATGCATTTACCCTGTCAGTTTTTGTACATCTACGCCGTAACATTTTTCACAGTTAAACTTGGTCATTCAGTACCATACCTTTGATCCTTAATAGTAATTAAAGAAAACCGATTAGTCAGTGTATTGGCATTCTGTTTCGCAACATATCGATTGTACGTGTTTGTTTAGCAAAGTACTCGCGTGTAGCATGTTAGGTAGGTAGGTACTGCGTAACCAATTGAATGTCCGTTAAATGTTGATATGCAATTAAGCAACCCATCCTCTTATGAAAGATCACTCAACAAGTGACCTGTTTTTTGCCACTGAACATACATACTAAACGGAATAAGGGATTTTGAAATGTTCAACAACGCACTAATCTTAGCACGACGGACCTTACCCTAGACTTGGTCTAAGTTGCTCTTAAAGCTGAAAAAAGGATTATTTTGCTTTAAATTTCCACTAAGCGACGCCAGCGCAGGAGTCCTGCGACTTTCAGCACTAGCTTTTTCAGGTGATCACAGTTGGTTCCTGCGCTGGCGTCGTTTAGTGGAAATTTAAAGCAAAATAATCCTTTTTTCAGCTTTAGTCATGGATTTCCGCAAAGTAACGCCTGATTCCATCAACTATAAGTTGCTCTTTCCTTTAAGATCCTGAAAGGAACTGTTCTGGAAAGCTGACACGAACGAAGAATTTAGATTTAACAAATTGAATTTATATTGATGTCGTTTATTTACGCGAACATTAGACATTGAAATGATATCTACACTTTGAAATGGTCCGAAGCGTCAGGTTAAAATAAAATGTAAAAGAATCGTGAAATAATCCGTAAAAAATTAAATTAACTTTTTTTTCTAACCTACGCTAAAACCGTTTTTCTTTTCTTTCTGACGTCTTCTTTCTCATTTTCAGGTGGAACGCGGCGAGCTCAATCTCACATTCCCCATCATGTTCAACCCCGTGACGTGGGAGGCACACGCTTTTCCCGTATTCTTCGGCGGGTCGAAAGTGGTGGATGACACCATAGTATCCGTGCCAGCGGTGCAACTGGTCTGGTTTGTCAGGACCGATAACAAATTACAGCAACAAAGGTAAAAATGATTCTTTAAAATAGTACCTACTCATAGCATTGATGACATTGCCTAGCCAGAGGGCCATCATGCTTTCCGCTCACTAGCTGCGTTCTTATTATACCAAAATTTAACAAAATGATGATAAGCAGCGCTTCTTTTGAGCGTTAAGGAAGATCGTAATACATTCATACAGCCGTGGTCATCTAATTAGGGACAGCGATGGTATGGTAGTATCTTTTTTCTTTCAGCTTTTGTATAAATGCTTTTGTTTTTCTAGTACTTTTAAGTATTCAATTGAAAGCTCAATCAGAAAAGTGAGAGCGCTTTATGTGAGGATTTCGTGACGACACTTAATGGCCCGCTTATAAGCGGTGCTATAGCACTGATTTCAGCTGAATCGACGAAATATGGCTTAAATTGAAGAAATAAATTGTTTTCCATCAATTCATAAGCTCTACAGCCCATTCTAAGAGACTTGGGACACAATTTCTGTAGAAAATTGCTGGATTTTAATTAGAACTTTGCCATTTCTATATGCCATTTCATAATCTTGATTCACAATGTCTCATCACAAGAAACACAAATAAGTATGTAGTTAAAGTTATTAGTTTTGATATGATACTTTGTCTGATTTTGAGTTTCCCTAATTAGTTATATAGTCCAGCTATAACATTTTGACATCGATTTATTTTTAATAAAACTATAAATTTGCAGTAGATATTAAAAAAGAAATATTTTTCTCACTTTATTTGTTATTAGTTGAGCTTTCAATTGAGTACTTCAAATTACTGAAAAAGCAAGAGCATTAACTTGTAATACAGGCTGAAAGACTTAATATACTAACATACCACCGCTGTCCCTAATTAGGTGACCGCGACTGTATAACAAGCTTTAATGTGACTTATAGCGATTATTTCTAAATCTAGAACCCTTTATCGACCAATTCGAAGAATTAACACAGTTTAGTACAATCAGGCTACTTTAAACTTGCATTGTTGCAAACCATGAGCGTTTCAAGAGCTAATATTAGCTCATTAATATTATTATTCGAAGTAACAACTTGTTTCCTCTCAAATCTAAATTACGATACGATTAGATGAATTGGTAAATAGCCCTGCGCCTATGGCCCTACATGCAACACCAGGAAACTACGATTGAAGGCACGATACTGCTATAGGAGGAAACATAGTCTGCACGACATTAGTTCTCAAGTTTGTATCTATACCACACTAGTCACTTTTACGATTTGTCCAGAATAACAATACAAGGCAGTTTGTGTAAACAGCCTAACTATAACTTAGATAATGGATCGATCTTGACACCGTTCGAGTAATCGTTTCGAATACTAAGCGCGGTGTATTAGACAAGACTACGAATAGAAAGGTTGCTATCACAACTAATTGTGGGTCAAGATTTTGCAACGCGCTTCCTACAGACAATACGCTCGGAGCGAGCAAACTCTATTTACTTTGAATGATTTCAATTCACGAACAAGCGTGACGTTAATTTGTTGTAAAACAAGAACATGCGCGTTACGTGTCATGTGCGTGCTAGTTGCGCTAGAAACGCAACCTACCTGCCGGCAAACTGAGGCTGTACTCCCTAGCGTTTCGTTTGTATTTGGATCTAACTAGCGCGTTCGCTCGCACGGTTAAGCTTGAAAGAGTGACAAGGATGGCTACATCCAAAACTACGGTCAACGTCTTAGATTAAGGGGCTTAGTCGACTTAACATGATGTAGGATTATATCCTACGAACTATTAAACACAAAATACTCTCGAAGTATTAACACCGGCTAGTTGTAATCTATCGGTTACTAGGGCTAAACTTTTACCAAAAGGTAATGAAAGTTATGTCCATCGAAGCAGAGACTGGTACCGCTTGCCTTTTTTAGGGTTTTCACAAGGTTTTTAAAAGGTTGGCTACTTTAGTCAATTAAAAATCCTTATGATCGATTAACCCTATGATTGGGCATCAATAACCCTATTGTACCCTAAATTCCCAATAAATAATTGCTTTTTACTAAACCCTTACAGAAGCTGTACGATTAAGGTAACCCGTTATGAAGGAGTTACATTTTAAAAGCACTTACTGAAACGAATTAAAATTGTTGAGTTTACATTAAAGTAATATTTATAATTATTTTTGTCTTTAATTGATTGCTAGCTTTATTAGAATCAATGTAAGTAGAAGAGGCCCGTGAGATATTGGGAATATCTCGCGACTGCGACGCGTGGGGAATGGGCGGGGCATTTGATATAGAGTTTTCCAAATCAAAAGTGTAACACTACTGTTTTGGGTAACCCATTTATTGGGTTACAAAAACGATTCTTTGTAATAGGGTTTTCGTTTTAAGCGCTCGCGAAATTAAACAGGTTTTGGGTCCCTGAACCAAAGTAAATTATAAGGAGCCCTACGGTACGGTTTCAGTACTAAAATGCTCAATTTGATGTTAGTATTCAACCATTTCAGAGGTGCAGCATGGGAAGACGCATTTCTCGAACAAGTTGGCATCGCTGAAGACACTGGTCGCTTCAAGCACATCTCCGTCGCGCGATTCGGCTCCCGTACTTTGGACCACGAACTGGAGAAGAACACACGAACTGTCATCCCATTCTTCAGTTCCACCTTCATACTTATGGGCATATTCTCCATCGTTACTTGCATGATGGCCGACTGGGTGCGGTCTAAGCCGTGGCTTGGACTTTTGGGAAACATATCAGCAGTGATGGCCACGGCAGCCGCATTCGGCTGTGCTATTTATATAGGAATCGACTTCATTGGTATCAACTTGGCTGCTCCCTTCTTGATGATTGGTAAGTCAACTTTTTACTCTTAGTAGCGGATAAGTACCTACTCCATGAGGAACTTTTGATAAGACATAAGTTGAAGGCCTATTATGAAAAACGAACCACGAAATTCCGGACGATTCCAAAGTCAAACGATTATGTTATACATTATCGTACGCCTGGTCCTGTTACGAAAATTTTTAATGTTTCGACGCTTCAATGTATTGACCACTAAATGTCAAAATAAGAACTTGTGAAGTGTTCCATAAATATTGTACTGACAAGCAATCCAAATAACATTTCTTGTTTTCTTACAATTCCAGGTATTGGCATAGATGACACATTCGTGATGCTAGCAGCATGGCGCAGGGCATCCCCCAAGCTGGACGTTCCAGAGAGGATGGCGGTCATGTTATCCGAGGCCGCTGTGTCGATCACTATCACATCTGTCACTGATATGCTCTCTTTCTTCATCGGTATCTTTTCGCCATTCCCGTCTGTGCAAATCTTCTGCATGTATTCAGGTAATGAAGTACCTTTTTTTTTAAATATGAAATATAATTTAAGAACTCATAAGTTTTTCCTATCTTGAAGTACAACGCGCATCAAAACATTTTTTTCGCCTGTTTCCTTTCAAATCTCTAAACAAAGCTCTTTTAAAATTAAATTAACCGTTTTTTTTGTGTGTTTCAGGTTTAGCAGTTTGTTTCACATTTGTATGGCACCTTACGTTCTTCGCGGGCTGCGTAGCTATCTCAGGGTACCGAGAGAAACAGAATCGACACACCATCACTTGGATGAAGGTTCTGCCAGAATCCAGGGCGAGAAAAGGTAGAATAATTTTATTAGTACATTGAAGTAAAATTAATTTAATTGCTCTCATTATCCTTGAACATCTCCGTGCGAAAAAATGCGAATCACACATTCATGAATGAATTATTTGAATCGTCTTTGTCAATATTTTAACTGTATGGACTGCTGACAGCATACAAAAGGTTCTCGAACGCTACGAAATGTCTAAACGATATTCTCAGGGCTTTATTCTCGCACAGTCATTTTGCACGTGTATTTTGTGGAGTGCCAACACATCCATAATGATAGTAAAGGCAATAATAAATATTTCACAACATTCACACTAATTCTCTAGTCCCAAATTAAGCTACGAGGCTTGTAATATGGGTACTAGACAACGGATAAACAAACTTAAATACTTTTTTTTGTAAATAAATACATATTATACATAGAAAACACCTAGACCAGTACAAACACACATGTTAATGCACACTTATGCTTGTACTGTGCGGGGATTGAACCCGCGACCCTTGGTTTTAGAAGTCCGTCATGTAGACCACTGCACCAAGCGGTCATCAAAAATAAAGGTTTATGTTTTTTACAGAGAAAAAGTCATTGCTGTACAGACTTTTCTGCACTGGCGGAATCGACCCCGCCGATCCGGACAACCCCGTTGACAACCGGGAACATTGCATCATGGCGTTCTTCCGAACCACCATGGCGGATCTCCTCAACAATGGCGCCGTAAAGGCATTGATCATTGTAGTTTTCCTCGCATATTTGGCTGGCGCAGGCTATGGAGTCACGAACCTCAATGAAGGTCTGGAGAGAAGGAAGCTATCTAAGGAGGATTCTTACTCTGTGGAGTTCTTCGATAGAGAAGATCTTTACTACAGAGAATTCCCTTACAGGATTCAGGTAACTTAAATTTTTGTTATAGGATTTGACACTGCCTTATTTATTTATTTAAAACTTTATTGCACAAGAAATGTACAAAGGGTGGACTTAATGCTAAAAGCATTTTCTGCCAGTCAACCTCAAGGTCATGCAGAAAGAAGGCAATGGGTGCAGTGAAAATTATATAAGAAAGGAAGTGTTTAATAACGCAAAAATAAATTAACTTAATATATAGATATAATATCAATACATAAAAGTAAATATTAAATTATATTATAATACTAGCTGACCCGGCGAACTTCGTACCGCCTTAGCGTTGCAATGATTTAACAATGTCATCGAATGACATTGACATTAGTTACGCGCGTTTTTTAAAATATGCATAAAATATAAGTCAACTAAAGTTTTTGTTATATTACATTATAGTAAGTGGTAATTATGCTGTTAAAATGTAGCTTATATGACACGTTCGTAGATTTACCATAGCAGCGCCATCTATTGATTAGAATTCAATTTACTCTTCAGCCTAAGTAACACGTGGCCGGCTATGCTAACACCAAAAATTTAAAAATAATTGAATTATACGGTATTTCGTTCACTACAAAATAAATTTATTTAATTTTATAGCGTCAACAACACGTGGTAATTATGCTGTTAAAATGTAGCTTATATGATACGTTCGTAGATTTACCAAAGCAGCGCCATCTATTGATTACTTACTCAACCCATTCGAAAGGTATCGACATCTGTTAGAATCATTTGGAGTTAACAGATAATTGTGACTGTCAAATAATAACAGACAAATAATTAGCAATAAATTAAAATTGCGACTATAATTTGAGATTTAAACTATCCTATCTCTCAAGTTGGATCGAACTGCACATGGTGTGCAAATTTTATTATAATCGGTTAAGTGGTTTAGGAGTCCATTGAGGACAAACATTGTAGCACGAGATTTATATATATTAAGATACAAAAAATAAATATCAGTTAATTAATATGGATAATATATACATATATATATATAATATTTATATATGCAATTTATTCATTTAGAAAACTTCGAACTTTTTTCTTGAACGACAACTTCGAGTCTGATCTTAGCCTTAGCCACTTCTAGAACATTTTGGATAAATAATGAGTTTTTTCTTCTCAGGTGGTCATAAGCGGCGACTACAATTATTCAGACCCCAGAATACAAGATGAAGTAGAGCTTCTGACACAGAAACTGGAGAATACGTCGTACATATCAAATTCGTTGTATACAGAATCCTGGTTACGAACGTTCATCAATTACGTTTCGCGAAACAACGACTACTTGAACGTGACGATCGACAACGAACAAGACTTCATACAGAATCTCAAAGAAGTCAGTATTTTTCTTTACACTACACTAGTGCCAGTGTGTTTTGACATCTTCTGATTGGGAGAATACTAAAAAAACGTTTTTCTTTGCAGTTATGGCTTTTCCCCGCCAATCCATTCTCTCTGGACGTCAAATTCAATGAAGCTGGAGACCAGATCATAGCTTCGAGGTTCCTGATCCAAGCGATTAACATTAGCGGGACCAACCATGAGAAAGAAATGGTCAAAGTACTGCGAAATGTTGTAGCCCAGTCGCCTCTGAATGCCTCAGTTTTCCATCCGTATTTCGTTTTCTTTGATCAGGTATATAAATTGATATTTTTTGTCTCTTTTAAAAATTTCATCTCGCTTTGTTATTTAATTATAATTATATTTAATTTGTTTAATTTTCTTTCTAGTTCGAGCTCGTCAGACCAACATCGATTCAAAACCTCTGCTATGGTGCCCTCATGATGATGATCACATCATTTATTTTCATCCCTAACATCCTGTGTTCATTATGGGTAGCGTTTAGTATTATTTCCATCGAAATCGGTGTAGTGGGTTACATGGCACTGTGGGACATCAATCTCGACTCCATATCTATGATCAATCTTATCATGTGTATCGGTTTCTCTGTAGATTTCACAGCCCACATATGCTACGCTTACATGGCATCTAAAGCTAAATCTCCCAACGAAAGAGTTAGCGAATGCTTGTACTCGCTCGGACTTCCAATAGTGCAAGGATCATTCAGTACCATTCTCGGTGTCGTAGCCTTACTACTAGCTGATAGTTACATCTTTTCAGTCTTCTTCAAAATGGTATTCATGGTTATTTTCTTCGGCGCAATGCATGGCCTCTTCCTCCTGCCTGTCCTACTATCCTTATTCGGACCCGGATCGTGCACTAGACAGGAACAGGATATAAAACTGTCCAAAATCGAGAAATGCTACCCCCATCCTTACTGCCTGCCCCACCCCCAGCTGATGCTGAATGATCAAATATTCAACGGCAAGACACTAAATCCGAACGGAGTTTACAAAATTTACGGCGACGACAAAGATTTGGGGATCGGAACATCCGGCGAGGACACCAGCGAGAGCAGTTCAAATCAATCACAGCGACGTCAGATAGACGACGACAGCGGACGTAAAAAGTACGAGGAAGGGTGGAAACGGTCCAGCTACTGTCAAAGTCCGAGCCAATTCCAACCCTCCGGCGAACTGGATCTATACGGACACGAGTTGGACCGGAATTGGCAACGACAGCGTTACGAGGACAATCGTCGAGTGTTCGATAATTATCGGAATGCGCCTGTGCCGAGGTCCAGGGATGACGAATGGGTAGCAGCACGTAAGACAAGTGATGTGGGAATGCCTAGACGAGAAGGCACGTACCGCGTGATGCGCGCGCATTCCCAACACAACTTACACCGGCCACGGGCCCCCCGACGATCCAACTCTCACCACAACCTCGAACACTTGGATTACGTCGCAGAAATGCGCTTTCCCTGACAATGACCCCTGACCCTACGAAGTAACAATTTAAATCGAGTGCTCAATTTGTGGACCAAAGTATTTATACTTCGTAAATTGAATATAAATGTTATTATAAGATATCTGTAGAAAACTCCAGACAGGAAATCCGTGCTGAGATAAACGTTAACGAAAGACTTTCTTGAACTGGCGCGTTGCGTGAGATAAACTGAATTTTGAGTAATTTTGGTAGGTTTAAGTTTAGTCATGAATTTAGGGCGTCATGTATATTTATTTTGACCATTGATTATATTATGAGTGATGATAAGTGTGTAATTGCAAACCTAATTTTGTCCTTACTTTAGTGTAAGACCATTTAAAAATAGTATACCAAATTAACAAATATTTTGATTCATTTCATAAACATTTCAGGCAGTGAAACCAAAAGTATTTTAAAAATAATTTATTATAAAACCACTAGTTCCTACAACTATAAACTAAAAATATATGAAATCAGTCAGTGTTTTACTCGCTCCGTAGGCAATTTCTGGCAGTATTGGTGGTCTATGCTATGTGTAGTTTCGTAATAGTGTGATATTAAGCAATCTGGGTAGATAAGGTATAACTTTAGCGGAATGTGTATATATAAGTGTGTACTACATATAGGCAGGTAAGTATTGTTTGATTAAGAGATGATTTAACATAAATCTGTGTCTAGACAATTCTGTAAATATTAGTTGTGATATGTCTTGCTGCCATGTTTGCACTCTATTTCAGAACTATTTCTACATACAAGCAATAACTACAACTAGTATACACTAGGATTTACATACAGAATCATACATACAATATTATATCATTGCCATTATGTCTGGTAACAGTGATTTTCGGATTTGTATAAATGAATATTTTTGTGACCAAGCTGGTCACACATAATGACTGAATATTGTAAATAATTTGTTTTGTATTAATAAAATTAGTTTTGATAAACCATATAGTGTTTCATTGAGTGATAAAAGAACCTACATTTTATAGTATCAAATGGCAACAAAAACAGATAAATGCCGAGACACACAAGAGATTAGTGCCTCGTATTCGTAAGAAACTGTTACCTCTACCGGCACATATTAGCATCCTGTCTTGGCAAAATGATTTGTCTGATTCAAGAAAAATCTAAAATAAACTTAACGGTTTTCTTTTCATAACATAATTGGGACCAACTAATAATAGAGCCTTAACAAGCTTTAAGGGTAATATCACACGATTTTGAAAGTTAAGCAGTTTTTTGCCGAAAACTTGAATTTCAAAGGATAAATCAAAAGTCATAGACCACTACGAAGTACAATCTTCGTAATTACGATACATGTTGAGTAATCAATTGGGTTAAAACATTGTCAATGTACAGATCGGTTGGCCGAAAGAAAAATTCAATTCAGTGCATCGATCTGTATATTTACAATGTTTTATCACAATAAATGACTTAACATGTGTGTAATAACAAAGTAATTGGGATGATGACACCTATCTTAAATATTGTCAAGAACAAGGTGTTTAAAAAACATAGCCCCTATGAAGTTAATACAACTAATATATTTCAAAAAAGCTGTAGAAAATTTTTAAACACATAAAACGCAATAAATATATGGTCAATTGACTCCGATTTCTGACACATGACCCTGACGTCACAATCATTTATTCCCATACGAAATCTATGGAGGCAGACCGTTTTGACAGATAATAAAAAGTATGTAAACGATTGGTGGTGTCGTCTAGCCAATTCTTTGTAGCGGCCTCTGACTTTTTTTTTATCCTTTGAAATTCAAGTATTCCGCGAAAGACTGCTTAGCTGTCACATTCTTATGATATGCCTTTTATGCAAGTAAACTTTGACATCCATTTTATAATTTTTGAACACATCACATCTTTTTAAATTGATATCCAACAAGGAATACATAACGATCTTTATGGAAGGACTTGTTTAACCTTCTTTTAAATTTCTGTGACTTAACGACATAGAATTGCAATCTTAATTTTACACTGAGATAAAAAAAAGATCGTTTTGTGCTCCTTCTTTATAGATAAGTAACGATAATAAAAGCAGTAACAACTGGTGGGTCTGCAAATGCCAATCATTGCATCGATCACAGAAAAGTAAAAACTTCTAATAATAATATAGTTATTACATAAGTAATAATGTTTTCCAACTATTTGTAGAACAACGAAACTATTTGATGCAAATAAAAAAAAATGAGTTTATTACTTCCAACAAACAAATGATGCAACACTTAATAATAATTACAATAAAAATAAAAACATGGAAGCAATTGGATGCGGCTCAGCTATTGCTGACATATGACAGCGCTGATTTTCAGCCGATTTTAGCCAAATAGGAGTATGTAATCTTATCGCGAAATCGTAGAAATTCAATTGGTTTTCAGTTCACGCGAATGATTTTAAAAATTGTAAAGTTAAATGCCCAGAAATATATTTATTTGTTCTACATATTAGATGGAAAAACTGTCTTACGTCACAATATAAAAAGTATGTCACTCTAATCAAAATAGAAATCCTATAATTTATTGTGTACTCTTCCTAGCAACTGACTACAGAATAAGATCAGATCTTTATCGGCAAACCTTTTGGTAAGATAATCCTGTAGCCGAGTCAATTCTTTTTGGCCTTTTTGCTCACTTGATGCACCAGAATCACTCTGCTTACTTAATATTCGAGTTATAAGTGAGTTTGTATTCAATTCAGTAACATTCTTCATAAACACATCAGTCAGGGTATCAAACGACAAACTCTCAGCAATTTGTTGTTTGGATGATTCTTCTAAGTGCTTGCTCAATTTGCCAACGAAGTCCGGTCTCTGAAAAGATTGAAGAAATTTAAATATATTTTGTTTAAAAGTATAAAGTATTTGATCCTAGCTCTGCACATGTAACAATGTTTATGTTTTCAAATTACTGAATAGACTTTCCACATAAAAGATATCATAAAAGGTGTTTCAATCCAACTGGGTCTAATGGTAGTCACAAATTTTTGCAATAATTATATGTATGTGTGTATATGTCCCAGTAAGATAGATAAAGCCGTAATATTGTTATATCTCTAGTAATATAATTATATACCGTAACATAGTTATACGAAAGCGATTCATTACTATCTCACTAGGAATATAGTTATAAAACGAATATAGTTATAAAATGGTCCAAGTTTAGTGATATACTTATATTACTAGATTAAGTTTAGTGAAATAGCTTTCGGAGTGTGCAGCGCAGGCGGCGCGAAGAGATTGGTTACCCAGAAATGAAATACAGCTTTTAAACATTACATTGAATGATCCTATACCAAATGAAAACTTGTCACTGAGAGAAATATGTTACGGTATATAATTATATCACTAGGGATATAACTATATTACGGCTTTATCTATCTTACTGCGACATATATATCAGTAAGACGTTAGATTTAACGCAAACACATACCTCAGCAATACACATAGTCACCAAATCTTTTGTAGATTTCACTCCACTTTCGTCCGTCTGGGCAGCAATATGCACAATAGTCTTGTCGTCCGTTTGAGCAGCGATATGCGCATGAGTCTTGTCATCTGTCTGTACAGAAGTATGCGCGACAGGCAACTCTGCAGTTTGCATTTCAACATCAGTAAATTCTGAACGAATAGTTTGCATTTCGACATCTACCTTGTCAATAGTTACTGCTTCTGGAGAATTTATTTCTTCCAGAGGTTCAGGTTCAATTGTATTTACAATTGGTTCAGACGTATTTACAATCGGTTTAATTTCTACAGCTCTTTTACAAGCATAATCACTCAGCACCCTTTTAGCTACTTTTATCTTGGGAGCTTTTATGCATAGCCTGTTGACTTCAAGCTCCGTTTTCTTCGCTAAATCACCGACAGTCACAATTTGACCTTCCAATGCTTTCAAGAACATTCTCTTCATTGTCGCCGATGACAACTCACCGGCTATGTTTTCGATAGGATCGTCACAATCTACTAAATCTGGATAAATCGGATCGACGTCATTCAAGTCACTGTGCTTTATAATCTCCACTGCAGGTGTGTCATCCAATGACATAGACTGAGTGACATCAGAAGAGCTCTGCTCGGACTCATTGAAGCTTTCAATCGTCTTCGTAAGCACATTGTCGAGTTTGAACACGTTATCAAGTCTTTTAGGCGATTTAAGAATAACTTGCGAACGCAAGTTCTGTCTCTCTTGGCGTTTCAGAGCTGAATTTTGAGGCGATCTGATGCCGCAAGGTTCTATGTATTTCTGTACAGATACGGTAGTGGATACTGGAGGATCGTGGAAACTTACTCTTTTCCTCTGAAAATAAATAAATAAATGTCAATTTATACAATGCGAGATAAGATTATAAAATTTTAAAATACAATATAAAACACATGAATAATTACTTTGCTTGCTGGTGATACAGTAGCATCGTCTGTAATTTCTGCCAACTTTCTTTTTAAAATAGGTCCCGCCGGGCTGCTATCAGATGTAGGCAATGATCGTTTGAACTTCAAGAAATTTTCGCTGTCCTCATTTTCATCAGTATTATCACTGGTTTCACCGACAGAATTGTATAAAATCCTTAAATTTCTTCTCGCTGGCGTAGACGATGGACTACTCTTCTTAGGTTCATCTGTTTCGGTTCTTTCATTGTTCATAATAGTTTGTAGTCTATCCGGCACGCATAGGCCCAACATATGAGCTGCACGGCCGGTAGGGCGTACTTGTGGTCTATTCTTTTTGAGAGATAGCGACGAACTTGGGCTAGAATTATTATTGGTCCCATTTTCATCCCGTGGCGGTGATAAGTCCCTTTTATCCGGAGAAACTTTATCTTCAGTAAATATTTCAGGCGAGTTACACTTCTCATAAGGCTCCCCATTGCTTTGAACAGGGGATGATAGCTTAACAACTACATAATCACTGCTCGTTTCCGGTGATGGAGACTTATTGTCTCTAACTGGACTCATAGTTTTTATAGGCGATATCTCTAAAGTGTTATCTAGAAAGTCTTTCTTCCTTTGCTCCTCATCTTTGTATGGAGATGACGCTGAATTAGCGTCATCAGTATTGGTCGAGACAATAACGGAAGACTCGTTAATAGTTGACGTAATGTCATCCTCTGTGTTGACATCCATAAAATTATTAGTTTCCTCTTTAGCTTTATTCACATTTTTTACTATGACTGAATTAGCCATCTTGCTATTTATAGGACTTGTTTCGATTAAATTAACGGAATTCATAGGCTGTGTGTCAGCGTCGGCGATTTCTTGCGTTTCTGAACTAATTACAATAACAGGATCGTCATCATCGTTAATAAGAATGACATCGTTTGAATCATCTTTCTTTTCAATTTCATTTGCGTCTATCGGTTGCGTGTCCATGTTCTCTGTTGACTCCAAATCAGTTTTGTCACTTATAGCGGTTCTGTTCTGGGGCAGGATGCTGTCATCTTTGTCATCCAAATCTGCTGTTTGATTTGTTGCTCCTCCACTCGTTTCTGTATTTAGTAAGTCTTGAGTTGCCAAGGGACCTACAGTTGGTACTAAGGGAACTTTTTGGATTACCACTGACAGTTTTTTTAGCGGAGCTTTAGTAGATTTTACTGAAATAGTGGTAATTGTAGAGTCTTGACTACTTTCTATTACATCCTCAGACAAGGGAAGATCGTCTGAAATTTCAGAGCAATTGTCCTGACTCTCGGTTATTGTAAGAGAAACATTGTTAACATCAGTTTTATCTTTTAATTTTTTAAGTGTTTTTGGAGTTATTTTATTGTCGACTTTAGATTTATTTAACTTTTCAGTCAAACTTTTTCTTCTTGTCGTGTTTAAAAGAGTATTTTTCATAGTAGTACTAAGATTTTTTCTCGTCGTACGTTTTTCCGTTTGTATCTTTAAGAAAGGATGTCCTTCCACCATGTCTATAGCCAACTCTTTTTCAATCCGAGATCTTTTTACAGTACTCCTCCTTGCAGATTTAGGTTCAGTTGAGTCCTGTTTTTTCATTGGTTTCGATGTTTTTTCTGTTTTAGCGTTGTTGCTATCACGTTCGCCCTCAATTTGTTTGGCAGTTGCAAGTACTTCTTCCTTTTGTGCATTCAAATTGCTCTCTTTAGGCTCAAGTTGCTCAACATGCGTTTCTTCCGATTCTAAAGTTTCATTAGCTTCGGATAAAATTATAACATCTTTGCTCTCTTGTATTTCTTCAGGTTTCTTTTCTTCTCTTTCGATTACATTCTGAACATCTGATTTTGTTGCCTCAGTAGATATAATATCATGGCATTCTTCAACAACGTCCATTTTATTGTTTTGTTCATCATTTCCTTGAATGTCAACTGATGGTGTTTTGGGTTCTTGTATAGATACTTCACTTACTGGTTCTGTTTGAAGTATGGTCACAGATTTAGTCGGTATGCTTTCAATCACGGCAACGGTCTGTATTACATTTCCATCTTGTTTTACGTTCGGTGACGAACTTTCATCCTCTGCTTGATTGCTGGTCTCAACATCTATTGACTCTTTATGTTTATTATCATCATCTTTTTCCATTTCATTCATCGTTGTTGGGGATGGCGAGTCAGACTGTGAATCATTCTGACTCGAAGAACGTCGTCCTCTTTTCAAAGAAAATATCTCAACATCATCGAACTTCTTTGGCATTCTTTTAACCCGAGAAGGCCTTTCTGAGTTAAGCTTCGGAGGTGCGGAGTTAGCTAAATTGTTGTTGTTATTGACAACCTTAGACGATGGAGTTTTAGGAACATTCTCGATCTGAACAAGACTTTCGGATAAATCTTTACCATCTTTTTGTCCACTTGATTTCTCTATCAGATTCCTTACATTACGAAATACTCTATCTTTCAATGCCATTCTCGGCGATTTGGGGTCTTTAGTGGTTGTTTGTTTCACTTTAGTAACATCGTCACCGAGCTTCTTTTCAATATTAACATTAGTTTCTGTTTTCTCTGAGAAAATGCTTTCAATTATTTTCGGGACTACGTCAGAGCTGGGCATTTTCTTCAGTATTTCAGATGCATTTGTGGAATCTGCTGACTTGCTAACTGAAGTAGATTTACTGTTGGTGGATGATGAATCTTGCGAATCGGTTTTCCAGGTCGTTAATTTGAACTCATCCTGAGACTGAGATAAATCTTGGTAAAGGGCTGGTATGTCCTCTCTTTTGCGTTGGAACTTCTCTTTCTGATTCTCTGTTAACTTTCTTGGGTTAAACTTCCAGTTGGACTTAACAACAACAAACTCCTCGCCGTTTTCAACAACTGTATTTACTATACTTGTTTCCTTTTTCTTTCCTTTTTTGGCAATTTTTTGAATGTCAGGTTCAACAAATATATCACTGTTTTTTATTGTGGCTTTTTCAGGTGTTTGAGATTTGGATTCTGCATTAGTTATAGCAACTTGAACTATCTGATATAAGTCATCATCAGTTTTAAGGTTTGATACCCAAGTTTTTAATAGAGATTTCACTGGGTTATGTAACAAAGGGAACTTTTTGAATAACAACTGAAAAGTCACCAATACATCAATAATTTTTGGATAGTGGGGCTTGCTGTGTAGCACAGGCTCAATGTTTTTCAATAGATTTTCAAAAGCTTTGTATTTGTCTGTGTCCTGAAACATGAAAATATAATAATTGAAACAATTGAAAAACTTTCGCCTATTACAGTTTACAAATCTTATAATAAGCTTCTTACGTTTTCATAATTTGATTCTTTAAAAACAATAATCATAATTTTTAGTATGTTCTCTACAATATTCATAGTGTGATCCACAAGAATCTGATCGTTTTCATCATTAATTTTATTTAACAAACACACAACAGTGTCGACTAACTCGTTCAAATCACCACAAATGGAGTCCTCTTGCATTTCATTTGTGATTAACATCAATAGTTCTACCATTTTGGTATAACCGACAACTGAAAACATTAAGTAGATTAACTTGAGTATATGTTCATTGAAGTTTTAATTTTAATTTTCATAAATTTAAGTGACATCATATTACTAAAGAAGTCATCATTCATCTATCGAAGAAGCAAGCCACCCTAGTTTCCTCATTAAAGATAGTCATGTACAATGCAGTTACTAAACTCACATATACAGCTTCAAATGAGAATTCAGTAACATGTTAGCAGTTTAGCTATATTTGTTGATCACGACCAAGCTGTTGCATTTAGTTTATGAAACAAAAAAATCATAATTTATAGGACATGATTTTCAATGAAGAAGTTACAATAAAAATAAAAAATGCAATAACTTGATCTCATATAATCATTACTGTCTCAATGTCTTTACAATGGCAATGGACTGTTTTCACTGCCACCAAGATTACAATGAGTGGGTCTTGGGGCTGAGTCAGACTTGGCTACTTGCGATAGAAATGATTATGTATGCCTTTTCTAATCATTTGTCACATTATCCTCTCAACATCTTGTCACAATTATAAAAATATTCCTTAATTATTTCGAATGTAATAACAAACCTGAAACCTTTCTCAATTCGTGTTTGAGGATCACCATACACAGGCGAAGCTTTAAGTATATATTTATGTTTAGACTTGTATTCCACAGAGCAGTTGCTATGTCATCCTTCAAGTTATTTCTGAGTTTAGGATACATGTAGTCAATTAATTTACTCCAAACTTGTGAGCAATATTCAACCTGAAAATAAAAAATATTTTTAGCAATATTAGTCACTTTACCAAACATGGTTAGTGCATGGTACAAGTCACACCATATAAGAATAACACTAACTGTCACCTGCGAACTAAATAAATGGTTCTAGTTGGCGGTTTGAAGTGAGGATTGAGCAGGCATTTCGCGCTGCGCGTATGAGAGCGAGCGAGATAGCAACTGCTCCCATGCGCAAACTCCTCCCCTCCAGCGTTTTTTTACGTGACGCCGATTATAGCAGGAAATGTCCAACTTTTAAGCTAAGCTCTTTTTTAAATATTTTTTATATTAAAGAACTACCTACAAAAATGGAATGAGGTGCTTGTGGCGCAGTGGTTTCAGCGCTTTGGTAGTGATACCAAAAGTTAAGCAACCTACTGCGCGGTCAAGTTTGGGATGGGTGACCATTCTAACCATAAAAGTGAAGTCTATTTACAAGCATCTCCGTGCTTCGGAAGGCACGTTAAGCTGTTGGTCCCTTTTAATATCGATAGATATTAGTCGTTAAGCCTGGTTGGAGGCCCTCGGGCAGCTTAATACCATCTGACAGTATGGTTGGTCACTTACCTTACACACACCCCTCCACCAATCCGAACTGAGCCCGCGTGGTGGAGTATGGCTCGCACCATCTCATAGTTGAGGTGAGGCCTGTGACCTACAAAATATGTATACATGCACTTACATCAGTAAAGAAATTCTCTGGTTTTAAGGGCCACATAACTAAACCAGTCAATTTTTTGACATCTTCATATTCCAGCTCATACACACACTCTGCAAGGGATGTCAACAAATATGATAGGTTATTCTGTGAGGTGGTCTCGTCCAACTCAAGCAACCACGACAACAGCTTTGAGGTGCCTTCAATTTCTTTGTCCAAAACGTAAGTTGCCAATGGCTTTAATGTATTTGATAGAGTTTTGGTGTCACATCTGAAAATAATTAAAGTGTCAATTTTTGGCTTAAAGTACATCGAGCCTAAAAGTAAATTATAAGATGGGTTTATCTTACTTTCTGTAAAACATGCTGAGTGATTTGTCCAGAAGCAGCAACAAAATTCTTTGAGTAGGTCCTTGTGGGTCACGGGGTTTTAAAAGTGGGCTTATCTTTTTGTCATCAAATAATGATGTTATCAAATTTAAAGCAACTTGAGAAAGTGTCTGGTCCTAAAACAAAATCATATTAAATAAAAAAACTGTTACCAAATAGGTGAATATAACAAAATTACCATTCTACAAACTAGCCTGCATTAAGTATGTAATCATTATTGATTTTAGTCAACTGTTGGCTATGAGTATGTAACAATATGATGTTGGCCAACTTTTTATTATGCCTTACTTTAGTTGATAGAGTAGAAAGAAAATCATAACAAGCAAGAACTTATACTAATAGAAATATACCTTTATATAGTTTTCCAATACACCCAGCAACTCATTAAGCAAGTCTTTTCTAATGTTATTATCTGGCAATTCAGCAACAATTGAAATGAAAGATTTCCAAAGGCATGTGATTTGTTTCATTGTTATTCCTACATCTTCATTGAAAATGAATATTGCCATCTTTAAAGAATATACCCAATCATTCCAATAGTCAACTAATATTTTTTTGGTGATAATTCTATCATTCAATTTGGGTACATTGACACAGCCACTACAGCCTGAATGACCAGTTAGCTCAACAAACATTTCCACACACTGTTTCTTTATCCCTGCTGACAACAATCCCGGCACGAAACCAGGCTTTTGTTTCCCAAAACAGTAATTTAAAAATGAAATGATTACTGTATCAACAAATTTCTCCAGTCTTGTTTGAAATCGATGAATCAAATGCCACCAGGTTTTCAGTTTGGCTAATGCTGTTTCTTCCACTTTAGCATTGTTTGATTTGAGGGGTATTATAAGTAATTTCAGTCTTTTCACAATATAGTTTTCATTGGTTTCATTATGAAAGTTGTCTATTAAAACATCCCAGCACTGGAAGGCTCGACACCTGTTGACTACATCCATTTTGAATGCTGTTTCCACAACAGGCAGCAAGGAATTAATGGGGCTACCAACTGGGCTAGTTATTTTAGTGATTTGATTTTTGAGTAACTTTATACAGACTATCCACAATCTGTGCCAATTTTTCCAACCATTTACTAACATTAGTTTCATCATAGCTGGATACCTGAAAAAAAATAAACATAATTTTAGCATGCATGTACTGTCAAGTATCCTTAATTTCTCAATGGATTGAAAGTAATTTAATAAAAGGAAACACTTACTTCTGAGGTTTATAAATGCATTCAAATAGATTATGCCAATGAGGATTATCATCATAATTTATGGAAACAAGGGCCTCAGTTAACATTTCCAAAGTTTCTAATGGTCTTGAATTTAGTACATCATTTTCTATGCCATTTGCAGCAAATATTGTTGGTATGAGTTTAGTGAACCATGCACTTAAATTTGCTTTCACAAAGTTAGTTTTCTTCTCTGGTGGTAATATTTTTAATAATTTCTGAATTAACCCACATGGCTGAAAATTTATAATAATATAATGTCAAGCATCATAATTACACATATAACACAAGATATTAGCTATTCTATTATAGTTAGATGTCTATTCTAGGTAGATGAAATATATTTAGCAGTATGCTATGAATATTCTTTGCATTAGTAGGCAAAAAAACTCAATAAATCCTGGAAAAGCTTCAGAATGAAACCTCAAGAGGTTACAAACAAACAAAAAAAAATCCTTACCAATAATCTCACTTCTAATGGTACTTGCACATGACAATACAAATTTAGTATTTCCATTACTTCTGTTGAATTCACCGCCACTTCTATCAGACTTTCATTTGGATATAATAACACTGTCTCAAAACACATTGCTTGCATTGTCTCCACTTTGCTGAGCAATGCTGTGGTTTTGATCATGTTCAAAATTGCCATTAAAGATGGCACTACGTCCAGTGTGCTTGCAAAATATCCAGACTGCAATAAATAGAGGGGCTGTTAAAATTCATTTCAAAAAATTGGGCTAACAAATGATTTTATAAAAACTTTTTTTGTAAATTGTGCAATATATACCTTAATTCTTTTCAATATCAAGCTTATGATTTTCATTGCGAGGAAGGAACACTTCTTGTCATCTTGAAGCTCAACTATACACAAATCCATAATCCTTTTTAATACTGACTCACTTATACAAGTATCATTCTCAAGTGCTTGTATGAACACTTTGTAGTACTGACTGCGGGCCAAAGGTTTCTCCATAACTGGGTCTTCTAAGAGGTCTAAGGCCCTCATGAGATCTATTTTGCTTTCTTCTGGCATGTTTACTAAAATCATGGTAATTATTATTAATTTTTACAAAAAGGATAAATGCAGTGAGTCTGCAATATACCTCACCACCTAATTCAATAATATAATAGGTATAATATATAAATTCAAGTCATTCAATATCAAAGTTTCATTGCATTGGCTAAATGCAAAACCTGTAAAGACTGTTCTGCAAGGATTCAATAGCTAGGTTATAGTAGTAGAATCATAGTACCTAGATAGGTACGTCAAACACATTCTTGTCTAATCCAAAGTAAGTACAGACTGTAATTTAGAATGATATTCAATGAAGGGGTATTTCATGTGTATATTCAGAAATACTTTGAAAATGAGCCATTAATTTTATAAGATGAACCTATCTTATTATCGCGGGCTAAAAAGAACATACCTGGCTACCTGCCTAGCGAACGCGAATGCGTTGATCGTGAAAACTGTCTTACTTACACTATAAAAGTACAAAATATTTGGAATAATGAAATCGCAACCACAAAATTTACTGGGATTACCTGTTTTTATATATAAAAGTGCGGTATTTATAAGAAAATACTTGAAACCATTTCACGAAAATTACCAACGATCACAACGAAAACGGTTTTTGACGTTTGTAGGCATTTGGGCGCGAATGTATAGTCTTAAAATTTTACAATGTCAAAGGAAATTGTAGCCATACTGCCTATAAAAATATAATTTAGGAGTTCATTCCCTATTTACCTATTTAATTAAATAAATATTTCAATTCTAATTTCAGGTAAGAATATTGATTTCTTAAATAATTAATCAATTATACAATTCAGGAATGGTTCGAGCGCGAAGCTTAAAGTACAATTTTCTAACTTCACATTCCAAGTTACTTCTCCACAAGAAACATTAAGAATATCCGCGAATTCAATCATTCATAGCATTGAATAGTAGTGGTATCTCGAAATAGTGCTGATGAAGGAATATACAAAAATGGGAAAGGGAATTTACAAAAATGGTATTAGTTTCAGCAAAACCAATATTTCCATCAAAACTCATTTTTTTTATTTTCGTATTAAGTATTTCGTTCACTAAAATTAAGTTATACCCAATTTTAATCTTTAGATAGGTAATTCGTTATTTCCACGCATGTAGCGTTGAAAGCGGATGGTATTTTCTCGCTCATACTATCTAATGTAAGTAAAAAAATGTTTTCCAAGTTTGCGTGCGAAATACCCGATGACGAACATTCTATGTGTGGCTCTTGCATCTTTTCGAAACATTGCGCACGCGCCGCTTTTCAAGTCAGGTGCCAGGGCGCGCGGTCGCGCAATCGCTGCTCGTAACTCAAGCACACACGTCTCCCGCGCCCGCTGCAACGCGCTTGTCGAACGCTCGCGTATATCGTGCTAGGAATAACAATCGGCTACATTAAATAAGATTCCATATGTGGATAGGACGTTTTGACTTGTGGTAATGGTGTGCTCCAACAAACCGGACGGTGCGTCAGTGTGCAAAATATCTTAGCGGAGTGTTGACTTCGTATTGTTAGTGATGCCGGGCAACGCTGGGAGCCCGTACTGGGCCGCTGTAGACTTCGACAGCGAAGGAGACGAGGATCAAACGCCTCCTCCTAATCACCGGGTCTATTTGGACCCTTGGGACTCAGAGGCTTATGGCATTATGCAAGGGCAAGGGGACACCACAGGGGAGTCAAGTCAAGGGGATAATTTTAATTCATTCGCTGGCGAGCCCGTTAGTGCTAGCTTTTATTACGTGCCGACTAAGAACTATGACTCGTCTGAAGAGGCACCTGTGGCACCTCCTCGGAGGATAACCCCTCCAGAAGATATACCTGACTATGGAATGTATGGAAGGAAACTAACCCGATCTATGATAACAGACTTTCAGCCTGACATGGGGATTTACGCGGAAAGAGTAATGCGTAAGTTACTTTTTTCAACGCTCTTCAGCTTATAAATCCCATAATAGTTTCTCAGCTCATTTGTAAAATGCAAATTACGTGGTTCAAGTTAAATACCTGTTTTAAGATAAAAGGAACTTTCCTTGCTATCGTCCTATAGTTTGTGTAGTCTAAATACGATACTCTATTATATTTATCGAGACGATCACTTTCTATCTGTATGTTTTATCAACTTTACAAATGCAAATGTCCTTAGTCATTAATATCCCGTTAAGCACCCGCAACCTAAATAACGGCGACTATTTTATCAACTGTAAACTAGTTCGTAGCTACAATGTCTCGTTTTAAAGTGTTTATCTACTTTTAAGCGGTTTTAATGAGGAGTCAATACTATGTTGACTGGCTTTTTCAGTCAAACTCATGGAATTTCATTCGCCTTGGCGCACGTGTCATAACGAAGACTCATGTCAGTGATAACTTTCGCTTTCAGGGGAAAGAAGAAGGTCCATGTACATTGATGAGCCGGTATACGCGCATCATCCTGTGTTGTATGAGCCCGTCTATGGGCACATACCTCCTCCTGCAGGGTACATGCCTCCGCCTCCGAGATCTCGCATGTCTTTGCCTCATCATCCTGAATATGTCATGGCTAGTCTTGGATACGGCAAGCAGAGAAGACACTCTAGGTAAGAGTTTAAATTTATTGTTGTTCTGTTCTGTTTTTAATTGATCATCAGTTTTAAGCTGTCGTTAAGTCAACCACGATTATGATCTCTGGTCGTTACTAACCTTTTTTTAAAAAAAAGAAGTATATAAGACTAACATAACTTCCGCTTAGACCGACTGAGGGATATGTGGGGATCGATCTCTGCTTCACAGGGGCGAGGTCTACCCACTGATATCAACCTATGCCCTTTCTTAGTATCAGGTACACTGGTGTAGCCAGGCCTTACCTATGCAACACCCCAACTGAACACTATCTGCTCGCTTAGCGATCTCTCTTCAAACCGAACCACCCCAATGCGGCTTTGCTACTACATTCAAGTGTACCTACCTACACTGACTAAGTTCTTCAATGACAACAAAAGACATAAATGACGTTAAGAGTTACCGAAATATTGTTTACCTTCTAAAAGCTTTGCTTCTTACACAATAAGTACTTACACACAATATTAATAAGGTCGTGATGTACAGAGCAATTAGGATACAGTAATTAGGGTCTCCAAAGTTTTTTGTTTGATGTTTCAGTGTTGTATTTTTCTTTATTGCATCACTAGCGGCCGCCCGCGACTTCGTCCGCGTGGATGTTAGTTTTTTGCGACCGGGCTTCATACAAATTCGCAACCCCTATTTTATCCCTTTGGGGGCAGAATTTATCATATGTAGTAATATTTCTATCCTTCTTTACCTTCCAAGTAATGTTGAGTCAAATAAAAAAAAGTCCCATTAAAATCGGTTTAGTAGATTCTGAGATTCAATTTCCTGCCTGCCCCCTAAGTTCATCGGCGTGATTATTTATATCCCAGTTTACTCTCCAGGTGATACTGAGTCAAATAAAAAAAGTCCCGTCAAAATCGGTCCAGTAGATTCTGAGATTAGCCCGGACAAACAGACAGACAGACAGACAGACAGACAGACAAAATTTTTAAAAATTGTTGTTTTGGCTTCTATTACGGTAATTAAGACCCCCTGTAACAATTTTTCATAAAAATCTTCAATGTACAGAAATCGATCTTTTACAGTCTTATTATATGTATATATAGAAGATTGCAATTTAACGATTATTTGATTACCTAACAAGAAAAACACAAAAAATACTTCTCGAAGCAATTTTGTGATTATCAAGATAAAAATGAGGTAGCGCTGGCACCTAGCAAGTAATTTGTCTACCTTCTATGCGACCTGAAAGTCTTAAACCATAGCGACTTGCTTAACGGCCCTCAATAAGGTTCGTCAATTGATATAATGTCCTAGCCGGATAGAGGTTGATACATGCATGTCATACCTAATAATTTGCGTGCAATAATTAGGCAATCGTCCATCCAAATGTAAATAGCAACCTTGTGTACATACACAGGCGAATTGATGACTGCAAGAGTTTCAGTAATGTCATTGACCTTGACGATGGCGGAGAAAAATGTTAAGTTACAAACCACAAAATTTACGTCTGTGCAAATAGACGTAACGAAGTTAAGAGCGCATTTATGAAGCATCGTTACGCGTCGTGACCACGACACCCTAGAGACGACAAACGCGCGGCCTGCGCAGGCGCACTAATGAGACGTACTATAAATGGATATCATGCGCGGAAAACATTTTTAGACGATTTCTACAGATGTCATACCGTACTTAATAGCTAGCGTAATCTTTACCACTTCACTCTCTCGATAGTGAAACGTCATTAGGAAACTAAATTGCTTGCGTTAAGTACCCTCATTATGAGGGCCTCATAAGTTATTGATGCCTATAAAAGTTGTAACTTAGCGAGAGTGTTATGTCATTTATGACAGGCTTTTTATTATAAGCAGTTTGTTTCGTTAATTCGACAATCATGGTAATGTTATTATCATACAATAGTATAAATTGGTAACTGTGGTTATTAATAAAAAAAATAGTATGAAATTGCGCAACGTCATAAGATGCGTATTTCTCATTGGTTGTAATAATCATTCTGAGTTTTATAGATTCATTTCATAGATAGTAACGATTATGATCTTATTATATTATGTAAAAAATAGAGCTGAATGGAATAAGGTCCTCAGCCGCTCTACTACCGATGAGGTAGTCAGAGGTCAGAGTCAGAGGTAGGTAGAGGTGTCGTTTCCTCTATGAACTAAACGTTCTTTCCATCTGCGTCTTTAATCTAGAGTTTAAATACAGTTCTCTAGAATAAGGGAAATATTTTTGTGAATATTCTCTGCTGGAATTTATGAATTATGAGCCTTAAATGTCGGTTCTAAAAGCAGTTTTACAAGATTACCTGGAAAGTTCGTTACACTTAGTTTTCTTTACGTAAAGTAATCTTCACCTCGGAGGGGCGTTATTTGTATAATAACAACAGTCCGTGTGAACGTGCACCAGTTTTTTGTTTCCTATAAATGAAAGTTGAATTTGTGAGAGAATCGTCTGCTTAGTGAAACTCTTTTGCATTGACCTCGGCTTGACTGTTCAATATTCAAAAATCCTTTGGCATCTTGAGGTCAGTGACATTCGCACATAAATGAAGAGTGAAGACCACATTTTACATCCTTGTGAGAAAAAACAGGAATTAAAGTATAGTAATAATTTTGTTCAGTCCAGTTTATATTTGCAAGACATATCTACAATTTAGTAACTTTTGAGTGTTTTGATTCATTGGGTAGGAGATAATAAATCTAGACTTCTAGACTGAATATCTCCTTTAATTACTTAGTCTTTAGATTAAGCATTGTAAAAAAGTATGCTTGAAAATGTTTAGTCAAATGTTTATCAATATTAATATAGTCAAAATGGTTGCGGATGCTTATTGCAAAACGGAGAAAGCTTGCGATTACGGAATCAATTTAGTATGCAGTTTAGTGGAAATGCAACCAACTTGTGGCGATTTCGTTCACTGAACACGAGTAAACAAAAGTTTAATCACTACGAGCCACTGCAGGTGCTACTAAGTATAACTACCTTCATATAATGATCAGTGGTTACTGATTACATAAGGCCTAAGTGCTTGCCTGAGAAGAATACACAATTGCTTATTCCCTAAACTGGCGTACCATAAAATTATTTCGGTAACACGCCACTTTCTAGGAACGAGTTACGTGAACGCAACTTTGTGCTATAAATTCAGCGATGGCTAGAAAGTCAGTGAAGCCACACATGTTGGGGCATATTTAAAAGCCGTCATAAATCGTAAACATTCGCGAATTAGTGCGGATCGGAGTGTAGGAGGAAATCACTCGATTATCTAACTATACCGCCTCTGATCGTATTGACACGGATGAGATGTTGCACAATGGTGTAGATACGAGTAGAACAAAAGTCAACTAAACGTGCGATGATGAAGTGGATTGGAAATTAAACACTTGACAGTAGATTTTAGCACAATGATGTGCAAGTCACTATTATAGACGTAATCCAAAAGTGGAACGCGTTAGATGAAAACAAAGATGTAGATTAGAACACGAAAAGAGTGTATGGAATTACCTAGTTGGCTGTATGTCGTAACAATGAAGATGATTTTTATTACAGTACTTTAACGAGAACGAGAACGTACCTACATTACATGATTTTATTAAAAAAAAAACTCAAAGTTATACAGTTTCCTCCTATATCAGAAATTAATAACTACTACATCGAACACGAAAGTAAACAGCAAAACAAAATGGAACTTCGACTTACTTAGCTATTTAATCAATCGTCTTTTTCTATTTTTTAATTTTTGATGTAGTACGTTCTTGCGTTATATTAAGAATAAACAGCCTTGTAATTGTAACTGCCTCGTTGGTGTAGTGACAAAATTTCTGCCTTACATCCGAGAGGTCTTGGGTTCGAATCCCAGGTCGAGACAAAAATTGTTTCTGTGATTTTCTGTCATGAATTTCTCAAAAACAGCTCGGAGTCGGGAAGTTGACGGTGTTTCACCCCCGTGCCTCGGAAAGCACGTTAAGCCGTTGGTCCTGCGCCTGATCTCTCTCCGGTCATTTCGGATTGCCGTCTCACCGAACTTTCAGAGTGATGGAACAGTGAGTGCACCTGTGTATTGCGCTGACACTTGTGCACTATAATATCTCCTGCGTAGTTGATCTCTGTTGAGGTTGGCTGCCGTGGTCGAAATCGCCCAGGAGGACTATTATTATAATAAATAGCCTTACTCGTACGTATATAGATGTTAAAGAACCTTGATAGCCCTAATGAACTTGAGCTCATTACTATCATTCCTGTAAATATGTGCATTTTAAAATAGTACCTCCTAAAATTAGATTCAGAATAAAATATATTATTTCAGGTTGACAGACGCGTACGACCACTTACCGTACGAGAGTTTGTCGCCGGAGTATGAAGATTGGGCGCGGCCGCTACCGAAGGCGGCCCCTGACAACTTCCACCTCTCCAGATACGGGCACCTCCAGATTGACTACTCTTGCAGTTGGAACTCGCTCGACAGACTTATTCGTAACCAGTAGCTGTTATTTCTTTTAGTGAAGTTCGTAGATATTAACCTGGTGTTTTACGTGCTCTTGAGTTAGTGATCAATGTTAGCAACGCGAGATGACGCTGAAATCTTTCCAAGTTACCCTCCTCTTGGTCGAATTGACTCTCTTTAGTTTGGATTCGATGCAATAGCAAGTTGTAAGAGACTATCCTTGTCGCAATAGCGATGCTTTTTCTATTTTTATTAGAGATAGGTTTGCTCTTGCTTTAAGTCTAAGCCCAACAAGGCAAAGCTGAGTCTACGATGGAGCGAGCTCACCTAGAAGATGCCTGTTCACTCTAGTTCACTTTTGTCGTTAACATAGAATGCCAAGGCTTCTACACAAAGTAACATTCCAGTTACATTGTTCTTTGTCTAGGAACCTAGATTTTTGGGGAATAGATTACCTATCTGTAAACAACTGGTCACATTGAAAGTATTTTAGTGTACATAGCCTTTTATGTTTTCTGGTTAAAGAAAACAGACTGAACAAATTTGAGTTGACGATGCTGAAATCAGTTATATAAATCCTTATAATTTTTAACGCATTTTGAATGCTATCCGAAATGCATGTGTCAGTTGTGTGCAACGTGGAATATTAGTTTTAAAAAAGTGTTCAAGCAAGTCCGGAAAATTACATACTTCCCATGAACTCTCACCATGAGAAGTGGTTAATATTTATAGTGGTACACAATAGGTGCATACTTAACCGGTTTTTATCTTTGAGACCAGTGACAGGTCAAGCATGGAGTATGTATGGAACATAGGAAAAAGTTACTTGTATTGTAGGTATTGTTGTTAATCTTTCAAGGATGGAACTATACAACAATTAAACATCCAAATAGCCCTTGGATGTATGTATAATTATATTACCTGAAATAGTTGACTGCGTCTCGTTTTTGTTATATTTAAGCGTGTTTCAATAAGCTATTTATAACGATTACTTACAACAATGTAGGTAATATGCCAGTTTTTTAATCGTACGATTGTGACAAAGCTCTCTCCTTCGTTTCTTCAAAAGATTAATGTTATCGTCATTTCCTTCGTTGAAATATTATGGTTTAAGATTTACGAGCATTATGTCTTAGTTAACTTAAAAAGTTTGGGTGTAAGATCACTCTCAGAACTCTTTTTTAAACCAAAGTATTGTTGTTTTAGGTTGTAAGTACCACATGGTCAAAATAACCTTGATAGGATAGAAAGGTTTGTTTCTTAAGAATAAATATGTACTTATGTAAATTTTACTTTCAGTTGTAATTTAAAGTACCCACACTATATTTTAGTTATATTCTGACTAATATCAATTATCATTGTAATTGTTACATACTTAGTTAAATATTTCAACATTAAAAGACCAAAGAACAAATGTAAATATTTTATTGATCCCTTTCCTACCTTCCTTCCTCTTTGAAATAGATAACGTATTTTGATTAATTAGATACCTTTAAATAAGCTTAACTTCTGTTTCGTAGGGAACAGCTACAAGAATACCTTTTAATTTGATGTTTACTTGTTAGATGTGAGTTCCAAAATGCTTTAATTGGTCAAGTAAAATTACAAGTAGTCGAGGTCTGCACATCAGCGCTGCTCCACAGCGCATTTCTTTATGCACTGCTGCCGTGCAGATATCTAAATCTGCGCAAGAGACCGCTTTCTTAGGATTATTATCATCAGATTTCTATTTATTATCATGGTGTGGTTAGCTTTCGACATTCCATATTATGGAGAGCTGTTAAGCTTTATAACATAATCCACACTTTCACTGAAGTCGTGAATATTGTGATATAGAGTAATCATTTAAGTAACAGACTTTGTAACAAAAGTGGCGTGCATACCTATGTCGTGACAGTAAAAAGTAGATAATATCAAAGAAAGTGTAACGTAATTCCGTGCTGCAATATCACAATGTTTAGTAATTATCCACAGTCTGTGCAATATCGCCACCATGCTCTTAAAAAGTTTATAAAAGTCTCTGTCCGGGAATGAGCGAATATGAGGAAAGACTCTAAACGGTTTCATTTGGGACAGCTTTTAAAATACTTATGTCATTCCCTTTCATATATCCCTTTTATACATATAGTAGGACTACGTAGACATTTGTTGACGATAAAGAATAGGTATATCGGACCACGAAGAATAAATTGACACTTGTTTGCACGAAAGAAATTTAACTGAGCCATAAATACCAAACACATAAAATTGTCGTAATATTTAAGATGCCCGACCACCGGAACAACCGCTATAAGCTTTTTCCATTATTATTTTATCTAGCTGAATAAAAGCCTGTTTGCTTTCTAGCGGTTTGATGTTTACTTCCGAATCATGTAATCAGACGGAAGTACAATATTGAATAGGAAAATTCTTGGTACTAGACAGAAGCTGAAGAGCATACATACGTGGCTAGAAAAACGTCGCGTATAAGGAAACTTCTTTATTGAATGTAAAATGTAATAAAGGCTAGATGACACCACCAATCGTTGACATACTCTTGATTATCTGTCAAACGTCTGCCTCCATAGATTTTGAATGGGAATACAAAAACGTGACGTCACGGTAGTGTATCAGAAATCGGAGTCAATTGTCCAAATATTTATTGAATTTTGTGTGTTTAAAAATTGGTTTCGACAACTTTTTGGAAATATACTGGTTGTATTAACTTCATAGGGCTATGTTTTTTAAACGCCATGGTCTTGAAAATATTTAAGATAGGTGTCATCATGCCTATTGAAATAAACTGATTATTTTTTAGAACATAGATAAAGGGTTACAACGATTTCAATATTATAATGTGAAGTTAACTAGCGTGCATCACTGCGGTCACCCATCCAAGGTTAATCGCGCCCCTAATTGCTTAACCATTGCATACTATTAAGTTTCAAGCCTGCATTAAATTCATGCGCATAATTTGTTTTAAAATCATAAACCAAATTAATAAAAGCAATTCACGCTTCAAGTGATGTACTTGCGCGTTCGGAACGTTCTAATCTAGGTCATAATGTAACTTATGAATAGTAAATGTTATAATGGTTTTTTCATAACCGCATTCTTATTCGGTACTATTAGATAAAGAAACACAAAAGTAAGATAGACCGACAATAGATAAGAGTTAATTAACTTTTTCGTTAGAAATAATGATAGTAATACTCATGTTGCTTGGTGTTTCTTAGGAAATACTAAAACGGATGAAACATTACGTAAAGATCATCTTTTGTAACACTTGATGACATAGGAATCCCTGCTATATTGTTATTAAATGTTAAACACTAATTAAATTGAAACGTTAAAAGTTTATTAAATTACAAAGACACAAATAATATTTAGAAACGATCATGCTAGTAAATAACTTGGCTTGCTTGCTGGATTAAATTAGAAATCTTGAAAATCTTTCTCGTTGTACAGTTTCCTTTTCTTCGTTATGTTGAATTGGCCTTTCTTCTCGACCTTAGATGCGGGTGTTTTATTGCCATAGTACATAACCTGTAGGGCTGCCGGTTTGGCCGCCTTATTCTGGCTAGCAGACGGTGTGTACTTGCCCTTACCTTCATACACCGGTTCCAAGTCACACGCAGGATAAGGGTCTCGACTCACAGAATACGGACGCTCCACTTGACTCTCGTACTGGGGATATGAACTTTGCGCTAAGTACTGCTTGAATTGACTCTGCTTGAGTTTCTCTTCAAGCTCTTCCAATCGCTGCAAAAAATCCCAGTGAAAGTGGATTGTTAAACGGACTGCAATTAAGCCTGAGCGGAGATCTCATTAATGCTCTCATGTATTGTGTTTAGCCATTCATGTCATGTAACTATAGGTTGGAAATGCATAATTGTAACATTGGGAATTTGTGTTTTTTTAATGTAATTGTGTGAAATCCTTAGTTCTATGGCTGATTAAGTACGTCGTTCCGATGAATCGAACGTGCTTTGTCTGACATCTGTATGCATACTTATTATGAAACGAAAACTTAATTTACATTCATTATTAAAGTCAGTTTTTTTGTATGAGGCCGACAGTAGAATCATTCAAGCAGATATTTTTACTTTTCAAATGTTTGGCTGCGTAATTCCATCCATTAATTTCTTATTCGTAAACGAAATTCACAATAAGATACTTTGCTAGCGATTGGACTGTTTTTTGGTCACAAGAAAAGATAATGTTTTTTTCATTATCTTTGGGATAATGTTTTTTCATTATCTTTGGGATAATGGTTTTTTCATTATCTTTGGGATAATGGTTTTTTTCATTATCTTTGGGCGACGATAGCTTCTAGGCGGCAGAGGGCTGATAGTTCGCTTTGCATGGATCTATCCGACAAAAGGGAAATAAGACACCCTCATTGACACCCCATTTGACATTATTGAGTCATTCCCTTAGTGCGTTAAGTCTTACTCTAACGCTGGGCGACGGATGGAAAGCATGCGTTAACGGATCCTTCGTGGTCTTCCGTGTGCGTCTGAGTAGAGGTAAAGAGAGCCCCAATGGACAGTTAAGAGGACATTCTCTTTCTGTTTGCATTAAGTAGTAGTACTAAGGTAGGTAGTAGTGAGGTAGTACTAATCAAGAAACAAAAGTCTAAGGCGTACCTGACGCTTACGTAAGTTAGGGAGAAAAGCATGAGGCCTAGAGGTTACTTACTAACTCCGTGGCACCACTTCCTGAGTGAGTAGCGTTGCCTGACGTAAGGTGTCTTGTTCTGTATACATTACCTGATGGTAGCGTAAACCAAAGAACAAATCTGAAAGACTGATATCAAGCAGTTATTTTGACTGACTGGTAGTTAGTAATATAAGATCTTACGCGTCTGTAAGCATCGATGTTGGAGTCGGTCCTGGCTGCCTGCCGAGCCAGCTGTTCTTGTAGCTGCGCGATCTGGGATGTTCCACGTTGGATCTTCTCCTCATACTCCAAGACTACGATGTTCACCTGTTGATGATGATAGCGAGTATGGTCAGACGATAAAGCAGGTTGGTAGGTACATACGAGTAATAATAACTAAGAAACCTAAGTTTTGTGTGGGTCGTTGTCGTGGCTAGGCAGCAGGAGGGTCATCTCGATTTACAAAGTCTGGATGCAAAAGGCCTCCATTATACGTTCATTTGAAAACCAAATATTTTTTGTAAACAGTTGTACGCTAATATTAATTATAAGAAATGTTAAAAAATCGTGTAGAAAACACTTTTAAGCCCAGTGTAGGTCATTTGGAGATACCTAAAAGAACATTAAAGGTTCTTTTTGTAACCAATCGTGACGAAATGACAGTTATTTATAGGTCAGTATCTTGCAGTATTTATATTTTGAATACTCTTCAAATTCAGACAAACGATTAACCCACCAATTTTCATTAACACGCACAAACTATTGTTAACATTTCTTATAATCGAACGAAACAGGCTGACATAGATGGTAGGCGAATATGGCTGACGCATCATTACCGGCACGCATATTTGGTTACCCACCGAAACTTCCTCGCTGCCCACACTAGACATGCTACCTGCCTACGCTGTACAATTTATCATAATACGCATGGACGTAACTGTTAACGTGTTTGAATAGGAATATTACTTTACTTAAACTTACAATGTTAGGTAACTTACTAATTTGACGCTTTGATATTGTTAATCTTTAAAGTCATAGCAAGTTTGCTATGATTTTAAAGATTAACAATTTAGGTACTTCAGTATTTAAGTACTTCAGGTAAATCTTACACGATTGCAAGGGTCGCCGTCGTCGGAGACGACGAGGAGGACTATATATAATATATAGTCCTCCTCGTTAATTTGACGTTGTTAATCTTTAAATCCAAGCAAGTAGCAAAATACTGATTTTTTTGCCAAAGAGCAAGAGGGCAATATTTTTAGAATGTTAATGCTGTTATTTCTAAAGGTGCATTAGTCAAAGATATGTAACTTCCCCATCATTTCTTGTGATGACCGATGTTTACCACAAAAAACTTGCAGTGAACATGAATTCATAAGTAATTATGAACAGTAACGTAGAAAATAAAATGTGATGTGATAAGATGTGATTGTGATGTGTGTCCATGTGTGTAAAATTTTTGGAGGCGCTTTTAGCCTGGTAAAATTTAAGTTACCTTGCATGTTATGGTAGGCATGGTATGGTATGACTCTTGTTCCGTTATTTTTTACCTGTGGTTATAATTTTATGATAATAAAGATACTTTAAAAACTAAAACTAACTTCCCCATCCCTACTAAGTTATACGGGTGTCCCAAAAAATAGTGTCAAGCGGAAAACTAGAGATAGACCACCCCATGGGGTATCCGAAAAACCCCCATGTATGTTCCGCGATTTTTTGTAGATTTCGAGTTATAATTTTTTTTTGTAGAAATTTGAAAATGTTTGACCAAGTCAACAAATTTTTTTTTTTTCAAAAAAGTATAAGATTTTTTCGAGTTTTTTTTTTGCAACTTAATCCTCATGAATTGTACTTTTATGTGTAAAAAATTCGTATTCGTAACTTTGATGTAAGTTTGAAAAATGATGGTACAAAGTGAAAAAATTACGTTCAGTGAGTTATGTCTTAAAATTTCAACTGAAAATTAAAAATATTAATAGGTGGTTTGATGGATTCTAAGGTAGTCTCAAAACTGCGCCAGACTCTCAGCTTTCATAATCATAAAAAAAAGTAGTACTTAACGGTCTACTTTTGCTAAAATCTGACTTCGAAGACAGAGAGGTGGAAAAAACTTAAAATTTTCCATTTCATAAAGAAGTATTTTTTTGGGCATTTTATCATTCCTAGAGTACATTTTTGGGCATTTTATCATTTTTAGAGTTAATTAGGTTGTTAACTAATCGAAAATGATTAAAAAAGAGTTAAAATTTTGCCATTTGACAGTTTAATTTGTAGAAAGTTCTTTGAACTCGTTTTGTGTGATACTTTAAAACTTAATTTATTTACACAAAATAAAATCTTTATAAAGGGGAAGCTAAAATAAAACAAAAAATAACTGTTATTCATTATTTATTACAAAAAGTTCTCAAAGTGCCTTCCTTCCTGCTCAATACAAATTCTGCACCTTCTAAAAAAATTGTCTTTTAATTTAATAAACGCAATTCTGTTCTCTTTTATTGTTTCTTCTGCGTTTCGAAATTTTGTACGTAATTCTTGAATGTTTCTTATTTCTTTAGCATACACTAATTCTTTATAATATCCCCAGACAAAGAAATTAATCGGGTTTAAGTCTGGGGACCGTGGGGGCCACGCAATGGGCCCTCCTCGCCCGATCCACTTGTTTCCAAATCTTTCATTCAAATGTTGTCTCACAATGCTCGCAAAATGACATGGAGCGCCATCGTTTTGAAAAAACATGTTCCTCCGCGTTAATAAGTCCACATCTACAAGTAAGCCGTTGAGATCTTCTCTTAAAAATTCTAAATAGGACTCGCCGTTCAATCGGCTAGGTAGTTCGAACGGACCAATCAGCTGTCCGTTTATTATGCCCGACCACAAATTCACACTGAATTGTTCTTGGAAATTTGAGTCACGAGTCACGTGTGGATTTTCAATGTTCCAGGAGTGATAATTGTGGATGTTAAAAATTCCACACCTTTTGAAATGAGATTCATCAGTCCACAAGATACTTTTGAAAAAATTTTCGTCTTCAGCTTGACGACGCAACATTTCTTGACAAAATGCCACTCTTCTTGGGTAATCTTCGGGCTTGAGCTGCTGCACTCTTTGAATGTGGTATGGGTGAAAACCCTCGTTCACGAGTATTCGATGTGCCTGTGACTTTGAAACTCCAATTCTGCGTTCTATGGTCCTCACACTAACCGATGGATCTCTAGTCACTTCTTCGAGCACGGAGTCAACGGTTTCTGGGTCATGCATTTCACGTGGACGGCCGGGTCTTGTGCCTGGTAGACGCCCTTCCATGTAAGAGTTATGGACTCTTAAAATCATTCGATGATCAGGCCAAGTTTCAGGCTGAGGTCCACCTCTATTTTCTACTTGCTCTCTGTACAATCTGGCTGCTTCAGAAGCGTTTCCTCTTGCATAGCCATAATAGTAATGCATAAGAGCATAATCACTTTGAGAATAAGACATGGCTCACCAAATTAATAAGCTCGAAAAGTCCGTTGAGAAAGCCAAAGTCGTCAAAGTCCGTGACACAACACAACCAAATCGTAATCGCACTCGAAGTCCGTAAAGAAAGCCAAATTCGTCAAGAGATCACAAATGAGGAGCGTTTTCGCGGCGTAGCGTATCGTAAGGCGCAAAGGCAGGCAAACGACTGGACGAACGCAGGCACAATACAATAGACCGGTGCTCGCGCCGCACCCCTAACCCCCTGAATTTACTACCTGAGTTACGGGTAGACAACTCAGGTAAAATTCCGATCATCGCATAACATTTTTAATAACAATAGGGTTTGTTCTGGATGGTGTAAAAGCATTACTGGCGCACTGAAATTTAAATTACAGAAAATTACTAAGACGTCCAAATTTTTACATCTTAGCGTTCCTGCAGTAAATTTTTGCAACCTAATTAACTCTAGAAATGATAAAATGCCCAAAAATGTACTCTAGGAATGATAAAATGCCCAAAAAATTACTTCTTTATGAAATGGAAAATTTTAAGTTTTTTTCACCTCTCTGTCTTCGAAGTCAGATTTTAGCAAAAGTAGACCGTTAAGTACTACTTTTTTTTTATGATTATGAAAGCTGAGAGTCTGGCGCAGTTTTGAGACTACCTTAGAATCCATCAAACCACCTATTAATATTTTTAATTTTCAGTTGAAATTTTAAGACATAACTCACTGAACGTAATTTTTTCACTTTGTACCATCATTTTTCAAACTTACATCAAAGTTACGAATACGAATTTTTTACACATAAAAGTACAATTCATGAGGATTAAGTTGCAAAAAAAAAATCTCGAAAAAATCTTATACTTTTTTGAAAAAAAAAATTTGTTGACTTGGTCAAACATTTTCAAATTTCTACAAAAAAAAAATTATAACTCGAAATCTACAAAAAATCGCGGAACATACATGGGGGTTTTTCGGATACCCCATGGGGTGGTCTATCTCTAGTTTTCCGCTTGACACTATTTTTTGGGACACCCTGTATAGTTAATGAAACCCTTTTTTCTAGTAAAACGATTGCATTAATCGAATCGAACGATCTCTCTGATTTATCTTTTATCTTACAACAGCTATGATTACTATTGTAGTTAGTTATAGTGGGCTGTTAGTTATAAGACATTTTAACTTACGATAAGATAATACACTTACAAATATTTATTTTTATTAAATAGTAAGTATGACGCACCTTATCCCTGTGCTCAGATTCCATATCCTTTATTTTACTTCGAAGTTCTTCAATAACGCAAGCGAATTGCGCTATCTGCGTGTCTGAGTCGTTCTGGACCTGTTGGACTTGATACACATACAATTATTATGTTACTTACTGCCCGCGACTTCGTCTGCGTGGACTTTAGTTTTTTGCCACCGAGTTTCGTACAAATTTGCAACCCCTATTTTATTCCCTTGGGGGTAGAATTTATCAAAAGCCTCTGTCATAATAACGAATGCCTGCGTCATAACATCTCAAGCCAAATTTCAGTCCGATCCGACCAGTGGTTTAGGCTGTGCGTTGATAGATCACTATGTCAGTCAGTCAGTCAGTCAGTCACCGTTGAGTTTAATATAATTTAAGGAGAACATTTCTGTTATACACGATTTCTATGTAGATTTAACCATTAAAGTTGCACACGCGACAGGAGCTTAAAAAATGGGTAACTTCTCCTGTTTTCCCAACATTTCCCTTCACTGCGCTGCTCCTGTTGTAGCGTGATGAAAAAGTACACTAACCAGCTCAGAAGTATGAATAATAATTGTACCAAGTCGTTACAATCCGTCTAGTATTTTTTGTTTCTATAACGGTTAAACAGACAGACTGACAAAAAATTTACTGATTGTATTTTTGGCACCAGTATCGATCCCTAATCAACCCCTGATAGTTATTTTACAAATATATTTCATGTACAGAATTAACTCCCCTACCAGGTTTATTATAAGCATGATGATGCCTCTATACATATAGGGCCAATTACGAAAAGAAAATCTTAGGAGGTGAGCACACGAGCGTTATTATTCGGTAATAAAAAAACAATAGAGGGCTAGAGGATGCAAGGACTTAACTGTCGTAAATACCCAGAAATACCAGTACCCAACTGGTAAGAAATTATTTCACTAATGATAATGTAAAGAAACCATGTATCTATAAATAAGTCGTAATTAATGATACGGAGACAATAAATATTTCTTACGAAGTCAAAGTAATTCTTCATCAATTCATTATTCCACCATGCCATTGCTGAGCCAACTAATGGAAAAACACCCGCTGTCCTACTATGGGTTCTTGCCTTTACTTAAACACATCCAGACCACACGATTTTGCGATCGTTCCATCTCGCCGAGCACTGAGAGAGCAATTAGCTATCTCTCGGTCGGCAAGTATTAATATAAAGTCTAGACTTAATAACCAGGCTATTAGCTCCGTGCAAGCTTTTTCTGAACCTGCGTGCGTTTCACCTTTTGTTTCATGGAATACCAAATGATAAGGCGCACACTATAGCGAAGTATCTTTTAAAATTATGAATCTGAACAGTGATATACCTACTTGGAGGTATATCACTGGAGGTACATACATGAAATAAAATAAAAATTATGCGTAATATTTTGAACTCCTTAGGAACACTACGCATCATTTTTGCGCATTATTCTGTTTTGTGGAGTAGGTATTAATTTTTCCATAAGCTTAGCTACTCGTAGATACCTATTAGCTCTCGTGCGCGTAATAATCATCATAAAGTTAATGTTAGGCTTACATTTTTTCTCATACGATATCTTTAAATCATCGATCTGTTTATTGTGTGAATTTCGCATTTCCGCGGTGTTTTCATTCTGTTGCTGGAGAAGAGCTTCTTTTTCCTGGAAAAATTCACGATCATATTTTATATAAACAAATGTCTTATTGATTTAGAGCTAGTAGATTACGATTAAGATCATAAAAAAAACTAACTTTCTGCAATGCATTGATAGCTGAATCCTTGCAACCAAGTTCGTCTTTCATTTTTTTAATGTCACGTTTTAGATACACGAGTTGAGAAACAGTTTCTTGTAGGTTTCCAATCATTTCACGGGAGTTTTGCAACTGGTATCGATAAGATTTTTCTAGTTCACGTGTCTCTCTAACTTGTACTTCTAACTTCGCATTAACTTCGCGCAGTTTTGTTAGTTCGTCTCTTTCGTTAGCAAATCCCTAAGTAAATTAAATCGTTGTAAGTAATTTAATTATGTATACTTAATTTTAAGAAAGGTTACATAAATATTATTTTTTACAATTTTGCACTTTGAAAGACTTTGAAGTAAAGCATCCAATCGAGCATTTGAATAATCTGCCCGGTTGGATTCCATTTCACAAAATTGCAGTAAAAAGTTTACGAAAACAAATTTAAAACCTAGCTTTTCTTTCCGCCAAAACACGAGCCAGAGATGTCATTTTACCATCAGCTAACTTCATTCACTAATGCTGCCAACACGCTGTAAAAATATTTCTTTCTTTTTAATGTTTTCCAGCTTTGGATTTTACACTTGACGTACACACGACACACTTTTACGTAAGATTTAAAAAAAATCTTACGCAAATATGATCATGGCATTAAATATGGCATTTCTGGATTGTTTCTCTATGGCACCTGCCACTCAAACATCAAAGTGACATTTTATTTAAATAAATTTGTCTGTGACAGGTTAATTGAACATAACCTCTATTTTCAAATATTTTATCAAATAATTCATGAATTTCGCTGAATTACTTTAATTTTACTATCTTACTCTGTGCACACTTTAATTTCAAGAAAATGACGACTGCATATGGAATTCATTTAGGGAACAATTCGGCATGCCTCGCCTCATTTACAAATGGTGCTCCTACCGTGATAGCTAACGATGCTGGTGACAGGGTGACTCCAGCGATCGTCGCTCTCAACGGATCAGAATGGGAAATCGGTCTTACTGCCAAGTCCGGACAAGCCTTGACAAAAGTCATTATAAAACATAACAAACGCCTTATGAACTGTGACTACAACGAAGATGACCTTTCCTATGTTGAAAACTCCTCATCGTGCCGCATTCAAAATGAAGAGAAGCTGACTTACGAGTTTGAAACAAGCGAAACCACCCAGTATTCCAACCCAGATAATATTGCTACTAAGATCTATGCCAAGTTGTTTACCATTGCCAGTCATTCAATGAGGAATGAAGGAGATCTGAAATTGGTGTTAGCGGCACCATTGTACTGGTCAAATGAAAGTAGAGACAGATTGGTAAAGTCAGCTGAACTTGCAGGTTTTGAAGTCTTACAAGTCATAAGTGAACCAGCGGCAGCATTGTTAGCTTACAATGTTGAAGAAACTGACGAAGACATCAATGTTTTAGTTTACAGACTTGGTGGATCCTCCTGTGATGTCTCAATCTTAAAAGTTTCTAGTGGCTTTATAAGTGTTGAGAAAAGTGTGTTCCGGTCTGACCTTGGCGGCCAATGCCTTACAAAGGATCTGGCACATTATATTGCTCAGGAAGTCATGCAAAAATGGAAGTTAGATCCTAAAGAGAGCAAGAAAGCTATGGCAAAATTAATGCACCATTCAGACAACTGCAAACATGTTCTGTCAACATTGAGCTCAGCTCATGTCTTTATTGAATCTTTGATAGACGGCATTGATTGGAGTCAAAATATTTCTAGAGCAAGATTCGAAAATATTATTTCTTCTAAAATTTCTGCATATATAGAGCCAGCTCAGAAATTGATAGAAAACTTTGAAGGCAAAATCAGTAAAATTGTTTTATCTGGTGGTAGTATGAAGATACCTAAACTACAAGCAGCCATTGCAAATTTGTTGCCAGAAGCTGAAGTTCTATCTGGAATTAATCCTGATGAAGTCATTGCCATGGGATGTGCTAAAGAAGCTGGAATGCTCTTAGATATTCCTGAAGTTAACTTGCATGATGTGAGCACTGAGGTGGAGTTCCTAGGAAAAGATGTTTATTTGAAATACCTTGACCAAACAGTTAAAATATTTAAAGAAGGTACAGCTCCTTTTGCTCAAAACACATGCAGCATAGAAGCTGACAAAGACATAAAGGATATCAGCTTCATTTTACTGGATGATCCTGAGGGTAATGAGTTTGGGCGAGAAACATTTAATGTTGAAAATTTATCCAAACCATTTACACTTAAAGCAACATTACAGCATTCAAACATTTTGTTACAAGTTGAATAAAATAGGTCTCATAATTTATTTTGAACTTTCATTTTTTAAAAGATCGTACACCAATTACCTAGCCCCAAACTAAGTACATATAGTAATACTTATAACACCCATGACTCAGGAAAAATGCTTGTGCTCATTACACAAACATTTGCCCCTAGCAGGATTCGAACCCGTGACAGCTAGTTTTGTAGTCTGGATCTCAGATTGGTTTCATACAGTTGATACTCCCTGTAAAAACTAATTTTACATTAAATTAAACCAACTTTTAAAAAATTGGTGCCATTATTTTTGCTACAGTAGTTTCTTTTGAATCAAGAGTCTAGCAAGACCACATGGAGCACTCCACAAAAACTCGGGATTGGTTTCGATTATCAATTTCCTTACGTAGTTTTATTTTAATTAGTTTTAAGAAGTCTGGTAATTTTTTGTAATACATTTTATTTTAATATTGCTATAAGAAGAATGTAAAAATTTATCTCGGAAATACTGGAGAACGACTTAGTTGATGAAACTCATACCGTTCCGTTACCTCACTAAAATGATCCTTTATTTAAAAAAAATCAATGTGATGAGTGATGAGAGTTAATCTTTTTGTTGGGTTGGGACTTGGGGCTGGCGGACCAACATTGCGTGAATGTGTGGATTCATATACGTATTTATAGACAGCTTTACGTCTAGTTTTTCACTGTGGTATCTTACCCCTACTTAAGTAGGTATTAAGGGTGATTTCACAACAAAATGAGTATCTTGAAGTGGCGTCGAAGGGTTAATGAATAGAACGTTGAAATAATAGTGCCGTTGACACTGTCAGCTTGACATTGTCAGACCTAGGACCATGTATGTCAGATAAACAAACGTTAAAATAAATCTTAGAAAATTATAAAAATATTTTGTATTTTCGATTCAAAATTTTAAATCCAAAATGAAACATTAGATATTTTTGATGACGTTTTTCGGGAAAACAAGAAATTCCTAATTAATTTAGTTACGATATTTTCGATTACAAAATGAATATACTTGCCATAACAGTATTGTTTTCTGCGTTTTATCAAGTGTCCGATGTAATAGCTTCTTTCGATTCCAAAGATGTACGCAATCATTTGGGAACTCGTACGCCTTACAGGTTTAGATCTAATAAGAATGATTCAAGGATTAAATACCCGAGTAAGTATAGTACTGGGATTACCGTGCCAGTCATCAGAACTAAGTTTTGTCACCTTGTTTATAGAAGACTATATTTTTGTTAATATGTTTTGTGTTAGACTGCAAGGATTCCAAGATTTGGATGATGATTCGCCACGGGACAAGGTTGCCTAGTCTCAAGGATGTATTGGGCATAAACAGTACACTACGGGAATTAAAATATAAAATTTTACTCCAACATAAACAGGGGAAAGGCAAGTAAAGAAAAATTATTTTTAAATAGTTACCTGCCAGCGGCTTTGCGCACGTGTAAATTGGTTCTCGGATATTATGCTAAATATAGCCAATGTTCATTAGGGATATTGTAGGATTCCTATGGTAGAAGATTTTTTTTTTAAATCATATCAGTTGTTTTGGAGTCTATTCAATACAAACAAACAATCAAATCTTTCCTTTTTTATAAAAAATGTTAAATCTTATTCAGTGTTGACAAATATATTTACATACACTTATTTGAACCACAACATTTTCACATTTCCAGGGGAGTTGAATCCAGAACAGTTAAAACTATTGGAGGATTGGTCAAGGGAAATTGATAGTGATGAAGAAAAGTTCCTAACAAAAGAAGGTCAAGATGAAATGATACTCCTTGCCGAGAGAATGCAAAAACGATTCCCAAATGCTATAAAAAATAAGTATAACAATCAAACATTCCTAGTAAGTTAACACTTTTCTTCAAAGTTTTTTGTAGTTTAATTTATTTTGTAAATGTAATAATAATTTACATACTTTTACAGTTTCGATACACAGCTACGCAGAGAGCTCAACAAAGCGCCAGATATTTTACAATTGGATTATTTGATAAGAAAGATGCACAGGGTGTTATTTTTTCTCCTGCAAAAAAAATCGACCCTGTTTTAAGAGTAAGTCTAAGTTCTAGATAAGATTGTTAGATATTCTTAATTCTTTAAAATACTTACTAATATTTACTAAGTTACTATATTTTTTGCGAAATGTTAATTACATCTACAATGTGAAATTAAAATATAAGTGTACAGCTTGAATCCACAACTTATCGCAAGCTGGTAAGTGTGTTGTAATTTCACATTGGTGTTTACTCTTAGCAAAAAATTAGTGATGTTGTTATTTATTTTTTTGTGCTATCTCTTTAAGCTTGTCCTACACTAAGTTGCAACTTTTCAGTTTTACAAACACTGTGACAAGTGGCAAAAGCAAGTTAAGAAAAACCCAGACACATACACCGAGCAAACATTGTACGGAAAGAGTGTAGAAATGAACAAGACTCTAGCAAACATAAGCCAGAGATTGGGTCTTGATAATGTGTTGAGTTTAGGTTGGTAACACCTAGCTTGCTTTGCTATTTGCTGCAAAAATATTATATTTAACCTGCTATAAATAATGGTGCAATATTAATTATTCATTCTACAATGCTCTTATTCCTACTCAAAAACTACATAACCCTTATTTTATCATAAAATTGTATAGGTAACATAAGGACTAAAAAGAAAAACTATTACTATACACAAGTTATCTGACATACAAATTTCAATTTCCTGGTTATAAAAATGTAACTGTATTTTTACAGATACTGTCAATTTAATGTACAAGATATGTGGTTTCGAAACATCTTGGAGCAAACATTATTTATCTCCATGGTGTAGTGCTTTTGATCAAGAAAGTGCTGAGGTTTGTTTTCTTTTATATTTTTATGTTTTCCAAAAGTCATTCAGATGACAGATTCAGAAGGCCTACGCGAAAAACTCCGTGCTTCGACATAAGATATCACGGAGTTATGTAAAAGTCATAAAAGTCACTTATTTTCTGCAAATAGGCCCACAGGGGGCACTTCTACACATCCCATAAAACCCTACCACAGCTTCGTGACAATTCGTTGTCTGGTGCCGAGAAGAAGCTGCGCAAGAAACTCGGACACCATTGTTATTGCCTCTTTTAAAAGAATAATTATTGCATCATCATCATCATCATCAGCCTATATACGTCCCACTGCTGGGCACAGGCCTCACCTCAACTATGAGGTGGTGCGAGCCATACTCTACCCCGCGGGCTCAGTGCGGATTGGTGGAGGGGTGTGTGTAAGGTAAGTGACCAACCTTACTGTCAGATGTTCTTAAGCCGCCCGAGGGCCTCCGACCAGGCTTAACGACTAATATCTATCGATATTAACCAGGACCAACAGCTTAACGTGCCTTCCGAAGCACGGAGATGCTTGTAAATAGACGTCACTTATGTGGTCAGAATGGTCACCCATCCCAAACATGACCGCGCCGTAGGTTGCTTAACTTTTGGTATCACTACCAAAGCGCTGCAACCACTGCGCCACAAGCACCTATTATTTATAATTATTGCATAAGCTACATGAATTGTGCTGCTGAGAGCTAGTCCATACATATTTATCATTCAAATAATCATTTACGTTATGACCTTAAGTCGAAATATTTTAGTTTTTCAATACATCATTGATGTATTGATGGTCTGCTTAATGACAAAATACGCGTTTCGATCCGATATAGGATTCGAAGTGTTTCATAGTAGGCAAAAAAAACGATTATTGTATTAACGGATTCCGAATTTCGTTGTAGACCTGCTGTTTCACAGTTTGTTTGTTTCACACACAATACAAGTTTAGCACAAACTACAAAGCAGGAGTTTGCTTTTTATAAAAATATTATGTAACATTTTGCTGTTTTAGATGTTGGAGTACTATCATGATTTGAAGCATTATTGGATGGATGGGTATGGACACAATCTCACTTACAAGCAAGCTTGTATGGCAATCAAAACTATGTTTGATAACTTCAGGTAATAAATTAAAAATATAATATTAACAATAACTTTAATAAAACGTATATTTTACCATTTTCTTGTGTCTGATAACTGCCAAGAAATAGACGACCTCGGTGGTGTAGTGGGGCGACTACCGGTTTCAAGGTGCCGCCATCTAAGAGGTCCCGGGTTCGATTCCCGCACGAAGTTAAAGTTGGAAACCAATTCTGAAACTTGTCAAGTGTCTGGGTGTTTGTGGTACCTTCCGTTGTTTCTGATTCCCATAACACAAGTGCTTAAGCTATTTACTTTGGGATCAGAGCAACGTATTTAATGTTATCTCCATTTAAAAAAAAAAAAAAAAAAACACATCAGCAAATTGAAGACACACGACGAACAAAAAACGAATCTACAGTTTGTCATATCCATCTTTTACAGGACGAAAAAATCCTCATAAACGAAATTTAGAATTTTAGTATAGGTTTACAAGACAACGGAATACTATTTTAACTCTGAATGTAATGAAATAAAAATGAAACATATTTATTTGCGCAAAACATGCAAAATCATAGTTTTTTCTAGCAGGATGCATACATGTTTTTACCTTATTATATAGGGCATGCAAATATAAGTAATTATTAGTTAGGTACCTATTATTTATCATTATTATTATGAATTATTTTTAATAATTAAAAGAAACATATTTCTCTCATTTCAGCCAGAAAGGCGATCCCCACGCTATGTTTCTATTCGCCCACTCTGGCACGTTGCTGAAGATTCTTACACATATGCAGTTGTACAAAACTGACAGTCCGCTACGAGGCGACACGATCAACAGGGATAGGCTATGGCGAGCTAGCCACATAGATTGCTTCGCTTCGAATCTAGCTTTTGTGCTGTTCAAGTATGTACTATCGCGCATGAACACCTTAAGTCGAAAATCATTTGCACATCGCGCGCAATCCCGCTTACTAATTACTCCGTGTATGTCGAAGTGCATGCAAACAATTTTCGTTAGAAAGTGTACACGCGGCGCTGACCGCCATCGTACCACCAGTATTATTAACCTTTAAGTCGAAAATCATTTGCACATCGCGCGCAATCCCGCTTACTAATTACTCCGTGTGTGTCGAAGTGCATGCAAACAATTTTCGTTAGAAAGTGTACACGCGGCGCTGACCGCCATCGTATCACCAGTATTATTAACCTTTAAGTCGAAAATCATTTGCACATCGTGCGCAATCCCGCTTACTAATTACTCCGTGTGTGTCGAAGTGCATGCAAACAATTTTCGTTAGAAAGTGTACACGCGGCGCTGACCGCCATCGTACCACCAGTATTATTATCCATCTGAATTCTAAATTCTACACAGCAGCCCAACAATAGTTGGCAACAATGTTGGCCCAACAATATCCTACTAATGTTATAAACGCGAAAGTTTGTATGTATGGATGTTGGTTACTTTTTCACGACAAAAACTTGGAACATAGAAAGATTATAACCTGGAATAACACATAGGATACTTTTTAAACTATAAATGTTCACGTTCCTGTGGGATATTCCTTCCATGTTCTAATTTTATTTTATTTATTATTAAGTGCTGTAATTGTTGGAAGTAATAAACTCAATTTTATTATTATTTATATTTTAAAAATGGGTTCTATGCGGGTAAAACCGCAGAGCATTCTATTTATTAATTATTTTTTGCAATCACAACGCTATTTATAAATTTGAAAAGACATAACACTTAAAAAAATCTTTTCGGCTCCGGTATTTTCCCTGATAACCGGAGTCGAAAAGATTTTTTTTAAGCTAGTCATTTATCCAGTCTCGTATATCATAGGGATTAAGGTACCAATCGGCTATTAAACCGGCGTAGGAGGCCTTATTCGCTACTGCTGTAGCTTATTAGGTTCTATAGTTATATCAGGCCTCTAAAAAGTGCCTTCAAATATTAAACGATTTTGACATTAAAAACTTAATCTAGCGTAGTTCGCAAAACAAAAAAACGGGCGCTACCCTCCCTGATGATGAAAAAAAAACACATTCTCGGCGCACCAACCACACGTTAGGCGAACGGTTGGCCGAAAAACCTATCACCCATCGTTGATTGGTTTTTTCTTAATTTTTAACATCGTTTTTTATTTACCAGATGCAAAGACGGTGACCACGTGCTTACCTTACACCAAGAGAAGATCATCAAACTGCCGATGTGCGATTCCGAGCTGTGTCCACTGGAGCACCTAAGAAAACATTTCCACGAGTCAATTTACAACTGCGACTACTCTGATATGTGCAGTTTAGATGAGAATACTACCTCATAAAGTAGGGATTGTCGTTGCATGTATAACTCGCGCCATATGAAGAGAACGCTAACAGTCACCTGCTTACTATTATTTTCAAAACTTAAGCCCAAAACTTCAACATAACCTCCACGAACAATTGAAGATCTACGCGACGTACCTCCGATTATTAAATTCATAGAAGTCAGTAGAACACCATCAGCATAAACTGCAATATCAAATCAATAACCATGTGTTTTTAAATAGTTTTCCACTTCAAACGTAAAAGTAAGCCGCCATGTTTGCTTACAATTAAGACTTAGTGCAAAAAAACGACGATAGATGTGTCTAATTGGTCGTACGAAGTTGGGAGGGAGCGGGCATATCGCGCGCCAAACGTCCGCGCGTATGCGAGCGAGCAGGATAGCGACTCCTCCCCTCTACCGTTCTTTTTATATGGCGCAACTTTATAGCAGTTTTTTCCGCCAGAGCTAGCAGTTACGCGCAGGGGGCGTGGGACTTTCAAAATGTTCAGCAAAAATTCGTCTCAGCTACGTGTAATGTTCTTTCCACTTGCATTAAGTGCATTCAGCTTGTCGTGGAGTGTGAAAATCATAAAAAGAGCCTAAAACGTCGCTGAAAAAACTGTAAAATGTTAATGAAATTTATTAGTCTTTGCTTGTGATTTAAGTTTTACTAAAAGCTTTATTTTCTTACAAGCGATGTTAAAGCTGCAAATAAATTATTAAAATATTTGAAATAACAACTGTTTCCTTTATATTGTCGACTAGCTGTGCCCTGAGGTTTCACCCGAATAGAACCTGTTTTCGTCGTATTCCACAGGAACCATGAAGTTTTACTAAATAAAAAATACTATATGTGGTATTCCAGGCTCTGTGTAAACAGCCAAATCGGTCAAGAAGTTTTGGCGTGAATGAGTAACAAACATCCATCCGACGACCACTTTGGTGTAATGGTCAAGAAGTTGACTATGAACCAAGAGGTCGCGAGTTCGATCCCCACCCTGTACAAACATTTGTTTGCATGAACATGTCTGTTTGTACTGGTCTGGGTGTTATTTGTATTTATTAAGGTTTATTTGAAATACTACTGTTGATTTATCTCTTCTCTATATATGTATATAAAATTCTCGTGTCACAATGTTTGTTCCCGTACTCCTCCGAAACGGCTTGACCGATTCTCATGAAATTTTGTGAGCATATTGAGTAGGTCTGAGAATCGGCCAACATCTATTTTTCATACCCCTTAGTGATAAGGGTTGTCCACCTTAAACATTTATATGGCAAAACAACGTTTGCCGGGTCAGCTAGTATATCTGTAACACAAGTGCTTAAGCTACTTACCACAGAGTCAGATCAATGTATGTGATGTTGTTGTATATTAGTATTATCCATACAGACAATCTTTCGTATTTATAATATTAGTAGGATGGTAGGATTTCTGTTTCTTATAGAGTGGCCGCTTCATATTAAAATCCAAAGATACATTCCGACAGCAGCAGATGAAAATAAACACACCAAGCATGTCCGCGTACGAACGTATTAAACTAATAAGAACAAAACCGTCAAAAATTAACGAATAACTTGATTGAGAATTAGAAAAGCTGTTCGCTAAGAGGCAACAGGTAGATAGATCACTTTGTAAGCTCTGGCTCATAAATTTCTCGTCTTTACAAAGTTGAATATTGTGGTTTTACTGAGGATCTACCTGCAGTTAAGTTTGAGTATGAAATTGAAGAGCTTGCTATAAACAGGGTGGAAACCACAATACGACAATAAATGAAAACATAGACAATGTTAGTTCATATAAGAATAGTTAGTTTAGCTGATCTGTTTCCACACATAGCCGCTTGATAGGGCCATTACGCGTATTTTAGTTCATTCCCTATCTTTTTCACTTCCTACTCCAACTAGCCCAGTCGTCGCCTATATACGTCCCACTGCTGGGCACCCATACGCCATACTCCACCACGCGGGCTCAGTGCGGATTGGTGGAGAGGGGTGTGTGTAAGGTAAGTGACCAACCTTACTGTCAGATGTTATTAAGCCGCCCGAGGGCCTCCGACCAGGCTTAACGACTAATATCTATCGATATTAACCAGGACCAACAGCTTAACGTGCCTTCCAAAGCACGGAGATGCTTGTAAGTAGACGTCACTTTTATGGTCAGAATGGTCACCCATCCCAAACATGACCGCGCCGTAGGTTGCTTAACTTTTGGTATCACTACCAAAGCGCTGCAACCACTGCGCCACAAGCACCTAGCTCAGGCTTGCCCAGAAATCAAATAGGTTTACTGGATTGCCATAGGCCTCCGGGAGTGTCGCCGGCGATTGGTACGAGTGCCCGTTGTTCGGCTTCAGCTTGGTACTCCATTCATAACTCGTAAGAGTCTCAATTACAAACTGTACGTTTGATTCTGTGTTATCTAGATGTTGTGTCTGTTGGGTTTGCAACAGTTAGTGTTTTAGTTACTTAGTTTATGTACCGTATTATATCTATTTTTCGGGGATTGCGAAATGGAACAGGGTTTGGTAGCTTGAACTGTATTTGAAAACATATACGTGGTCAGCAAATGACGGCTCGTTCGACACGTGCTGCCAACCTTCGATGAGGTAAGCTGCTGTGTGTGTTGCGAGTGTTATATTAATGGAAGTTGGCATCTAGAGGTGGGAAGGTAGGTTCCGTACATGTTCATGAGTTTGTTTGGAGTAAGTATTCTGTTAATTGCTCCCCCCCTTGTTTGAAATGTTACTTCCGCACAGGTGATGGCGAGCATTGCAGTTTCCAGAGATGATGACGTCCCAGCTGTGCGTTTCACAGTGTTGTTTCTCTAGCAGGAATCTCATCCTCCCCTGACATGTACACTGAAGCTTGCACCACGGTGGTTTCTGTTTCATATTAGTATGTTTCTGCTGTTAAACAAAATAAATAACATGTAAATACGAGCGATATTAAGATAGGTACTATGTTGTATGCTAATGTTATTTATTATGTTTGATAAAATCACTTTTGTAAATTTTCTATCAGGATTTTTTAAATAGTAGAAACATACTAATAAAAAAAGAAACCACTGTGGTGCTAGCTTCAGTGTACATGTCAGATGAGGATGTTAGGCATAGGTTCATTATTAGACATGTATATTTTAATTTATTGTCGTATTGTGCCCACCCTGTATATATAGTATCTACCTCAGTTTGGTGGCCTTGTGGTATACTAAACTTGCCGGCAATTTGGCAAGAATTTGTGGTTGGTTACTTTGTTGGGTACCTAATGCAATACAACAGGGATCAAACGAGTTTATGACCTTTTATATTTTGTAATTTTAATACCTAAAATATAGGATTTTTCTGACCTTTGTTCAGCTGTGTCCTACGTCTTTCGGATGATCAAATTGTTCTGAACAGATTTTGAAGTGTAACGAATTCGTTAGACACACATTCGCTTATGAACGATGTTATGTAGGTATTTAAATATTACGCTTTCCAAAGCTTTGCAGCGCGTCTTTATGAGTCGTTAATTTAACACACTGTAGTAAATTGGGTCTTTCCATTGAATAATATTCGCGAACATATTTCAAAGAAACGTTTAGAAACGGACACGGCTTATAGCGGATGAAATCATAATGATGAAGACAAATCTAATTATTATTTCAAACAATTAGCTGCTAAGGAACTGAATTACCTAGTTCTGCCTTCTCGCTGTGGACCTTTTACCTACCTTTTGTTTTCGTTTGTAAATTTCTTTATTTTATTGAAATGAGACACTTTTTACGGATTATTTCGCGATTCATTTACATTTTGTTTTAACCTGACGTTTCGCTTACAACCTTTTCAGCGTCCGTGGTCACAGGTAGACTTTAAATGTCGATATCGATGATGTGTAAATAAATCGCGAAATAATCCGTAAAATTGACTCATTTCAATGACTACTGTTCGCATAAACCGAAGAAAAAAATATACCTTATTTTAGTGAGTTATTGACGATATCATCCTGCGTAGCACTTTGCTTTGTTTCAATTCATCATTCATTTATTGCGGACAACAAAAATCCATGGGTTAGTAATACAATAGCACTTAATAAACTAGGTGTTAGTACTTACATGTGTTTTAAAGCTATTTATTATAACAGTTTTAGGGTTTAATAGGCATATGGATCTGTTATGATCCGTTATGTGGTTGAAGCGATTTTCTGCAATTTTATAAGTTTAAGTAAATAGTAGTTACAATTTTGAAACAACTTAAATTTTCGGCTATCTGGTAAATGCCAAAACGCAGCGTATCCTTTGGCGGGCAGCCGAAAATCCCTGGCAGCGCCGGTTACAAATATATATGCAGCTGAATCTTGGCAGAGGTTTACAGAATAACATGGTGTGCACACCCCATTGATTTATTTACTCGCTTTACTAAACTTAATTGAATGTGGTCCCGTGCTGTCTGCGTAAGTTTATGGTTGAGATTAACTTGGTTCGTAGAAAACTGCGAGAAAAGCAAATGAGTTATGTTAACAACCTAAAGTTTTTGATTATAGGCTCCTTCTTTTTTCGATAGCACCTTAAGTGACCTTCTAAAAGTAGAATTTAGACTAGCGAGCGATGGAAAACTTTCAAATAGCTCCTCTGTTTGACAGGCCCTTCATCTCACGTCATTGATTTTAAAGGCGCCTCGAGAATTTCATTAGAGATAAGCGTAATGTAAATTTTGTTGCTTTGCTTTCAATTGCGTTGTGATGAAATGGATTTCCCATCGTTTATTACGATCTTTATATTACGATTTTGATGACGATCCGTCGCGTTGTCCGGAACTCAGGTTCAGCATAGCTTGATGACTCTCTCTCTGGATATGACTTTTTTTTTCAAGTAAAGCCTAATGTCTTCATCACGAAATTGTAGTTAAACTCACCAGACACCACGTTCCTTTAGCAACTGAAACTATCAATTTCGTTTTACTAATATCGCTATCAGCACATAACAAAAACAAAGATCTAGCAGTCCAGCTAAACTGTAAAACGTATGAATATAACGCCTTAGGAGAAGTTAAACAACGCGATAAGCACGTTTTGGTTATGTTTAAGTTCTGGGAGGTAGTGCATTAAACTTGGCTGGAATAAACTTTGTATTTCTATTCGAAACTAACGCGAAACAAGACGCGGGCGTCCCGCTATTTAGAACTCAACGTATATGTAACTCATCATCAAAAGTAGGTTACGATTTTAACAATTCGACGCAGTTTTAACATTAAGCGGGAAGTTCCTCTCATGCTTTTGAAAACACGACCTATGTTTAGGTATTTACTTTTGACAAAGCCAATGTTCAGTCAGTTCAGTCATAACTTTATTATAAGCACGGGGCCTAAGGCTGTATTACTGGTATTAACGTTAAACACTGATTATAGAGAAGTATTCAGTGAGTCCTGGTATATAAATTCTCACGATCCTCCTTCTATTAGATGATAGAACAGCTGAAAAAGAGTATTATTTTGCTTTAAATTTCCACTAAACGACGCCAGCGCAGGAACCAAAATACATTCTGTACTATATCTACTGTAATCACCTGAAAAAGCTAGAGTGAAAGTCGCAGGACTTACAATACCTACAACTCACAACGTTTAACGTGATAAAACAGGCTAATCTAACTAAATTGTGTATGTAACATTTATAGTTACATATTTTGAACTGTTTCTTACTTACGAATTGCTGTTAAAACGTTTTATGCCAAAACACGCACCGGTGCGGGATAACACAACACACAATTTTCATTTGTGACTGCGAAGGTGGCAGGTGGTGGTGTGAAAGGGTTAAGAACTTTTCACTGTTTGCGCTTGCGCTGTCTTAGTACTTTCACTTACTTCATTCACTTAGTAGGTACAGTAATACCTGTTGACAAAGCTATACTTTTTAATGATCGTATTTTTCTTTTCGCATCGTATTGTTGTGATAAATAGGTACTTAAGTTAAAAAACAGATGAGCTATCTCCTATTTGCTTCTGTTGTGTGTCCCTTCGATTTTAAGGCACGTTTCATGCAGAGTTTGTTGTATGTGAATACGTGATCTGCAAACATGCCGACCCTGTTATGAATATGAACAATATTTATAATTTGATAAACTGTTCCTCTTTGTCAAGACAGAAAACATATTTTAAGTATATTTATATTTTAAGTAAACAAAGCCTTTGAGTAGGCTACCTACTTACTTTTTCGACTGCATGTAGGTGCCTAAAGTAACTAGGTACGTATTTTTTTTATTTAAAAAAATCATACACCAATATCTTCTCAGGATGCCATAATATCGAGCAATATATAATTTTTAGGTTTCATTTAAACTCGACGTAAAATGAAAATACTCAGTTATTGTTTAATACTAAGTAAGTAGGTTAAATAACCTACTTTGAGATACTAAAAACTTGAACTTCCTTTGGTTGGATGCTTGTCGAAGTTTATCATTCGAACTAGATAAGTAAAACAAGACGCTGACTCACGCCGCAAGTACCTACCTACATGATTCTCTTCCTACCATCACCTTGGCCATGTGGATTTTTTAAACAAAAACATTCCATTTTACGAGTAAGTAAACTGATATTAATCTCGCGAATCTCCGTTTTTCGCTAATTCGTTTATAATAGTGGGCTGGTTAGCGTCTTACGGCTGTAAAAGTGTTGTCTGCGATACTTCATGTCGGAGTTAATGCGACGGAAGAATGATGGCATCATTGTTCGGTTCGATGGTTCCAGTCTGCTTAGGGTATACGAGCTTTTAATGACGTAAACAAAATTCGTTATGCAGTAACGAGAGTAACGAGTTGGTAATCCCTTGCAGTCGTCGCTTGATTCTGACGGAGGAACGCGCACTGACGGAACTGCTTTTTTTAATCGCTTTACTTTTGGCCAGTGTTTCGTGTTTGTAAAGTGGTTAGTCTGTGGTTTTATATTTGATGCAAGAGAGCCAGAATAAGTTATGTTAAATCGGTCACTCAATTTGTCAAATAACTTGTAAAATATCAAGTGGCAAAAAGTTTACAATCGACCACTATGAACTTGAAGCTCAATAATGAAGTTCACGGATCTCAACGGATTCTGAAGTTACCCAAGCCGGAAAGCTCAATTAAGGTAAAGCTAGGCCAATGTTATGTGTTACAGGTAATTTAATGAATTCAATCGATTAATAAACAGTAGTTACCTATTAAAATTCACAAGGCAAGTGTTGTCCTTATTGCCCAGATAGAACGAACTTTCTTAAAGTGCGTGATTTAAAAGGACATCGTTTTGATATATTTTTACATGACCTTATCTATTGAATTAATTGAATGAATTTTATAATTAATTAGGGCAGTGCCGAACTAAATCCCCATGTATGTTTTTATTCCTTAAGTTCATATTTGAAGAGGCATCGCTTGCTATTAGGCTTAGATAAAATCAGTTTTTATGAAAATACTTGGCAGTACTTGACAAAAAAAATTACAGTTACTTTAGCTAAGTATCTACAAATGCATCTCTATGCCTGCTCTAGCACCTCAACCCCAATATAAAAATTGAAGTGACTTGTAAATCTGTCCATACGTAATGGACCTGTAAATCTGGACGTTTAGTGAAAATTTAGGTCAAAATTATGCTAGCTAAATTTGATGTGCTAATTTTTTACATATTTCTGAAATGTAGGCACTTTGCACGTGTAGTTAGTTCCTACACGTGCAAAGGACTGAAAAATTATTTTGAACCGCTTGCTGAAATACAATGCACAACTTTATAATATTGTAACCTTATTCAATATACCTCATTAATAGTCCTTTTACTCACTGTCTCTCCTAAATAAAGATTTGTCAAAATGTCAAATTTTAACAGAGAGTTTAATTTATTATGTTAACATAAACTTAATTACAGAATTTATCCTTGTGATGAGTAACATCCTAGTCGCGAGATTTTATTATAACCTTTTACTAAATTACCAAAGTAGGTACCTTCCTACTAACCTTGACTTTATGTTCATTCATTATACTTAAATATCTCGCAAAATTACACGTGTAGGCTCATTTTTTTTGTTGATATCCTAATATCAAGGACCTATCCTTAAATTCAGAAAGCTCAACCGCTTGCTCTGAATCCTTGTTGAATTATTCAGTTTATTTATTCATTCGCTTTTTTTTAGTTTATTATATTTATTTATTCATTTTATTTATTATTCAGACCTTTGTGGTGTAGTTGCGTGAGTTCAAGGTGTCGCCATTTATGAGATCTCGGGATTGATATCCAGACAATGTTGGAAACCAATTTTAGACGTTGTCACGGGTCTGCGTGTTTTCTGGTTTCTACCTTCGTTGTTTCTGATTCCCGTGACACAAGTGCTTAAGCTACTTACTTTGGGATCAGAGCAAGGTATGTGATTTTGTCCCCAATATATAACCTTTTTTTTGTCGAGGGAAAGCCTTACGTGTACTTTCTTACGCGGGAATAGTTGTGTGGCCCTTCCAATGGTGAGCAGTGGTATAATACAATCTTAGGCGCGTGGTATCCAATGTCCCCTGAGTGATAGGAACAGGTGCCCCTAGGTTATTCACAGTCAGGGAATTTCGAACTGCGTATATTAGTGGGACACGTGAAGATAGATTCTTAATGGACGGACGGCATTTCAGGGGCTTTGCGCTGCAATACCCAGAGAGCGATATATCTGGTCCAAAACAGATAAAGCCGGAGACACGTGGCACGTAACGGTAGCTATGGTAGTCACGACCCTTAGCCTTGAGGACACGACAAGTAAGGGAAGGTCTGTCACCTGCTGTTCGCCACTGAGAAGAGGGCAATGGAGTTTCTAAACTGTAGCCAAAGTTTATGTTTTGTACCTAACAGTCGCTTTTACGTCCTAAATATCCCGCGGCTCACCCGATGCGATGATCGAATCACAGCTCATGATTGTCGACCAATAGCAGCGCTCTCGGGAATGACGATCTAATAACACACTAATGACATTTTCAGCAACATATTGGGCAATACGCGTGCGGGCTTCATTTCTACGCAATTATTCTGGGAATTGATAGATTTTGTACAAGCGAGAGCATATTGATCGGGGCTGTTTCGACAACATGGTTTATTGCGGGATCAAACACGCACTTATTCTACACTTAAAGATCTGTAGTGACTCGGCAATGACGATCTTATAGCACACTAATTACATTTTCATCAATATATTGGGTAAAACGCGTGCGGGCTTCACTTCCACGCAATTATTCTGGGAATTGATAGATTTTGTACAAGAGAGAGGATATTGATCGGCTTGGTTTGACGAAACATTGCGTTGCGGGATCGAACACACTCTTATTCAGGACTTTGAACTCTGTAAAGGTGTCTGTCCCCTTTCCGTGCCTAGGATATACCTTTGAGAACCTGAGAAATTTTATTAAGACAATCTTTATTCCGAAAATCGGCACATCAAGTCGCGAGGGTACGATAATTTGTGTAGGGCAACCAACATTTATGCAAAAAACACGATCCAACATTAAATATTTTAAATTAAAAAGCCCTTATTTAATTTTCTGTTAGACAAACCGCCTCGTTATTGTGACAATATTTGCTCCTTTTCCCAACGTAATTAAAATGTTAGTAGTGCGCGAATCTTATATTTAACATTATACAGTTCCCCATTAAAATCTTAAGCTTCGACCGGCAATTTCTAACAACAAGTTTCTGGTCCAATGAAGCACTCAATTTCACCGGGAGCCGGGTATGTAAATATGTACACTGGAACCGAGTTTAATTGCAAAATGAGCACTTTAAAGTTTGGAGATCCGCGGAGTCAGAGGGACTAATTTCAGTAATCTTATTAGGAAATTAGTTAAAGTGCGAAATTGATTTATTGCGAAAGTTTGAGCGATTAAGTTTGCTGGAAAGCCCGTGCCAGAAGCTAAACTAGGTTTCTTACCAGAAGGTTTCAATCAAACAGCTGTGGTCTAGTGGTCTGAGGTCCACACTACAAAACCTACTGTCGCGGGTTCGAATCCTGCTAGGGGCAAATGTTTCTGTGATGAGCACGAGCATTTTTCCTGAGACGAAACGGATAGAAATATTTTTATCCGTTATCCTAGCCACCAAAGCACAAGCTAACGTTTAGTTTGGAGCTAGGTAATTGGTGTGTTCGTTGAAACAATTTATTTAATTAATCGTTAAAAAAAAACTCAAGTACTGAGTGATAGCTCCCGCTGTAAGGTAATAATAATAAATAAATATTTCACAACAATCACACCAATTCTCTAGTCCCAAATTAAGCTACGAGGCTTGTGTTATGGGTATTAGACAACGGATAAACATACTTAAATATTTTTTTTTAAATAAATACATATTATACAGAAAACACCCAGACCAGTACAAACACACATGTTCATGCACACTTATGCTTGTACTGTGCGGGGATCGAACCCGCGACCCTTGGTTTAGAAGTCCGACATGTGGACCACTGCACCAAGCGGTCGTCATAATCGAATTGTAAGCCAGTAAGTAACTTTAGTGTACTAGATATTATACTCGTACCTGTCAAAAGGAGCACAACAAATCTATCAACTAGCGGTCTAATTCCGCTAATCAATAGTAACCAAATCGTAACGGAATTCCTGAACCAAATGTCCAAACCGGCAGTCCAATTATGATTGTAAGATTGATTGACGGAATTAGGCCCCAGTAGAAAATTTACCATGATTATTGAAAGCGTCTAGAGAACCTCGACCTGTCAAAGAACATAAATTATTAAGAACCGCATAGATAAAGATATATGTATAGAATAGTACTTTATGTCCAAGGCAATGCGTAACGTAGATAAGACACTTAAGTGTTCTTCTTCTTTACGATTAAAAAAAGGGAACAGAACTTTACAATATTCGCAGTTTACTAACACTTAAAGTAAGTAACACACCTTGGATGTTAAGTAATTGAATCAGATCACTTGATATGCCTTCACATACCTACTGTACTCCGTAACGTTTCGTCCGTATATTCGGGTCTAGCTAGCCCGTTCCCTCGCACGGTCATGCTAGTAAGAGTGACAGGGACGGCTCAATCCGAAACTACGGACAACGGCTTAGAGAGTAGGACTTAGTGTAATTAAATTACCTTCGAGATCAGACCTGCTGCCTACGGATCGTAAACAGGCAACACAGGTATTACAATTCTGGTAACATGTTATCCAATTTATTACGATATGTTTAAGTATACATAACATAGTGTAGTGTAGGTTGGCAATATTATTCAATTGTCTTATTCCATACTCATACCTAACAGTCCATCTTTCATAGGTAAAAATGATGTTTGAATAAGTATTTGGTTTCTACGGGGCACGGCATTCCTATATGGCATCCGACTCGGTATTAGTTAACTAAACGAAAACTATCTGAGCTTTGCAATCGTGCGATCGCTTTCATTGTGAATACAAAGTGGATGTTATTCATTCAGACGCTGTATAACTCATTTTACAACGAATTGCTGAAAGAATTTGTCGAGTCTTACATTAAGCACTTAGTTATTTTCCGTGCATGTGTTTTAATAAGTACTTAATGTGCAAAGGTTTCCATTCTTGGGTATAGCAAAAGTTTCATTAAAAAATGGATTATTATTTTAAACCTTCGACCAAAGAAAAACAAAGTTATTAACCTTTTATTGAACTCAACTCTAGGGTTCATTACAACAAAAGTTTATCACTCCCACAAATATTATTTTACCATTACTGAATAAGCATTAAATTTAGTTTTAGTTTATTATTGGGAGTTTGTATGCTGGTCTGACTATCTGTTGTTTATACAAACAATATTCGAGGCTTTTATATTGATTGGATAAAAGCCTAGGGTGGCTGTGCATGAAGGTAATAAAAATATATGTTGTTCTCATGATTATATCCATTAGGAGAAAACACTAACACTTCGTACTCTACCCAAACATTACCGTAATATTGTTTCGTGATTGTAATAGGTAGATGAAATGAGTAGCCTTCATTTTCGGAGTGAGTGAGCAAACCTAGAACTTTTTTTTTCGGCGGCTATTCTCTTTACAAAAGTGACAAACCACTTTTGCCGAATATTGGGTTGAGTTGAGAATAATTTAATGAATGGACGATATACGTCTATTTATTATTATGCTTGTTGTCATCTTACAATGTATCGACACCATTTTCGTGGGTAGCTAATGATTTATGAATCAAGGTTGACTGGTCTAAAATGCGTTTGTAATTTTATACAAGTTTTGTACATCTTATTGTTCATTTTAGTTTTTAAATAAAAAAATGATAGTTATGTAAGATTGATCACGCGTTTTCTTTCACAGGAGGAGCGTCGCCGCACGGGCCGATATATCGCCATCCTAGTTGGCATTTCTCTGTTCCTCCTGGCACTGTACCACGCATGGGTGCGCAGGATTCCCATAGTAGCTAGTCTGGTGGTGCCCGCGCTGATAATGTTTATTTACGTGGCTTGGGTGCTGTTTACGGCTGCCCGGGACAAACACAAAGTTAGTCAAAGAGGATTTCTATGTTTCTCTTAGCACTTTGCCACATGTGGGTGCGCAGGATTCAGATAGTGGTGAGCCTGGTGATTCCTGCTCTGATCATGTTCGTTTACGTCGCTTGGGTGTTGTTCACGGATGCCCAGGACAAACATAAAGTAAGACCAAAGGTACTTTCTCTTTTTCCTCCCGGCCTTATATCACGGATGTGTGCGCAGAATACTGATAGTGACGAGCCTGGTGGTGCCCGCACTGTTCATGTTCGTTTACGTCGCTTGGGTGTTGTTTCCGGCTGCCCGGGACAAACACAAAGTAAGTCAAAGGGATTTTATATGTTCCTTCTGGACGTATACCATCTGTTTCTCTGAGCACTGCGTCACGCTGGTGCGCAGGATACTGGTAGTGCCCGCGCTCGTGCCGTTCGTTTACGCGGCTTGTGTGCTGTTTACGGCTGCGAGAGATAAACATAAAGTAAGTATGTGTGTCAGTGCGGCAGTAGATTAATAAACTGTAAAAAGATGGTATTTCACGATACACCGTGAAACACCGCTGAAAATAATTGCTTTCTTTGGTGTTAGGATGTACATTTGGAAAGTAACATTTTATTATCTGGCCTTAATTTGTGTTAACCATTTATTATTCTGAATAGAGATTCTAGAGACGAGAAAAGTAAATCATGTAGGACAAAATGTCACTTTCCTTCAATTATTATTAAGGTCGTTATTCTCACAACAATACAAGGTTTCCCTGTGTCTTTCACGCGAATTAAACAAATTATCACGCAGCCCCAGTCAAAGTCTTAATTATGAGATCAAAGTAAACGGTAAGACTTTACAGCACGGTCGTAATTAAAGAGCCAAAAATACACAATGGAACAGAGTGAGTGAGGATGATCAAAGGCCCATGATTTTCACGCGTGGACACAGCGGAGCCGAATCGATGAGTCATTAATGGAAACCGTGATAATAATAATAATAACGCTTGGTTGAGACCCGCGCCAGAGAGGAGACACCCATCTTTGATGGAGAAAAATATACCTTTCAAAATAAATAATAATAATAAATTGATAATTGATATACCATGCTAGTGGTGTAGTGTGTCCTGCCAGTCAAACGACCAACGCTGACGTCTTGCTTAGATCAATCCAAAAAAGGCAAGGTACGAGCTATTCGGTCTTACTAAACCAAGTCCAATAGACCTGCTCTGCTCTTAGTTGTCGTCAGTACTGCGAGTTGTTCACACGTGCATGTGTGTGCGACCCATTTTTAAGTTGACAATTGTAATGACGTACCGTATCTTCCTCTGTTCGGTTTGATCTAAGACGTCTTGGTTGTTATTCGTAAAGTGAAAGTGGCACTAGATCCTAAGAAATCAGACTGTAAGTAGGTACATACCTAGTTCGGTACCTCTATTTTTATTCATAAAATTTTAAGTCATAATTTAACATGGCATACTGCTACTTGTCGTAATATTAGTTACGCATAATACTATTTTGCTATCAATTTTTTACCATATTTTTTAAAGTCATAACCACAATAAGCATAATAATTATTAAGCATACTATCCCAACGCATAATTATCATTACGCATAATGACGTATATGCATAATTATTATAAGCATAACAACTATACGCCGAAATGATTGTCCCAAGCCAATTTGCTATTTATTATGTCGAATGTGGCGTTGTCGGGTCACCGTTCTAACATAACCTAACCTAGTTTTCTGTCATCCAACTAATATCCTTTTAACGACATATATATATCCTGTCAAACAGTGATGATTCAAAATTAAAGAATTCCATTTTCCATAAAAATTGCCTTTAGAAATTGTAAATGTCCGGCAGCCATTTCAAATGCTTTCAGAAATTCGGCTATCGTTATTCAACCCCTTTACTACACAAGGTAATCTAAAAAAAGTGAAGTTTGTAATGGCATGTTTCCTCTATGCTTCTTTATCATTATGCCAAATAATTATTAGACCAATAAACATTATGCCTTACAACTTTATTACATATCACAGTTATGAATAAAAACAATAGGATAAATAATATTTATGCTTAATAAAACGGTATGCCAAAAAACAATTATGGCACTTTATTATTATGACAAAGAAAAATATGGCTAACTCATTTTAGCAAACTGAATTATGACAACAAAATGTAGGCGTAAAAAAAGATACCACCTAGTTCCAATTTACACCGATTTTCAACTTAAAAGTGCTGACTTCAAATCGCTATATGACAGCCGAGAACCATAATTCAGGAAGCTTCAAAACCGAGTTAGCAAGCGTAAATTCCACTAGTGAAAAATTTCATCTCCCTTCTCTGAAAAGTAATAACGTCATGTGGAACGCAATATCACGTTAATATTAATTTAAACCACATTTACAAAATAGTAAATATGGCTAGTGAAAAGTACGTCGATAAACAAAGATTCACAACAAACCTGTGGTAGTAACTCACAGTACCAAAAATACACGCCATGTGAGCTGTAGACTGCAGAGGTTTGTTGGGATGATTCACTAGGATGGAAGCAAACGAAGCAAACTATGCAATCATTGATCGGCTAGGATAGTAGATCGATACATTTCGGTTTGTTTTGTTAACCGATTTATTGTTGCCATGTCAAATTTTTTAAAACTTGTGGCGCTTAACAAAAAATGACGTGGCACACCTGTCGTGCTCAACGCCATAAGATTATACAACGCCTCGTGTACGCTTCAGCCCTGCGGAAGTCAGTTTTTTGTTGTTTATCAGATCTTAAGTATCAGATTTACGCTATCTCGTAAACTTGCGCTCGCAAAATTTAGTCATTTGCCGCTCTGTTTGAGCTCAAAAAACTAATATTTAGGTCGCCAAAAATACGTTTTACATTAAAACCTTTTACCGTGAAAGTACCTCCTTCTCAAAGTAAAGAAAAAAGGCTAGTATATAGTCCCTCATGCTTTGTCGCGAAAAATTTTGTAACGTCCGACTATAAGTAGGTGCTTGGATAAAAAAGTGTTATCTGAGACATCTAATTTTGAAATATTTTATTTGGCACTTCAGCGTTCCAAAACGGTGTGCTATCCTCAACTCTGAGTAACGCTGTAGCCCAAATGTATACTTAGTTTGTATACCAAATGCGTTTGGTTTAGCTATTAGCTAGTTACCGGCTAACCGGCTTCCAGTGTGTAAACAAACAGCGGTGCAATGGCGGCTGATACCGATCGACAGTTTGTATGTGTTAGGTAGACCAGGAGACAGCATGCAAAGTTGGATACCCAAACTTCAGGGTTAATTTTCAAAGTTCCTGTCCATACCCTACACATAAGATATCCTTTGTTCATATAAAAGATGATACGAAATATGCTCTTTACTACCTACTGGGGATACAGGAATAGTTTCTCTGTGATTCTACCAGAAGTCAGTAAAATAAGTTTGGCAAGTCGGTGCAAATTAAACGTAGTGAGTTGCGTAGATTTTAATAATGATTAGCAAAACATATGCTTAAACTGCTGTTTTAACTGATCGTACCTAGTATTTAGTTGTCTTAGCTAAAAAATTATATACTGGAACTTGGGCTATAGTAGAAAACACGAACTTAAATCGACTTTCACCAAGCTAGTAGTTAGTATATTAGATAATATATTAAAATGGGTTTGCAAAAAAATCCTGGACCGACTATTTTAAATTTAGCAACATAAAAATAATAAGAAAACTTTGTCCTGACTGAAAGTACAGAATCTGTAGAACTTGCAGGTTGTTTAAGTAACAGGTATGTCAATGTTAGCTATTTTTACTTTCATGTTTCTATTTGCACAGAGAAAAATTGTTTCTAAAGTATAGCTTTAGAATATTTTCCATTAACCTATACTTAATAAGACCTTCTAAGCTTTGATAGGTAGTATTCATGTGTTTTGCTGTGCAAAAATGAGTTACCCATCAAAGGATTTTTTTTACGGTTTTTAAGATGTTGTGTGTAAAGAGGATATCAAAAGATTTTTTAAAAAGGCGAATACTAGTAGAATTTTATGAAGGAACCAAATTTAATGTCATCTCCAGTACTATCCCTGATGAAGCGGCATTCGTTGGATTCCGCGATACACGTAGGTAAAAGCGCAATTGGGTTGTTCCTTAGTAAACTTTCAATTCGCTGGCTAGTTTGCTGTGCACGAAAATATAATGTAGTGCATATCAAAAATAATACTTTGCTATGATTATATGTAGTATGTGTGTAATTAATTACTACACCGTAACCTTCACCAGTAAGTTTCCAGGGAGTATAGAGGTATATTGATAGCTCGATGGGCAACTGTCCAAAAAACTAAATCAAATTAATTATTTAATCATAATCTGAAGGGATAGTAACAACGATAAAGTAAAGACGATAAATACAAGTCTGAAATCAGTTTTTCTAGCACCTCATAGCTTTCATACTTGGATGTATAACTCAAAGGGTGTCATCCCACTGGAGCTCTTTAGAATTTGTCTTTTTTTTTAATTCAAAGATTCCTATTGATTAAACTATCTCAAATGATTATTACATCAACTAGAAAACTAAAAACTTTCAAGAACTTAGATCGCCTCAATAAATCAAAATCTGTCTTCTGTCCGCAAACTTCGACTCACTCTTGGGTAAGAAAGTTTTGTCTTACCGCTTTACAAGTAAAACTGAAGTTACTGACAACTTTAAAGCAAGTATCCATTCCATTAGTTAAAGTGCAAATTCAAAATGAGAATATTGTTCAATACCCAGTATCATTCCCAGAATCATTCTCTTGTAACAACCCATCCTATCAAGAATTTCCTTAAAAACCGCTTTGTGTCCAATTTCCTTTTCTTATTCCGAAAGATCATTGTCGTTGTATTAAATTCAGCACCGTTATTTCAATACCGTTTAAAGGCATTACGTTCAGCCATACGTTTGATCACAATCTTATCTGACGTAAAACGATTAGGTGGATGAGGATTGATCACGGACCTGTTTTATGTGAAAGAGAAGGAAGATTGAAGCGACGAGATTATTCTTACAGGTTTTTTTTTTATAAAGCCTGTTGGGAATTATGTTAATTATATTATTAAGAAGCGGACATGGCAGACATCGTCCTGCCCGCTGTTTTTGCAAATATTTTAAAAAAAACTCACCGTTTAAACCTTCCCTGAACTTTCACAAATAATTCAAAACCAGAATTAGAAAAATCGGTACAGCCGTTCTCGAGTTTTAGCAAGACTAACGAACAGCAATTAATTTTTATATATAAGATTAATTAATTAAATTATATTGAAGGCTATGATGGCGCGACGACAGCGCGCAGCGCTTTGTGTTCTTGGGGTAACTTTCTATGGAAATGATAGTGTCAAAATGCGTCGCGTTGCCGTTGCGCTACACGTGTGACAAAGCCTCTTAAGCTTGTTTGCACTTTTTTTTTTAACTTGAAATTAAAAGGAATCAATTCTACTGAATCTGTGTCAGCGGTGCCGGCTGTAACAGGAGAAGTGTGGGCGTCATTAATAAATGATGCCATCGCTTTTAAAACTGTTAAAAACGTCGCTCAAATGAGTTGCCAAATGAACACTTATTTTTTTTGCTTGGCTAAGTAAAATACTGGTGGAATATTTTGTATTTGTTCATTGTTGCGATGAAATGATTTTAGTCTTATAGACAATAGTAACCCACTTCTTTTATAAGCTCTTGGTCTGCAACAAGCTTACAACAAACTGATAGCGATAATTGTAATTAATTTTTTTACATAAAATGTTTTGTTGACCCCGACGAAAAAGAGGAGTGTAATAAGTTTTACCTCTATTCGGTTGTGTGTTATATGTTTTTGTGTGTGTCTGTCTGTGTGCGTCTTAGCTACTTCAGTGCGGTTTTTTTATTTGAATCACGGTGGTTGTCAGCTATGGTTGATCAAAATCCGTCCAGCCTTTGAAGCCCACCAGCTGTTTTCCTAGCTCATGTCGGTTTTTCTTTTACTAGAAAGTTAGTTTTTCTATTAGTTAAGTTTGTTTGACAGTTTGGAGACAGTCAGCACTCAAACATGTTTTGAAGCGATTATCATTAAATTTATAATGCCCAGTACCCGGCAGTAACGCAAATATGCACCGTCTGAACACAAGTTTATTTTCTTTACATCGTAAGCTTATTGTTTACAAAATCAAATTACAACATCGTTTTCGTGAAGGAACAAAGTCAAGTACGCCATTAATTTTGCGTTCATTGTTTATAAAGAAATGTTTTCGGGAGTCGGGAAATTCGTAAAGTTTGGCGTAGAATTTGATTATTTGTGTACACTCCGTGTATTAACTGACTGGTGGAATTTGCGCAGTAAGTGGCTTTAAGATAATTAGCAAGCTGCTAAGATAATCAAGTACTCAAGATAAAGCTTCGCATTTTGAAACATTAGAATTATGAATTTTAAATTAGCCAAAGATCCCGTATACCCATTACTTATTTATTGTAGCGTCACCAAACGTCACAAAGTATTAAGTAGAAGTTTTCCTCAAGGCTCAAATTCAAATTCAAATCATTTATTTGATAGACACAGGTGACATTATATAGATGGTGATGTAGATGGCTCAGGCCACACCTGCGACTTCCTGTCGTAGCGACTCGCTTCTGTCAGTGTGTCAGCCAATCGCTGCGCCTCAATGGCTGACAGTCATGGCGACCGAATGCCCAGGTAAAGGCTGTGCCTTATAGTACACTTAGCAGATTTAAGAATGCAGTTCTTAAGTCACCGTTATCTACTGCAATGGTTTTTAATTTCGGTAATATGTAGGTGTAGGTACTATCGCGGTCAGCGCCGCATGAACACCTTTAAGGCGTGCGTGGCGTAATCATTTGCACATTGCGCGCAATCCCGCATGCTAATTGCTCCGCGTGTGTCGGAAATGCATGCAAACAATTTTCGTTATTAAGTGTTCACGCGGCGCAGTCCGCCACGGTACCTATCAGTTCCCAAATTACCAGGGATTCTTCATCCAAATGACGCTGCAGCTGCAAACGTCAGGTCTTTTGCGGTTTCCAGAACCGATCGCTAGTTAGTTGCTCGCTGAATCCCAATTGGTTATCCGAGGCATTGGACGTGACTGGGACACTGATTGCCGTGTTATGAATCACCCATTCGCACTAAAGGTCTTACCATGTTAACTGTAAGGCTATATTTGCTTTGAATGCTGTGCTATGTAATAGTCATTGCTGCTTAGCCCATAGGTATGGCTGGTACAGAATGCCTTACGGCGTTAAGTCTACCTTTTGTACATAATATGTAAATGCTTAATAAATAAGCTATGTAAGTACTATGAGTTTCGAGATCAGAAAATACTACCCAACTTTTGTGACAATTGTCTAACTATGTACCTAAAGGCTTGGTCATACAAGTTTCACGGAAATGATAATGCAAAAAAAGTAACTTAATTAAGTATCACGAAGGCCAGCGCGACGCGTCTTGTAGTGACTTTGCTACTTCGCGCTGCGTCGCACTTAGAGTGCAAAATAGCCTTAGAAGAAGGTGCACACTGTGAGATAGCTACGTAGCGATTTGAAAACTAGAACAGTCTTTTTTCGTTACGGAAATATATTTTTTCATTGTCACCCTTGCCTTGATAGGGTACTAAATATTCCCAGTTTAAAAAATCTTGCTAGGCAACAGAAAATGGTTTGTTAGTAAACCTTCTTCATCCAGTTGGAACGCAGTATATAGGCTGCCAACTAACATAACCGAGGAAGCCGTTTTCCAAAAATATCACTTCCAGAGTAGCCCCCAGTCCAGGCTAATAGCATCCAGCTCTGGAATATGGAATTTCCAAACACACGTGCGGTTTATTGGAGTTTTTGCGTTATGGGTCCATTTGCCTTTTGTGTAAATGCATATTAGCTCGCAGCAGCATTGACTGGGAATTTTGGAAGCGAGCCATAAGTGGATGACAAAACATATCGACTCGGTTGACCCTTTTGCCAAAAATTATTCTTTGTTAAGGGTCATAATAGTCCTCCTGACCGATTTCGACCACGGCGGCCTATCTCAATAGAGATCAGCCAACTACACAGGAGATATTATGGTGCACAAGAGTGAGCGCAATACACAGGTGCACTCACTGTTCCATCACTCTCGAAGTTCGATGAGACGGCAATCCGACATGACCGGAGAGAGATCAAGCGCAGGACCGACGGCTTCAAGTGCTTTCCGAGGCACGGGAGTGTAACACCGCCAACTTCCCGACTCCGAGCTGTTTTTGAGAAATTCATGACAGAAAATCTCAGAAACAATTTTGGCTCGACCTGTAAGGCTATAACTTTGCCACTACATCAACGAGGCAGTCTGTTGTTAAGGGTCATAGTCTATCAAAGGCCTATCTTCAGTTCAGAACGGCAAATTCAGTTTAGTGCATCGATCTGTACATTGACAATGTTTTACGCAATTGATTACTTAACATGTATTTAATTGCGAAATTTGTACTTCGTGGCGGCCTCCGATTTTTGAATTATCCTTATTATTCAAGTTTTCGGCTAAAAACTGAGCTGACAAAAACCCCAAAAAAAAATGAAAAAAATACAGAGCGACTAATTCGCTTAGTTTAGTGATCTTTATCTAATAGAGTTTGCCGGTATGTTTTCTTAGCAAAACTTTTACTGACATGACATTAATTGGCTATCAATTAACTGAACCTAAAACCAATTTTGAAAACAAAGTATAATTATGAAAATAAAAGTATATGTATAATCCTTGCTTATAAAAAATATGATGCTTAGTTGGTAGGTTGGACATATAATACTCGTCTATTGTGAATACGCAAAGAAGAGAACCCATGTCTAATTGGTAGATTGTTTGTTTAATGTTTAAAGAATATTCGTTTCAGTCATCAATAACATTTTCCCTCAGTTTTTTCAGGTTTTTTTTATGAACATGGGTTTGACGATATAAAAAAGGTTAATTGAATTAGAATATGTAAACAGGGTATAATAAAATCTTATTAGCCAAAGGTCAGCAGTAATATTTAAATGTACATTGGCATTTTAACTTTGGCTCTTCTTGTTAACCAAATAATGATGACACTGCATACTCAAACTCAACCTACGAGTAGTATCTACAAAGCCAACTTAAAGGTCACATGCTCTAATGAGTTCCGAGAAATGTCAAAAACGGCTATGAACTCCATCCGACCCAAATATTAACTAGGTGCCTACTTACCTACTTTTATTCTGAAAAGCTCGGACGGACGTAATCTTCTGCAAAATTTTAGCTTTTAGAAGAAATGTTCATTCACTCGAAGACTTATTCAATTTACAAGTACTAATTTACTTTTGGTGTAATGGTTAAGAAGTTGACTATTGACCAAGAGGTCGCGGGTTCGATCCCCGCACTGTACAAACATTTGTGTGCATGAACATGTCTGTTTGTACTGGTCTGGGTGTTATATGTATTAATTTAAGTTTATTTGTAATACCACTGTTGATTCTGATATCTGTAACACAAGTGCTAAAGCTGCTTACCACGGAGTCAGATCAATTTACATGATGTTGTTATATATTTATTTATATTTAATTGGTGTATTTGTGGTTTATTTTCTTTTGTAGGTCAGTAATATATAAAATTTAGAGTACCTATTGAATGTTGTTAATCCGTTTTGTCCTTATTGATTTTGAAGAAAAAATTATGATTTTTATACATGATAAGTATACCTTGATTGAGCTTGTCTGTTTAATGTAACGTTTTTGTTTGCATATTACCCTCAAATGTTTTCGTGGGCTTAGCGCTCAGTTTATGCACAATAGTTTTGAAGTTCAGGCACCACTGAATTAAAATAGTTTGGAGAGGATAAATACTTAGAGTCTCCTAAATAGTTTGGACTCATGTTAACTATGCACGTATAACGTAGAACGCCTTAGACATAATTAGTATGATAGTCGTTTATAGCTTTAATAGAGTCAACATTCTATTACTATTCAGATTGTTTTCACAATTACATCAACATCAGTTCTCGCCAGTGGCTTCACCAGAGTGCAATTTGGTTCTATAATATATTAAGCATGTTATAATACACATAACTTCCTCTTGAATCACTCTTTCTAAACTGAATTAAAATTCGTTAAGTTGTATTAAAGCACACAGACATAGGGAAAGACGCGGGAAGTGAATTTGTTGTAAACTATGTAGCAGTAGTAGTGATGCACATTTTTGCATCGCAACTGTCAGCGATTTAGCTTAGCCGCTGCGATTGATTTGAAGCGCTGTCAGTCTTGAGTCGCGGCAAAAGTGATAGCTGAAAGCAATTTACAAGTAATAAATCTGTTTAATAGGGAGAAGAACTGACTTAATTAATATTTGTTCCAGCATATGCTGTTGGATGCAGAAGCAGCCCTTCGCGCAGAAGCTATGAAGGCGGCTGAAAACGAGGGTCTAACTGTAGACCCAGATCAGAGCCTAGAAATAGCTGCCATATCAGGGAAAGAACCTGCACCTTTTCCTACAGAAGAACTCACCCTCACTCAAAACCATTGGGTAGAAGTTAACCCTTCGCAGGAAAATACTAAGGTCGAACCTGAAAATAGATTCACAATGCCGATTATCTTAATAAACGATAAACTGCCAGAGGATTATGACCAGAAATGGTTGCAGATTGTGGAAACTGTCACAAATAGCGAGAGGTTCAAAGCGTTTCCTACTAGGAGACGATATAAAAGAAAGTTTTGTAGAAAGAAACATGCAGTTTTCAAAAGGTCTTACTCCATCGCGTGAGGCTTATCAAAAGAGAATCTTGTACATAATATTTTGAGAAGAAGAAATATTTTTATATCAGTAATAGTTGTTTTGTGTTTATAGTATTGTATATCTTTGCCTTTTTTAATATATTTATTTGTCTGGTTCTAATCATTGTTAATTTTAAGAAATGACTGTATTAAAGTTACTGTTTTCACTTTATTTATATTTTCAGAACTGCTCGGAAAATCATCTCTTGGGCAAGCGTCTTTCATACATTTATTTATAGCTTCACACGAACTTGTACAATAACCTTAATTGGTCGTGGAGTCTTGAAAGACCGCGGCTTCTAGTAAGCTTAACCAGGGATTAGGGACGTAAACTAATTTCTACTTGAGCATCTAAGTTTCTACAGGTAGACATAACTTTCTACCTATTACCAGTCAAGAGACCTGTGTGGACCCAGCTTTAGATTTAAAAAAAGTAGTAGTAGGTAATTTTGGATTGTTGTAATCTTAAAAGTATCTTTTACGTAAATGTTCTTATAAAGACAAATGGCTACAATCTCACCTGATAGTAAGTGTCGATGTGGACGGGGATGGATCATGTTTATCTAGAAACAGCCTATTCACTCTTTTCTTGAAAAGATCCAAGGTTTAATTTAAGGGGAACACTGCAGCCGGCAGCGAATTCTATTCCTTAGGCGTACGCAGGAATGTAGATTCGAATTGCTTCGAGCGTAAACGTGGTAACATCATAGAAGTCTCGCCTGCGTCTGGAGTTCCAAAGGTGAAAAAGGGTCGGTGGAATTAAATCATGCAATTCCTTCGGACATTCTGTAAAAAATGCAAAAGTACTCTGCTTTAACCCATTGAGCCATATTTTACAACATAACAATTCGAAAATCAAATGTGTGTGTGATTTGCGGCTCTATACGAGTAAGCGACGTTAAAGAGGCTACATATTTTGACTTAACCACTTTAGTGATTTCAGTATTTTCGTTCGTTCTCTTGTTTCATTGGACGGGTTTGTAGGGTCGTAAAGCGTAAGGTTAATTACAGTTTAACCTAATTATCGACAGTGCCGGACGCGCCTCTGCAGTGGTTAATGACTGGTTTTATTGAGTTAAGATTGAGTTATGCTCGGCAATTTCGCAGAACAATGTTGCTAATTTGAAATCGTCTCAGAAATAAAACTAAAATACTTCTTGTTTCGAACGGTAAAACTGAGGTTTTGTTCACATTTCGTATTGGTATTCCATTATTGCAATAAAAAGAAATGTACAAGATTTGACTCGTTCTTTTGAAAAGCCTTGCATCCTTTGAGCCACGGACAAGGAGACGATATTGGCGCCACAACAAAAAAAAATTGTGTTTCGCCACCATGGGTGGCGAGACACAAAATCTTTTTTCTGTCATATCCTCCTCTTTATTCTTAAGTGGTTAATAAAAGTTACTACATTTACAGAACAAGCCGATTGTACCTATTAAGGAAAAACGGACTATTATTATTTATTAACCGAACATAATAAACTTCCCAGAGGATATTTCAATTTATCATCCCACAAATTGGTTAAGATTATGAAATATACACTTTGTCTGTAGGTCCCGTAAGAAGAGATCAAAAGCTCAAGGTCAAATAACTTCTCAGTGGTCGGTCTTTCTGTTATAGTTACTTGATACAGCGTGATTATGAAATTTCACGGTAAACAGCCGAGGAATGCGGAAAACAAACATTTTTATATAGGGTTACTGGTAACTCGACGTATTGTTAAAAGAGGCTTTAAGTGCAATATTTTGTATTTTTTTTGACCCCTTACTCTAAGGGTAGGGCCCTTCGTTGATGGAACCTTTTTGTAGGAAATCACCCTTACTGTAACTCTTTTAATGGAATACGTCGCGTTACCAGTAACCCTGTATAGAGGAGCTAAATAATACTTAGACGATGTTATGTATTGATACTTAATAAATGTTCCTATTTGTTCGGTTTTCGATTCAATCCACACATAACTACTTCGCCATCATCAGTTTCAACTTCCCGCCTTCTGTTGAGTGAGCACGAACAACTATCGTAACGTATTCGTAGCGTTAACCTATCGTTAACTTGTCAATTTGTATGGAGAAACTGTCAGTTTCTGACGTTTGGACGACACGAATACGTTACGATAATGTTTGTACTCACCACACTGTGACAAATGTGACGAAAACAAGTATTAAGTTATATTTACTACTACTCGTATATATCTAGCTAACACATGACATATAATGTCAAATGATATTTTGCTATCTCGCGTTCCAAGTGTTTCGTAGCCTGATTAAGTCATTGTCGATTTCCACCAGAGTGTGAAGAAGCGCCTAATCATTTAATCAGAAAATTTAGGAAGCGTCAACTTGCAAATGACGAGGTCGCAAGGTGTCGCGTATTAGCACCTATCTAGTGATGTATGATAATAATTGAATCGATAAAATAAAAATAAAACAATAATTAAAATCAACTTTACTACAATAGTGTAGCCGAAGGATGGGCAGTGTTACCCCTCATGGCTACGCTGAAATGATGAGATTTAGTATTTTGCAAAAGTTAGCTGAGGTCGTTAAAATGTAATGAATAGGTACAGTGCCCAGGACATCAGGCTTCTAATTTTTTGCATAATCGCCCGTTTCACAAGCGCATAAGATACTGCAGCGTTTACCGTGACTTGCTTGCAATACATTTATTGATGTGAACGGTGAAAAACAACAAAAATCTCCTGCAATTGTATTATAGTTTCAAGTTAAATAAATAAGGTAAGATAAACTTTACAATGCCCAACAAGATAGATATGGTAAAACTTTTGTGGTTGTTTTTCTGCAGCAGAACGATTTACCTTAAGTAATACAATCAAACCATGAAAGCACATTTTTTGTTTAGGTACTCTTTTTGGTTCACAATACTGCAAGCGCTACGTGATGCGTACAAAAACTTTTTTTTAAATATATTTTTTGTAAATATTTATAAAGAACTTCACGAATTTTATTTAACCACTAAGATATGTTCAATCATTACACTTCAAGAAACTAACCAGTTAAATAAATAGAGTAAAATGAAGTTGAAAAATCCTTGTCCAAAAAAAAAGTCTTGAAACAATTATAAATATTGTAAACAATATCGATAATACGATACCTAACAAGGGCATCTCTGGCCCGGCTGAATATTCAGAGGAACCGCGAATTTGCGTAAGCGCGGAGTGTTTAATTTCGAACGAGTATTACGTTCAGCCTAAGCCTGTAAAGGGCTTAATAATAACGCCCCTGTTGTTTCAATTAAGCGTTATTTGTCTATGGAATTCTCATAAAACGTTGGAGAAATGATTTTGAATGAAGAATACTGTGCTAACAGTTCTTGGAAATCACCAACAAATACAAACCGTGTTTTACATTCGAAATACAGAGCTTTGGTTGCTGTATTAATTAATATGAAAAAAAAAGTTATACCTCGCTTAGGTGAGTATGAGTATCCATGTATAACCGACAAATGAAATATTAAAATCACAAGAAGCTATTCGAAATCACTCTAAACAAAACGTCATTATAAACTTCTGAACGCTTGCTTACGAACTGTAATTAAACATTGTTTAAGGTAAACAAAGAAGATTAACGAAAGTCTGCTGTGGGCGTTTCTCTGTAATTTTGTTTTGATACCAACGTCGTCTGTCGTATTACATGGAAATGTCACGAAAATCACACAATATCTTACATGGCTTTCGACTGAACAACTGGGGCGAAATTTGTCAACAAGAAAAATAATTTCCTGCGAAAATATAGGCTAGGCCCGGTTTGAAGTAGTCTTTAATAATGCAGCCCATAAGGCATAATTAATACCTACTACCTAAATAGACAAACAAGTATGATTTAAGATTTTGTCACACAGGTACACGATGGAGCGTGACTCTTCTAAGCCAAAATATATGTGTGATGTCAACCTACAACCTATGATAACATTGATAATGGAATGGCGGGACACACCTTTGCGGACGGCGTCTTGACTGAACTTTAATTTGAGAAAAAAAAACGAAAAAAAAGTTGAACCCTTGAAATTTCCAATTAGGTAATGCTTACCAGATTTGCAGAAGCTAAGACGAGTGCTGAAAAACTAGACTAGACAGATACAAATTATCTCTAGAAATCCCATAGCCAAGTCGTAAGTCATTTATCTCTAAACTCAAACCATAAAAATCCTGTATATCATACTTTTCTAATCCGTATTAGAATTAATAACGCGTTCGTTGCTTAGTATTCCGATTGGCACGTTTTATTTCGTCACATTCCCCGTTCCATAACAAAGCGTGAGAATTGGTTCCGTATTGTGAATCACTGTGCCATTGTTTAGGTAATTAGGACGTGGAGATTGTGCGGTGCTTGTCGCATACCATCTTGTGGTTCATTATTTTCAATATTATGTAGGCTTATCGTTACTATGCTAGTTTCCTTTCGTGTTACTGTTACGAGTACTTAATAAATAATACTTAGGAGTAGTATCAAATTATACTACTCCTAAGTATTGTTATCAATTTTATGTATATTCATATTGTGGCGATCTCTACCGTTCGCCATCACAAGCGCATGCATCGGTGGCAAGCACGACAGCGAGCGCTGATACGGCTCCATAGGCAAGATGGCGCTGTTAGCCTAGTACCGCACATGAACCGCGGCATATAAGATTTAGATCCAGAATAATATAGAAAGTTAAATCAAGATGATGTCTATCGGACCTTGGTCCCCGACCATAACACCCTGTCGGTGGAAGCGCTTCCCTTTAGCTTCCTAACTCTAAATCTGTTGCGTCAAAATATCATATGTAATCAAATGATTACGACGTCAAATGGCTTATCAGCGTTTCTCAAGGTGTCGCTATATCGGAGTTCCCGGGTTCTTATCATTTTACTTATTTATTTAAACTTATTATGCGCACCGAAAGTGATCCTGTTGGCGGGCCGAATGCTAGAAGGCATTCTGTACCAGACAATTATTCAGTCAGTAATGAATGTAAAGACTTAAAGCTTGACGACCTCCGTGGTATAGTGGCGTGAGTACCGGTTTTCAAGGTGCTTTCATCTATGAGGTCTCGGGTTCGATCTTCGGACCGAGAAAATGTTGAAACCAATTTTTTTACTTATTTTAGATCAGATTTCCGAGCAATGTATGTGATGTTTTCCCCGTTCATTCAGTCATTCACATGTCTTCTAACTCAGTTTAGCTTTCCACACTTTCGCAACAAAATAAAAAAATCCGTTACAACACTGCCGTTCCCCGAACAAAGCTTCAGGCATTAGTTCCATTCATTCCCGGATTCGAACCGGAGGCCCTACTCCCTTACATTTCGTTCGTTTTTCGGGTCTAGCCAGTGCGTTCGCTCGCACGGTCAAACTTGTAAGAGTGACAGAGATGGCTACAACCAAAACCCTGGACAACTGCTCAGAGAGTAGGTGGTCAGAGCTGTTGCTTAGATAATTGGGTCATAGAATTTGTGTTGCGTTGCGGCTTTTCGGCTATCGTGCTTATGGCCCGATCGGAGAGAGCAAAATACGAGTAAAGTTTGTGTTTTGCTTTAAAGGATGGGCAATTATTTTTGGTTTTTGGTCGCAGTGTTCTAATAAAATTAAGAAGTAATGGAATAACGGAAATGGAATAAGTCTCGGCAGTATTTACGATTACATGATATGCGATGATTTATTTTTTTTGCTTTAACATTAATGTTGACATTGTAAGTAACTACAAAATCTCACTCATTTATAATTTTGTAGGTAATCCTCGGAAAAGCGTATGTTCCAGTATGTTCAGGTAAAGTAGGTTAATAGCAGAAGACACTAAATAAGGATTTCCAAGTTCATTTTGGATATCAGAGGTAAGTATTTTAGTAACAGTTGGTTTAGGTTGATTTAAATGCATAATCCTTTGTAAAAAGTCCCTTTTGCCATAACCACATAAAATATCGCTATATATATATAAATATCTGACTGTTACACTTTCACGCCTAAACTATTAAGATAAAACTTAATACATATGTAGAATAATGACGACTATGTAGGTGTACCAAATTTCATCTAAACCTATTTAGTAGTTTAGGCGTGAAAGCGTAACATACAAAAAGTCAGGTGTCGCCTTGTGGTGTCCACACTGATTCGGGGTCATAAACACTGATATTATTTTGTTCTGTGCTCATTCTCAAGCGCGCACTTTTTAGACACCAAATTCGTCCGTTTGTCAGTGTCGTCGAATGTAGACATCACACACTGACGTCTACATTCGACGACATATCGCGTAAGGTTGAATGGCAATCAACATAATCGGGCAATAAGATGTCGGGGGTAGTGTTGCCGATCTATCGATCGTTTAAGTATCGATAGTTTTCATCTGAATCAGGCCCTATCGATAGCTTAAAACCAGGCAAAACTGTCGCATGTAGGCAAGAGCAGGTATCGATAGTATTGCTTCTCGTAAATAAACCGATGATATCGATCGATAGTATCGATACAACCGATAGGCTATCGATCACTGATATAGCGTCAACTATCGATAGATTTCGATCGGCAACACTATTTGCAGGACATGTCTGGCGATGTCTTGGAACTTCGTCATTTCAGCTACTATCAAAAAATTCTTTTCTTTTGCCTCTCGTCCCTGATGTAGACTTATAATAAGCAATCGCTTTGAAATTTGCATTCCAACTTCCCCGCAACAAGTCGCCGAGAGCGACAAATCGAGTTAGCTGCAGAAATACCTGATAAAAGCTCCATTAACTGTTCGCGATCAATTTAAAAATAGACTTGTGTATTTTCCCTGCAATACCGTTTTATAAAGTGGCAAGGGCATAATAAAATGGGACTCTTCTTTTAAACAACTGGGTCAAAGTGTTGCAGACAATGCGGCAAATATGACAAACTTCATTATACCCAACATTAGATATTTGTTTTGTTCTCACTGACAACAGTTTCATAAGAATTCGATGATACCAGAGATAAAAGAAAGGGTAATGATTGATGAATGTCTAGCATTATGTTGTGGGTACCTACGATTGTATTTTTTATGTTTTACCACGGCTTCTGAACAAAAGAAGGTCGAATACTTCGTATCGCATCGTCGTCGTCTGACTTTTTAAATGCTTCCATCATGATAGCTCACACGGCGAAGCTAGCATGATGCAAAATGACTTCTTAAAAACCACGGAACTTGCTTTTTGAAGCTTAGCGAAGGTAAGCTTATGAATATTCCAACATGCTTGCAACTTACAATGTTAGTTATTATGGTTTCACTAAGTATCTACGTAGAGTAGTGTCAGTATAACATTGGAGTGCTACACGGGTAGAGCAGGTATTCTCACTCAAAAGTAAAATTGTGAATGTAGGTTCTCTTATCTGGTAAGGTGAAACAGCGTGGATACTCAAAATTCTCTTTTTAACAGTTTTCGCTCATTTTAACTTGTAGTCATTTTACACAGTTCATAAGTTAGAAGTTTAACCGCAACATCGCACGCATCCACGCATAATGGCGGTACATCAAAGGGCGGTAATGGTAGCGAAACAAACACGCTGGTATACTCGTTATATTCTAATATTGCAGAATAACGTTGCATTAGACGACCGTTTTGTGCTGTGGTCCACAGGTCGGACTTCTAAACCAAGGGTCGCGGGTTCGATCCCCGCACAGTACAAGCATAAGTGTGCATGAACATGTGTGTTTGTACTGGTCTGGGTGTTTTCTATGTATAATATGTATTTATTTACAAAAAAAATGTATTTAAGTATGTTTATCCGTTGTCTACTACCCATAACACAAGCCTCGTAGCTTAGTTTGGGACTAGAGAATTGGCTAGACGACACCACCAATCGTTGACATACTTTTTATTATCTGTCAAAACGGTCTGTCTCCATAGATTTCGTATGGTAATAAATGATTGTGACGTCACGGTCATGTGTCAGAAATCGGAGTCAATTGACCGAATATTTATTGCGTTTTGTGTGTTTAAAAATTGGTTTCTACAGCTTTTTTGAAATATATTGGTTGTATTAACTTCATAGGGGCCATGTTTTTTAAACACCATGTTCTTGACAATATTTAAGATAGGTGTCATCATCCCAATTGGTGTGATTGTTGTAAAATATTTATTATTTTATTATTATTAAAACTTTTCTATCTAATTTGTTCTAGCCGATGACAAAAGTCAAGTTCTTTATTTAAAAATTTTGAATTTCGTTCCCAGGCATTTGCTGCGACATTTGATGTCAGATGCCAGAGAAATTTCAGAGTTAAATGTTGGCTATTTAATATTTTGAGTTGAAAACCGAAAAATCCAGTTCACGTTATAAGTTTCCAAAGTTGGGCCTATAACTTTTGTGGCTTCGGCAATAAAATTATAACAAGTTGAATAATTAACCGAAAATCCAGTTCAAGTTATAAATTTATAAAGTTGTGCCTGCTACTTTTGTGGCTTCGCCAATGTCTTTTTCCCGTTTTTGAAATTTTTCCTTCTATTATCTCCCATCGTTCCTCGTATCTACCTTTCCCTGTGATATTTCTGTTCTTGATTTCTAATTGTTAATGCCATCGTATTTTGGGTTGCTTTGTAGATATTAAATAGTGATTAATTATTTAAGGAAATACCCTTCAAGTGCCCCTAGAGCCGTTTGCGTACAGTACGACGAGCAGATAACAGCGGCCTGCTGCCCGTGGTATTCTATGGTTCTTTTTAGGATCCCCATATAGAATATAGGATACCCCCTATGTATATATTAATGGGATAGCTTAGATACCTACTTTTAAGATAATTTTGATGTAAATTGTGTCCAACTGATGATGCCGAAACCGATGATGGGCAAAATTCACAGTTGAATAAAAAAATATATCCGAAAAATGTTTTTATTCAACTGTGAATTTTTCCCATTTGCTATTTCAAATATATTTTCAGGCATCATCAATATTTTTTCTATCTCATAGGTTTTTTACATTAAAAAAAACCTTAAATAAAAACATAATTGAACTTATTCAATATTAAATTAATTTATCTACTGTTAAATCTTTTGTTCATTTGAATGTGAAAGAAAGTGAGTGATTTATTTATTACGCTCCAATATGCGGCTTCTATTACCACGACACACGACAGAATGTCAGCCAATCGCCGCGGCTAAAGGTAAGCGTCCACATCCCCGCATCGCACGCATCGGACGCATCACATGCAACGGATTTGCCTTGTACAAAAGCTCGTATAAAAGCGTCCTGACTGAACTGATCCACAGTTTTTATAAAAGGCCAACTAAAAGATTATAATAATATATAATTATTAAGAAAACCAACGGAGTTACATATTTTCATCATAACTAGTACTTACATCTACCCGTATTAGCAAGTTTAATTACATATTTCCCTTTAATCTATAATATAAAAATTAATCGCAAAATGTGTTGGTAAGCGCATAACTCAAGAACGCCTGTACCAATTTGGCGAATTCTTTTTTTATGATATTCTTTAAAGTTTGGGTATGGTTTTTACAAAGTCAAAAAAAAATAACGGGCAGGACAGCGTCTGCGGGGTCCGCTAGTATTAAACAAGTATAGGGCGTGAAACAAAAAACAAAAGTAAAATTAATATACCTACATATATATTACAATACAATACAAATACTGATTTCAATCCATTTGCCGGCTTTATTATACAAATAATCGATCGTTTTTTACCCGTTAAGTCGTTTATATAATTTACCCGAATATTAGCCTCATGCTAATGATGATTCCGATGCGGGTTTGTGGACGTTTACCTTCAATCGCCGGCAGTAGCGAGTCCCGGCGTCAGTATGAAGCACAGGTACCATGGCTCTAATAGTTTCTAGGTTCTCAGGAAATAAAATTATAGTAATTAATTAACCTAAATTTAAAAATAAATGTTTTACTAAATTCAAAGAATATTTTGACATTAGGAGTGTAGAAAAAGGAATCTGGTTTAAAACAATTCAGTGTCAGCTTCCTCGGATCCAATGGTTTTATCATAATAATTTAAGTAGAAAACACATTGTTACACTGCACAGACTGCGATCTGGACATTATCCATCCAACAAATTTGCATTCCTTATGAGGAAAACCCCTTCCCCAAATTGTGATGTTTGTGGCACTATGGACGACGTCCAACATATTCTTGCAGAATGTGAAAAATATCAGAGGCGAAGGGACGCAATGGTTCAAGAGTTCCACATAAACATGCATGATATAGGTGCATTCATTAAAATTCTGGCTGACCCTACGTCTCAGGCTGCAAAATGTTTAGCAGATATGATTTTGAACCCTTGAGAACCTATCACCTGCGCAACTGTATGTATGTAATAGATTTAGTTTAGTTTAGTAATAGATTAAGGTACGATGGGGCTGACATGTGTTATATCAAAAAGCCCCAAAATAAATATAGATTAAAAAAAAAAAAAAAAAAGCTCACGCTTGTGGTACGCAATAAGAAATAGAAAAAGCTTTTAAGAAAACTATAAAAGAAAATTAGGAGCTGAAAATCAGAACATTCCCATATACACAGATTGATGGAGTCTATGAGTGCTGTGGGTGGGGTGCGCGACATAAATTAATGGCATTCTATTATTTCTTGTTATCAAGCCACTACCAATTTATTATTGTTGGTTCACATATTTTCTCTATTATTCTAAAAAAAGCTATAACAGTAACTAAAAGTTGCTAATTTATTTAAGTACAGTAATCAGCCTACTTCCAGATATGATCATCATCATATCTGTCAATATAAGTCCACTGCTGGAAGTAGGCTTATGATGATAAGGATCATGAATCAGTTCTACTAAATGTACATAAGAGTTCTTACCATGAAACAATTAACGTCAGCTCAACTATGATTAAAAAATAAAACACAAAAGGGATTATATATTTCTAACACAAATGAAACAAACAGAGCAGTCGGACTTTTTGTTTCGAATGAATTATGATTATAACAAAAACCCCTTACAAAACCCAAACCGAACATTTTTCATCATGACAAGGCATACAAATTATGTTTTATTTATGACGAAGTACCCGCAAAAATGGTGTTCAATTTCAGGATTTGAAAGCGTTAAAATACCCTTGGCAATAATTGCTATGGCCATGAAAAACAAAGTCGTTTATATTACACGTATACCATTTCATTACATCAGCCCAATATATTATTTAGGTCCTAAATCGTGCGGCTAAACGAATGTATGAAACGAAATACCATCAATGAGTAAGAACAGCCACAACGAGGTCTATGAACTTCCTGCGTGATAGAATGACATCACTAAAAACAAACAACAACAAATCTCTAAAAACAAAGCATTTAGGCTTATATCATCAGCCTATATACGTTCCACGGCTGGGCATAGGCCTTACCTCATCTATGAGGTGGTGCGAGCCATACTTCACCACGCGCTTTAGGCTTTAGATTTAGGCTTACTACTCGTATATAAGAAATCAGCAGTGTTGAACACTTTTTTTTAAATACATATAGGTCAATTCAAAGTGAATGATAACAGAAAAGACAAACTAAAGGAGACACACGTTTCTTGTTTTTTTTTTTTACTTTATATTTAAACAAGCGTGCAACCCTGCCGAGTTTTTTTGGTAGGTAGTAAGGCTAATTAGGTTGTGGTTTACTTAACCCGATTACGTCAGAATCCGTGTTTATGAATGTGATATGTTAAATGGGTCTTCTTGAGTATTCGGGTGTATCTTTGGGTGTTATTGTACACCACCTGTTTACCTTGATTAAGTTTAAATATGAATCTAAAATTCGGGTAAATTATTTTATTTAAAAAAATGACCGATTATTTGTATAATAAAGCCGGCAAATAGATTGAAATCATTATTTTTATTGTATTGTAATATACTTAAAGTCTAATGAAAATATATTTATTTATGGCATGTATTGTATTTATGTAAATATATGAAGTAATATTTCTTTTACTTTTTTGTTTTTGGTTTCACGTCCTATAATTAATTAGATTAGATTAGATTAGATTAAATTAAGATGTAGTACTAGCTATGATGAAAAATAACTTTTTTCGTATATCTTGTTGCTAGCCAGTACCTGGCTGTCCTCTCTTCTCTTCGGCAAAGGCCGGTAATCCGTTTGATTGCGGCAACGCGCGCGGACGGGCTTAACGACACCCATACTTCTCGGAACCCTTCCAGCCCTCCTCGCTCAACAGGCTGACGAGGCCTTTTCATTTTAAAAGTAACGCCTCTTGTCATATTTTGGCGCCGCACAAAATTGCTAGTCATTTTTTACCGGTTTAGTTCACAGTTGCAGGCTAAGATAGGACTTTACGCGATTACAATTGCCCAGCCTCGTTGTTTTAGTAGCAAGAACGTGATTGTTTTATTGTAGGTAGGCAGAGATTCGTTGACTATCGATCAGTGGGGTGGGCACGAACAACAATCGTAACGTATTCGTAGATTTACCTATCATTAACTTGTCAATTTGCATGGGGAAACTGTCCGTATCTGACGTTTGGACGACACGAATACGTTACGAAAACGTTCGTGCTGACCACAAATGACTGTTTTTAACAGTTTTGGGCTAATAAAAGATCAGACTACAAGTGGTTTTATAGTTTCTATTTTATTATTTCATTTATTCTGAGGCACAATTCTTAAAGCTCCACTTATGAATTTATTATACTTATTTATAATTTTCAGCTCACGTTTAGCGTTCTGTGGGTTTACTTGAGCTCGTGAAACTTCTAAAATGAGCTATCTTAAAAAATATAAAAAGCACGTAAAAACTTGCACTATGCAGTAGTTGAAGTTTCCAAAAGATGGAGCAGGAAAATGGCGGTGGTTCTGTGCGGTGCACCTGTCTTCATAACAAGGTCGTAAAACTGGAGAAATAACAAACATCTAATGGCTCAGTGAGCGTATTCCACAAATATAGTACAGTCGATACTTATTTTTCTGTCATTCTTAATTTTGTGTTTGAGTCAAAAGGTCATTTAGTAACCTTAAACCTTAGCTGTCCCTTCACCTGAAAGTCTTCCACATTTTATAACACTTACCATTCAATGTCTTTGCAGTATCCAGTTACAACATATAATTTATTTGCACAGCTCGTAATAAGAAGATAACACCATGTGCGGAATTTCAAGTCAAATGTCGACTGCCTCTTTTAGTTACGGACAATATATCAATTTGATGATAACCTTATTTCAGACTGCCTCGTTGGTGTAGTGGCAATGTTTCTGCCTTACATCCGAGAGGTCCTGGGTTCGAATCCCAGGTCGAGGCAAAATTGTTTCTGAAATTTTCGTTTGAGTCGGGAAGTTGGCGGTGTTACACCTAGGGAATGCAATCTCGCGAGATTGAGGATCGGACGAGATCTCGCGAGATTATGAAAATCAATCTCGCGAGATCTCGGCAATCTCGCGAGATTGGTAGTTAAGATTAGTTATATTGATGTGACTGACTCAGTCTGTTTTATACCATGCTGCGAATGCAGGCGCTGTATTAATGCTTTAAGTTCAGTGCGAACTACACTTTTCGGAAGTAATTTATAGGTTTCATCTCTCGCAAACTCTTCTTTATCTTCTTGGTACTTAGCTGGGTTTCTTAAATATAACAATCATGCCGTTAAATTCGTCCGACGCTCAGCAATGCGTTTTCTCAAGAAGTCAGTTAGTATTAGTTTTTCTGCCAATGGAGTTTTTAGCTCTTCCAGTTTACGAGTCATAAACCTAAGTGTTTTATCAGCAGTAGCCAAGTCGGTATCTCGACGACATAGCACCTTCACTGCCAGTTTTACGGGTTCAAATACCTTGTCTAAGTTCGCTAAAACCGCATGTTCTGCACTCAAATAGTAGTTTGGGTTAGCTTCCAGGCCAAGATCAATTAAAGCTTTGCTGACACATAGTTTGATTATATTGAATGTAGAATGTCAAATAGGACGTTTTCATGCTCGAGTTCAATCTCGCTAATCTCGCGAGATCTCGCCTATTATTAGGCCGAGATTAATCTCGCAGAAAAGGGCCGAGATCCATCACTCATCATCTCACGAGATTGCATTCCTTAGTTACACCCCCGTGCCTCGGAAAGCACGTTAAGCCGTTGGTCCTGCGCTTGATCTCTCTCCGGTCATGTCGGATTGCCGTCTCACCGAACTTTGAGAGTGATGGAACAGTGAGTGCACCTGTGTATTGCGCTCACACTTGTGCACTGTAATATATCCTGCGTAGTTAGCTGATTACTGTTGAGATTGGCCGCCGTGGTCGAAATCGGCCAGGAGGACTACTACTACTAACCTTATTTCAAGCAAGTGCCTAATAGTTTCGTATTGAAACGAGAATCAGCACAGTGTGCATTGAAACTTTTGCAAGAGAAAAACTGTATCATCATCTTAATTCGCTCTTGATTCAACACACGATACGAGAACCAAGAAAAACCAAGATGAGAATCATGGAAAACCAAGCTACAACGCCTATAACTTACTTTTCTTCTTGTCTTTAATCTTTTTGTTACTTTAAATATCTCATTTCTGTCAAAATTATTCTTTCTTGTCTAATTGTTTCAATTTTTATCATATTTTGTAACGCCTTAGTTGTCTAGCATGTTGTGTACGCCATTAATTGATAGTGCAATTAGCTACACTATTTTACTGCATGTAAGTTCTTTGTTTGATCAATTGTAACTGTCGTTGGTGTGCCTAATTAATAAAATAAAAAACAAACTTATTCATGGCGACTGTACACACTGCGACAAGACGATGCAACTGCAATAAATACTGTATGTTAATTCACATTTCATGTTCCGTGTTAAAATACGGTCGTTTATATTCTAAATATCCCGACACTTTCGACATAGCATATAGGTTAAGTAGCTTTGGATGACTATTTGTTGGACTCGCCGCATTTTGAAATGTGCTTCTGTCGTATAGTAGTAATTCCATTTAATAGTCAGGGCACAGTCGCGTCGGCAGCAAGTCGTATATTTGTTTTATTTATATAAGTACTTTATTTTAGCAAGCTAAAGTGGCAGTGGGCTGGCCATGTCTGTCGCAGAACCGACGAGAGGTGGAGCAGGAAGGTTCTCGAATGGAGACCACGCTTAGCAGTATCGGGGGGCGTCCCACGCGTAGTGTGGGACGCCCCCGGCTGATGGACAGATGACCTGAAGAAGGTAGCTGGTAGTAACTGGATGCAAAAGGCGGGAGATCGGTTCGCTGTAGCGCTCGGTGGGGGAGGCCTATGTCCAGCAGTGGACTGTAAGAGGCTGATATGATGAAATACTTTATTGCACAAAAAAGTGTACAAGAGGTGGACTTAACGCTAAAAACCGATTTTCTTCCAGTCAAACCCTTAAGTAATGCAGAAGGATGGCATATGTGCGCTGGAGGTAGTCATTTTTTTCCTAGTATTATATCACGAAATTAACGAAAACGCCGTGACTCGCATACAACTCATATCGCTCTATAGGTCACCTTTTTCTAGAAATACTTAAGATTTGTAATATTTTTAATATTACGATTATATAACCAACAGTCATTATTTCTCGGTGAGACACAAAAAATTCAAGGCCAAAGAAATAAGCAAAAACAATTAAAAATCTTGTTTAGATATTTTCCAGCAAAATTTTTAAGGGCAGAAATGAAAATTAAGTGAAAAAATCTGGAGGGCAGAATTTATTTCAAACTGAATTATTACTTAGCGGAATTCGTCGCTTCAGTAGCTACCTACGTAGTTGGGCACTTTCTAAGCTGCGACGTTAAATCGGTAATCTTCTTTCCTTTTAACTTTAAAAGGTTTTTAATTGCCGCTGGGATACACAAGTCTACAGACATTTTTCTTTATGTCAACTGTTTGTAAGAAACTTAGGCTCTTATTATATTCTGGATTTATTGCTGACTCAAATATTCATTTTAGTACCTAATTAGTGTCATAAGAACAACAACAGACGACATCAACTGCTCACGTAAATCGCACAACACAATTATATTTTAGTTTCTTACACGTAATGATGGGCTAGATATAAAGCTCCCTAGGCTAGATATAAGGGCACTATATTTTTAATGTTTTTTTTTTCAAAATCAAATCTGTGCATACGCACAGATTTGATGTATTCACACAACTACTTGTGTCTACCATATTAGCAAACAAAACATAAGCCTGCTAAAATCGACCACTTTCAGTGGAGATCATTATGGTCACTGCAGGTCTACACAAGGTCCCTCAACACTCACTCACCTACTATGTGACATGCCAGTCAGTTGACCTTCGTCTTCGTCCTGTCTACAGCCTGGTCTAGGTAGTTAGACCTCTGTCAAACGGGTTGAGACGCCTGTCAAGGGATTTGAAACTAATACTAAGAAAGTTAGGTTTAGGCTTTTATTTAGCGTAGGTTATGGGTTATGAACATCCCTGATGTCAATATTGAGTACCTAGCTTCACTCACGTTAGTCTAGAGGTATATTTGAAAATTCAAATTAATGTCATGAAATTATTTATGTAATCTTGGAGATAAAATAGTTAAGTAGGTGCAAAATTTGTATTTTCTGATACGATTAATTAGTCAAAAAATGTACTTGTAAAGAATTACTACCGATAAACAAAATACAATAACTACGGTCCGTTGTACTCCCTCGTGTCCGGCAATATATTGGCATAAATATTGACTTTGCCAAAACATTTATACCAAATAACGTAGTCCAAAGTATCGTAAAAATGTACAAGCACTCCAAACTTCATGCATGCAAAATCACTAAGTCGTAAAATACGAATAAAGTGAGAATTTTGTAACAGTTTAAGTAAATATACGAGCAGGAAGATTTACAATAAGATTTTCTTAGCGATAAAGAACAGGATTATAGGTACCTTTCTTATGAAAAATCAAATATACACACAAAAGCATAACTCAGTGACGAAAAAAGATAACATAATATAGCTACTTGGTAGGTTTTAGGTCTCATCTAATCAGCCTATACGACAATACTTTTTGAGTATATCTAAAAATCAAATGGGCGGTATCCTTACATGTTACTGAGCGTATGTGTGCAGTCAAATCAATATGGTCAGAACGGTCACCCATCCCACAAAAGTCTGCGCCGTAGGTTGCTTGACTTTTGGTATCACTACCAAAGCGTCGCCACCACTGCGTCACAAGCACCAAGGTTTAAGGTGTACCGTCAGGCTTAACAGATAATAAAGTGAAAAAAGATTAGTTAATAGACTAGACCGCTAATAAAGTGTATTTTTTGCATTAAATAATACCAACTTATAGTAGTGATTACCAAAACAGTCAGTTTGAGCATAGATAGATTCTTGATGTTTCAATTTTTCGCCAAATCACTGTGGGACTCCCGAGACGCTTAAAACGAATTTAAATATTCCGATTAAGCCTAAAAAAACTCGTCTGAATTGCCGCAAGATGGAAGGAAATCAAAACGGGATTACTTTTCCCTATAGCTTTCATTTCACTCCGGGCGTTGGGTATGTATAGGTGTGTTGAGAAGTGACAGCCAATAAATATTTTATTCGTTTAAGGATTATTGCACTATGGATCAATTTCAACAACGAGCTTTTATCAACGTTATCGAGTTATAAATATGGTAAAAAAATATGTTACATTACAATACAACATTATAATAGGATGCCTTAATAATAATGATACCTAAAAGTGATGCGATAACATTTAAGAATCATCGTTATAAAAGTTCACGTCTTACTTCTTCAATCGGCCATCGCCTTTGCACGATTCATGTAAAAAAACACGATAAAATGTGTTATTACTACTCACCTACAAAGCCCACACATCTCTCTAGGGTAGCATAAGTATCAGTATATAGCACAGAGGACAATCAACAGGTTCTCCGCGGAAAATTGGGTATCCGACGAAGGTAAAAAAGCCGGCTTAGTTTGAAAAGTCTATTAAATAAGTTTGCGGGAGCCGTTGCCATGTACCATCGTGGGTTATTGTGTATGTGTTGAATTCGACAATTTAACAAATTACTCCTGATATAAGTGTTCAAATACACGCTGCTTGCGTATGTGAAAAGAGAACGTGTTAACTCATCACATTTCAATACTATGAGCTACCTATACATAAAATTATGTTACATTTATGAATGTATGCTATTGTTTTCATGTATGAATGCTTTTTAATTTCAATATTTATAAATGGCTCTAAACTTATACGTAAACTGTGCGAATTTGATTAACGCAAAATCTGTTCAGGATTAATTGAAACTCCAGAATTTAGTAAGCTCCGGTTGAATCCGGAATCAGCGTCCGTAATCCGGTTACCGAATCCGTTGCTGATTACTTGAGCACATCTGCTGTACATAGGGTTACCAATATTTAAATAAATGTTTCTTTACAGACTTTAGTTTAGGCTACTAATGGCAGAAAAAAACCTACATCTCCTTACGCCTTGTTTTACAATGTGTCACTAGAAAAAACAAACACGGCGTTTTCTTCTTTTGTCAATAGGCTTAGATCTTTTTTTTTAGAAGTGTAGTTTGCATGTCAATACTCAAGCAATACGAACCGCATCAGCATCGCCCGGGTGGTCGATTAAAATTAAAAATACCCTGTAGCATTCGTAAACAATGTGATTTTGAGTTTATATATATCCAATAATATATACTTTTCTTTTTTAAAGTATTTTAAAATACGTAACTGGTTACTTGCTGCTAACCTTAAATTCTCATTTGGATATATCAAATTCAACAAATTGAAAACATCTTAGCAAGCTGGCTTTGATCTCGGCTAATCAGGAATCCGGTTGGGTCCAAAAAGCCGGATTCTACCGATTGGGTGCGGGGGGTTACCCTCAAAACCCTCCTACAGCAGTTTACACAGCGCTGAATTAACCTGTCAACTTAGACTTTAATATTCCCTGTGTGGTGTGCGGGATTAATCGTTTACGAGAAATTGCAGGCGCTTTATAATTATTCTATTAAAGAAGCTTTATTTGAAGACTTCAAGAAGACAAAAATTAACTAACAAAGAAGAACAATATATATTTTTTTCCTCATTGAAATCGTGAGCACTGTGTGCATTCGCTCTCTGATATTCCTAGCGGTGAAATCGAAATCTCCAAAGCGTTGATAGTTTTAAACACCGAAATGAAACAAAAGCCTTTTTTTAAAATTTAGCATCAATAAGTTTAAAATGAAGAACTGGACTGTTTTTCAGACAGACTTTAAACAGTCGAATAGAATTTTTGGTGCACCCTCCCTTGTAAGATTGGCAGGCATCGGCAGCAATTGATCGTCGTGAGCATTATGACTCAACAAAAAAAAATTTCAAAGGGAAGTATTACCAGTGTAAATCTACAATCGGTTATTGTCAAAGTACTTCGTTACGTAGAAGCAACAATGTTACCGATATGTGCTCCTGTTAAGTGATACTTGGAGACCTCTTAAGTTAGTGTCAGTTAGTTAGTGTCCAAACAAGTCCTCACTTGAGGAGTTATGTAAATTTCCGTTAAAGCCGGAATTTACAAATACTTGTCATACCCAACTGACATAGATAGTTAAGTCATCACATCTGCCATCCCACTCTATCACCATTCCCAATAAATAAACTTACTGCAATGTAAGCAGTTACTACAAAGTAACTGCCATACTTCTTAAGAATTGTTTTGATGAGTCTTCTAAAGCTCTCAGATATGTCACATCTATCATTTTGCAACATAAACAGTTACTACAATGTAACTGGCTAATTTCTTGAGAACTGTTATGCTGAGTCTCTTCAAGCCTCAGACATAAACATCCTGCGCTACATTGTAGAGCCTAAATTTCATGGGAAATGTTTTGTTTAATTCAACCTAAACATTTCCGTTGGCAACTAATTCGTGGTAGACGCTTCCCGTCCCCACTCTAGACATGACTGTCCTCAGGACATCTATATATAGGCCTGCGGGCATCCCATACGGCAGTCGTAACTCGTCCCACATCACGTGTACTTCTCCGCTCCTAGCGAGTGTTAGCTTAAGTACTGATCATCGAGATCACTAGTTCGTAGTTGTGATCATCCAGATCAATAGTTTAGTAAACCAGTGTAAAAGTGTTAACTCTAACAATACAGTGTTTTTAACATCAAAACTTTTGTTTTATTTTTAAAGTCTGCGAGCCGTCAAAACTTGACTGGCGCAGCCGGTAGGATCTCGCGTCGCGTTCACGAATTATAAAGTTCCAGATAACTGTTTTCGCGCTTCGCGGCTGTACTATCAAGTGCACAACGGCGGGATCCTCGAACCAAACAAATAAGTCACCGGGCGGCAGCAGCAGCAACAGAGCAACACTTCTACACCAGCCTAGAAGACATGGTTTGGAGCGGCCTGTGAGTAAACCTCTTCGCTACCGTTTTACCAGTCTTTCCTTGGCACCCCTTTAATGTTATTTCACCCTAAATCGTGAGAAACGTTATTTGCTCGTAGTTCCTTAACCTCAGGATTACGCCAGCGCTAGTTTTTAAGATTATTTAAATGTTAAATTTGATGAGATTAATTAATTGGTAATTCCAACACTCTTTAACTTAATACTCATACAAATTATATTGATATTGATTAATTGGTAATTCCAACACTCTTTAATTAATTATCCAAGTAAAGTTAATTGTAAATTGATGTTAATTAATTGGTAATTCCAACACTCTTTAATTAATTATCCAAATAAAGTAAATTGTAAATTGATATTAATTAATTGGTTATCCATAACTCTTTAAATTAATATCCTAATAAATTGTAAATTATTCAAAGCTATTATCTTATTGTACTATTTTATTTTTGTGTGTATTATTTTTGTGTGTATTATTTTGTGTGTGTTAACTAAAAGATTTAACTAGTGATTTTAAACGTAAATTGTAAAGATGGTTAATATTAACGCCATCCCCACTGAAATCCTAAATTTAATACCCAAGTTCGAAGGCGAACCAAAACTTTTAAATCTTTTTGTTAAAAAATGTGAATATGTAATAGATATTTATAGATCATCAGATGAAAATGTGTTACAAAACACATATGTTTTCCATGCCGTAACGAGTAGGCTCAGCGGTCGTGCCGCAGCGTTATTAAGTGAGCGTTACGATATCGATACATGGCAAACTTTAAAATCTGTATTAACCCAGCATTTTGGAGATCCGCGTTCAGAAGCTTGCATAGCCATAGAGCTAGAACAAATTAAAATCAAAACAGGAGAATCCTACATCGATCTGTGCCATAGAATTCAAGCCGTACGTAGCACATTATTATCCAAAGTAAATTTAATTGAAGACACAGGCGTAAAAGCAGCGAAAGTTATCATTTACGATAACTTAGCACTTAATACATTTTTATTTAATCTCTCCGAAGACATGATACGAATTATTAGATTAAAAGGTTGCACCTCTCTGGAACAGGCCTTAGCCATTGTAACAGAGGAGGAAAATTTCAAATTCCAATATGATAGTAAAAACAAAAACAAAAGTGCTCCAGCACCTAAACCAAACTTTTTACAAAATTCAACAGCTTTTAAACCTAACTTCATAGCGCCAACGCAAGCATTTAAATTCGGAATTCCCCAAAACAACTTTAAACCAAACTTTACCCCAAACTTTAACCAAAATTATAAATTACCTAGCCAAACAAATTTTAAATTCGGTTTACAACCCAATCAAACGAGACCCATTTACAGTCCTCAAAATAACAACATGTATAATCCTAGGCCAATGCCTTACCGCATACCTTCAAATTATAATAAATACAATAGATTTGGTTACTTCAACCAACCCCCAAACAATCAATTTAAATTCGGCGTAAGCAACCCTCCGTTAGCTCAGCGCCCTTCTAATAATTTAAACACAGACGTTTCTATGCGTACTGCAGCTCCAGTACGACATAACCTCATGAACAACTTAGAAAACCCCGAAGAAGCATTTTATTACGATGACGGAATAGACGAAATAGATTATTACGATTATTGTAACAATTTCCAAGATTTCGAAAATCAGGAAATCGAACAACAACAACAGGAAATCGTAGACCCGGATTGCCCGGTTGGCAATGATGAAAATTTTTGTACCGAAGCCTCTACGGACAACGATCAGAGATAATCAATCTCAACTATGACGGAATCTTAAGATTACCCCATATTATAATTCCGGAAATAGGTTCTAAATTCATGATAGATACAGGAAGCACGCGCTCGTTCATTAGTCCTTATTTAGCTAATTCATACTTCAACGCGTACAAATATGAAGAGCCGTTCGAAGTAATAAACACTCATGCACGAAGCAGCCACAATGAAGTAATTCATATTCCTCTTTTTAAATCTTTTATGACTCCAGGAAATCATAAATATTACGTATACAGTGTAGACGATCGTTTTGATGGTCTAATAGGCAGTGATCTTTTGAAACAGTTAGGAGCAACAATCGATATGGACAGGCAGGTTCTCAGAATTCGCAATACCGAGATTCCTATAATATATAGCCCACCATACGAAGTGCGTATAGCCCCGAGATCGGAGACACGCGTTAAGCTACCTACTGAATTATCAAACGGTGACGCAATCATCGATTACCGAGACTTTGGTCAAGGTGTTCGTATGCCTAGTGCATTAATAAGATGCAATAAAGGATACGCCCACACAATAGTTCAAAATATTTCCGATAACTATGTAACCATAACAATTTCAAAACCTTTTAAAGTAGAGCCATTCAAAGAAACATCAATTCCCGTTAACAACATTAATAACTTACCAAATAACCTACAAATAGATGAAATTTTGACAGAAAACTTAAATAAACTAAGATTGGATCATATGAATCAGGAAGAACGTCATGCTATCAAAAAACTTTGTTACGAATATAGAGACATCTTTTATTGTGACAAACTCCCCTTAACTTTCACAAATCAGGTAAAGCACCAAATCCGTACAAAGAACGAAGATCCTATTTATGTCAGGCCATATAGGTTGCCTCCAATCCAAACTCAGGAAATTAACAGTCAGGTTGAAAAACTTTTAGCAGACAACGTAATCCAGGAATCACATTCCCCGTGGAATGCCCCTGTTCACTTAGTTCCAAAAAAATTAGACGCATCGGGCGAACAAAAATTTAGAATGGTCATTGATTACCGTCGACTTAACGACATAACCACTGACGATAAATACCCTCTACCCAACATAGCAGATCTTTTTGACAAATTAGGTAAATCAGTTTATTTTTCTACCCTCGATTTAGCGAGTGGCTACCATCAAATTGAAATAGAAAAACAAGACAGACAGAAAACAGCCTTCAGCACACAAGCAGGACATTACGAATTCTTACGTATGCCCTTTGGCTTGAAGACAGCCCCTGCTACATTTCAACGCGCAATGGACAACGTCCTTCGCGGCCTTCAAGGTTTACATTGTCTCGTTTACTTAGACGATATCATAATTTTCAGTTCAAGTTTACCGGAACACATTTCTAAACTTAGAAAAATCTTTGACAGACTTAGGGAAACAAATTTAAAAGTCCAATTAGACAAATCCGAATTTGTTAGGAAGGAAGTCCTCTACCTTGGTCATACCATTACAAAGGAAGGTCTAAAACCTAATAATGACAAAATCAAAGCCATACTTAACTTTCCAATTCCAAAAACAACCACCGAAATTAAAAGCTTTTTAGGATTGATCGGTTATTACCGCAAATTCATTAAAGACTTCGCGAAAATAACCCAACCTCTAACTAATTGCCTCAAAAAGAAAAACAAAATTATAATTGACGAAAAATACAGAAAAGCATTTGAAACGTGTAAAGAGCTATTAACAAACGCACCTTTACTTCAATATCCAGATTTTCAAAAACCTTTTATATTAACTACTGACGCATCTAACTTCGCGATAGGCGCCGTACTATCCCAAGGAACCGTGGGAAGCGATAAACCAATCGCATACGCAAGTCGCACCTTAAACGAATCCGAGACACGTTACAGCACTATTGAAAAAGAGCTTTTAGCCATAATTTGGGCAGTTAAACATTTCAGGCCGTATCTCTACGGAAGAAAATTCACCATTTACACAGACCATCGTCCTCTTGCATGGTTAAATTCAATTAAAGAACCAAACAGTAAACTCACCCGTTGGAAATTAAGATTATCAGAATTTGATTATAACATTGTTTACAAAAATGGTAAACAAAACACAAACGCTGACGCTTTGTCACGCGTCCGTATCAATGCTTTAGTTAAAAAAGACAATAGTTCCATGAAAGTTAACGTAAACACAGACAGACCCTCAACTCCAATTAGTATTAATTCTTCAGATTCTGCTAAGTCAGACAAATCCAATTTCTCTCGTAAAGATAAAGGTTTCTACGGATATGCCCGTTCAGACTCAAGTACCAGTACCCTTTCGGCACCGGAATCAAATCCCGGAACCGCAACCGCGCATTCCGCTAAAGATATCGATACCATAGGAATCCCCATATTAAATGAAGCCATTGATAACAAACCTAATCAAATGATTATAGCATCTTGGACATTAAATAAATTATCAGTTTTAGATAATTCGAATTCAAAACAACGTATTTTAGAAGTAACTTTACCCGTAAACAGACCAGATTTAATTACCAAATTTTTAAAAGAATACACTAAACCTAAAGTTAAACAATTTATTTATTTCTTCGACGAAGAACTTCGAAAAAACTTCGTTGCGGAAGTTATTCGACTTTTCAAAAAGGACACAGTTAAATTCTTTGAATGTACCGAACGCATAATTAACCTCACAGACGAAAACGAACAACGCGAAATAGTTTTACTAACGCATAATGGTAAAACATGCCATCGCGGAATTAGGGAAACATTAATTAGATTAAAACGTAAATATTACTGGCCAAAAATGGAAGAAACCGTTTCTAGTGTAATCAATGCATGCGAAGTATGCAAACGCATGAAATATGACCGGAAACCCTTTAAACCCGAACTTCAATTAACGCAAACACAATCGAAACCTTTTCAAGAATTGTTCATGGATTTGTTTACCATTGAAGGAAAGTACTATCTTACGATTGTAGACGCTTTCAGCAAATTGGGACAAGCAATTGAAATACCTAATCGATCTACACCGGAAGTAGTTAGAGCCCTTCTCAAATATTTTTCATTTTACGGAACCCCAACTAAACTTAACTCTGACCCAGGAACGGAATTTAACAATGCCCTCTTAAAGGAAATGTTATCTTTCCACAAAATTGAATTACACATCGGTACTCCACATAATCCTAATTCGATGGGAATCGTCGAACGTTTCCACTCTACAATTATCGAAATTTACAGACTAGCCAAATTCGAACAAAAACTTTCCGACGCATCATCAGTGATGACGTATGCAATTTCAGCTTACAATCAAACAATACATTCAACAACCGGATTAACACCTTTTGAAATAACTTTCGGACATACCGACTCTTCAAGTCCATTTAGTGTCGATTTTAATAGGCAATATACACAACAACTAGTAAAAGAACATGTAAGAAAAACCAAACACCTTTATAAATACTTAACACAAAAAATCATCGAAACCAAAGAGGAAATTAAAAAGAAACGTGGCGGTGAAGCCCAATTCCCAGTGGAAGTAGGTGACACAGTTTTTATAAAAGGCGTAAATACAAGACGTAGCAAAGATAAACCGCGTTACGAAAAAGCTGAAATTTCAGGAGAACTTAGTAAAAACATTGCCCAAGTAAAATCCAAAAATAGGCAAACTAAAGTACCAATTAAAGACATAAAACGTCCTCCGCAGGTACCCCCTGCTCGTGGCAACCCTGACGATCCGCGTCCAGGCCCTTCAAGTAGACAAGATTGAAAAGAATCCTGGGCTACTCCCTATTAAAGAAGGCCAAGCCATCATTAGCGATGACAAATGGACAGTTTTTAAAATACTTAATTTATCCGATATACAAATAGATTTAGAATATAACACTTTTAGATATAATGAGTTTAAGAAACATGTAATCAATAATTTTAAGATAGGAAACTCACTAGAGTATAATAATGTAAAAACACAAACCGACAATTTAATGCTTATCACTAATCAAAAATTCAAACAAATTGTACCAATTAGCCGCGTAAAGCGAGGATTAATTAACCCATTAGGATCTATTATTAAAGCAATATCAGGGAATTTGGATAATGATGATGCAGTTAAATACGATAACATTATAATGGAATTAAAATCTAAACAAGACGCTATCTCTAATAAAATTACTATTTTATCCGAAATGGCGGGAATAATTACATACAATACAAATGTAACAAAAAGCAATTTCATCCAAATTAATCAAGAACTTTTAAACTTAAGAAAACAGGTAAATGAAACAAACCTTATTAGAATTGAATATAAAATTTTAACAACTTTTAACTTATTTTTACATAATTTTCAGACCATACTTTTACATTTGGATGAAGTTGAAACAGCAATAGCTTTTAGTAGATTAAGGATTCTACATCAATCTATAATTGATAATAAGGAACTATTAGAGGTTTTACAACAAATAGAGCAAAGTAATAAATTAGTTTTTCCAGCTACACTTGCCAATCTCGTCAAGATAGAGCAAACAATAGAGTTAAAAGCTTATTTTAAAGAAAATCAAATAACGTTTATCATGAGTATTCCCCTTACAAATTTTGAAATGTATAACTACTATAGAATCCTTCCTTTACCCGTCCTTAACTCCCATAATGTTACCACTATAATTGCACCTAAATTCCCTTATTTGCTGGTAAAAGAGGCGAAAACTTGGTCGCTCCCCGAACCGTGTCAGGAGATCGACGAGAACTTCTACCTATGTCGCGATGAAAACATCGCTACCCATGATAAAGATCTGTGTACTTCCAGTTTACTTAAATCTGAAAATAACATTACTACATGCCATCCCGTTTCAGTGCAGATAAGCGACTTATACATCAAATCGTTCTATGAAAACTGGTGGATTGTGTATTCCAGGAAACCAGTAATTATGAAGGAAACATGCAAAGGCGAAATCACCCGTCGTGAGTTGCATGGCACTTACCTCATTGGCATGGATGGATTTTGTCAAATTAATATCCAGGAAACTGCACTCAGAAGACATCACTCTGGTGCAAGAAAAATCAGATATGAGAAGACACCTAAGATCAATTTACCTGAATTACCGAATTCTGCAGGTAGCGATGACAAGCCCATCAACATAGATGACATCAACCTGGAAAACCTTCAGCTACTTTCGTATGCTTTGAAGAAATCCGAGAAAATGGAAACCAGTGTAGTGAATCTGAAAAGTGTCAGTGTCGGAACAGTGATTTTATATGTTTTATTGTGTATAACTATTGTAATAATTTTAAGTTTTAAATTAAAGAAAATGTATCCAAATTTTTGTGCTCGAAATCCTCGGATTCCCGTAAGAACCGATGACTTCGAACTTAAGGAGGGAGGAGTTATGTCATCACATCTGCCATCCCACTCTATCACCATTCCCAATAAATAAACTTACTGCAATGTAAGCAGTTACTACAAAGTAACTGCCATACTTCTTAAGAATTGTTTTGATGAGTCTTCTAAAGCTCTCAGATATGTCACATCTATCATTTTGCAACATAAACAGTTACTACAATGTAACTGGCTAATTTCTTGAGAACTGTTATGCTGAGTCTCTTCAAGCCTCAGACATAAACATCCTGCGCTACATTGTAGAGCCTAAATTTCATGGGAAATGTTTTGTTTAATTCAACCTAAACATTTCCGTTGGCAACTAATTCGTGGTAGACGCTTCCCGTCCCCACTCTAGACATGACTGTCCTCAGGACATCTATATATAGGCCTGCGGGCATCCCATACGGCAGTCGTAACTCGTCCCACATCACGTGTACTTCTCCGCTCCTAGCGAGTGTTAGCTTAAGTACTGATCATCGAGATCACTAGTTCGTAGTTGTGATCATCCAGATCAATAGTTTAGTAAACCAGTGTAAAAGTGTTAACTCTAACAATACAGTGTTTTTAACATCAAAACTTTTGTTTTATTTTTAAAGTCTGCGAGCCGTCAAAACTTGACTAGATAGTGGGGTTAGCTTTATTTACCCAACTTGTAAATATTGACCGATTGGCATGTAGAGACGTTCTACGGGATATTGGTATTTCCATTATCCCATAGAACGTCCTGTAGTGGCAATACGTATGCACGAGTAACCAATGTTATATTTCTTAAAAGGTTTATTTGATTATCAATAAGTGAAACCCAGTTGATCTTTTTCTGAGCACTGCAGCTACGGTATGAATTCATAAGAAAACAACACTGCATATCCATTTAATTACTTACTCTAAGAAAAATATACTATGGTGATTTATTAGACGAATGTCAGACGAAGCAGTGTCACGATAAGGAAAAGATAAACTTCGCGACAAATTTTGCTTCTTCGTTACGAACGCGCTAATTAGAGATGATTTATGGGGACAGCGCTAATGCAGATATACATTTTCGCTTAAGAATATTTACTGAGCGGAACAGTTTTCATAAACGAATATAAACTGTTAATATTTTTATACATATAAACACGAATATTTCCGCTTTTGGTTTCCAAACTGTTTTGGGTGAAAAAAACAGTTTGTGTGAAAATATGATACGTTTAAAGAAAATACAGACATAGATTTGGGATTATCAATTATTGGAGACCTATGCTATTTATTATTATACGAGTATTATATGCAATGCAATTTATGATTAAACGAACTCACCTGTACGTGAAATTCAATCATAATTGTACGAAGTACTTCGTCCGAAGAGATTAGTATTACTTAAATTATATTACAATGTAGTATCGCATAGTGACTCCATCTTTGCACTGTTGTTGAAAGAATAAAAGAAAAAAAATATTTTGAAGGTAGCTTCGTAAAGGTTTTTTCATTCTTACCGCCATCTTGTTTCCCTTCTTACCGGCGAGCTCACTCCGCTGGCGTCATTTAGTTTGAAGCTGTGTACAAAGTATATGCAGGGCATATTTCCACTCTTTCCCTAAAATATGGTACGAGTGTTGATTGATTTCGACCCAATTTTGAAGTTTTTATTAATTCTGGTATTTTGATTATGATTTTATCACTTGAAGAGACTATGTTCAGAATACTTATTTTGGAGAGAGTTTGTACACGGTGGGCCGTGACAATAGCAAGCAAGGTTGAACACTTTTTAGACAACTGCTCGAACGACAACAATTCATTGGGGTACTGAGTGGCCAAATAATCTAAAAGTTTGTTAGTGTCCCATGTGATGTTATATCTTGGAAGAGGAGGTCGTAACCTGAACACACCCTTAAAGAAACATGTAATTCGTTCGTCCTGAGCTATTGGACCTACCAGTAATGAAATAGCAGATCTGAAGCAGTTAACTGTGCCGTATTGGCTACCATTATTGAAAACCTCGGTTAAAAAATGGTAGAAATTGATGGTTGAAACATATCAATGTTATTATAGTTGCAATAAGTGAACCATTTCTTGAAGCAGCAATCATATTGTTTCATTGTATTGTGAGATAAAGACGCTAGCATTATGTCTATGGCTGATGCTGGTGTGCCTCTTCGCAGTAACGCCGTCCGGACAATACTGCTGCCACCAGGGTAATGGTGTTGTGCAGATTCCGGCTGCTGAAATGGGGGAAAATAACATCACTAGAACTGAATGTGACTACGATGGACGAGACTAGTCGGTTGAATAAGGGATACCAGGGTTACCACTACCATGATTCCCTCTGCTTGGTCTGATATATTTTTTCTTAGGGCTTTTAATATGACAGCTACAGGAGGAAAGGCATAAAAATAAAACTTGGACCAGTTTATGGTAAATGCATCGATTACAAACGCATCTGGGCCTCGATGCCAAGATGCATATTGAACACATATTTTGTTCAGGCGGTTTGCAAAGAGGTCTATTTGTGGTTGACCGAACGCTTCTGTGATTCGTCTAAACCCTGTATCAGATAACGTCAATTCTACGTCCGGGTGAGAACGTCGAGATTCTTTATCCGCGATAGTATTTTCTGAAGACTTGATGTATGCCGCTGTAACAAATATTTGGCGAGCCTCACAAATATCCTTAGTAACTTTGTTAAGGTGGGGAAATTGAACCCCACCCATTTTATTTATATAACTCATAGCGATGGTGTTATCTACTCGTAAAAGTAGATGACAGTTCCTCAAGTCTTTTGCAAAGATCTTTATAGCGAAAAAGGCAGCTAAGAGTTCAAGGTGATTTATATGAAGTGCCTTCTCATTCTAGTCTAGCTAATTGAGATACTTGCACCTTTCCAATTCTTTTACATATCACCACCTATACTCAACAGCGGGACAAGCTGATACCAATAGACCTACTAACTGCGCAAACCTTCTTATCGAGCATCGCTTTATATGTAAAAAAGAATTAAGTTCGTTTTTTATGCGCTCCCTTTTGTCTAACGGTAACTTTACATGCCACTCATGTGTATCTATTAAATAGCCAAGATATTTACAACATTCTGATGGTAACATGTTCCTTTTTTGGTCGTTGATAATAAAACCTAGCGATTTTAGTACTTCATGAGTTACTTGAATGTTTTCTTGGCATTCAGAGAATGAACTACTAACCAAATATATGATATCTAAGTAAATAGATGATAAAAGGCCGCATGAACGCAATATTGGCATGACTGGTTTCATCAACTTAGTAAATATGTAAGGAGCCGTATAAAGACCGAATGGAAGGACATTAAATTCGAACATTTCATCGGTATCTGGGTTCACCGTATCCCTCAGTATAAATCTAAGATATTTCTTAGAGTCAGGGTGTATTTTAATTAAAAAATACTTATGAGCTTAAGGACGGTGCGAATATCTTCTAATTTAAAGTGTTGAGTGTCTATAAACCTGTTTAATGCCTTTAGATTCAGTATGAATCGCATATCGCCGCTCGGCTTAGGTATCAAAAAAACTCGTGACACAAACTGTCCAGGAGTATATTCACACTGAGAGATCGCGCCAATATATTTTAATTTACTTATGGCTTCGTTAAAATGTTTTCTGTCTGATTCAGTAGAAATTTTAGTGATCGGAATATCAGATTGTTGTACAAGGCTGTTAAATTGAATTTCGTATCCTTCTATCCAGGATAACAAAGTTCGATCTCGGGTGATTAGCGTCCATCGGTCGTAATAAAGGCTAAGTCTGCCAGCGTAACATACCGGAGGTGATGCGGCTAGTGGCGCGGACGTCCCGGGCGGCTCCGCTGCGGCCGCGACGAGCTGGCGGGCGGCGGCTGGGTGCTCGCTGCTGAGGCGGCTGGCGGCGGCTGGGGCCCGCCGCCGCCTTGCGGTTGCTGGGCCCCGCTTTCCAGTTTAAAGGCTTCGACGATTAATACTTTGGAGCGTGCGTCTTTTTAGGAGCGTCTATCTTCAAGTCGGAGCTGGTTTTTGAGACGGCCTTGGCCGTTTTTAGAGTCTCAGGCAAATCTTCTCCGAACAACAGCGTATCGATCTTGGTATTTGTCAACTTTTCCTTGACGTCTTTTTTTAAGGAATATAATGCAAAATTACGTCTGGATATAGACTCGCTGTACTGAATATCACATATGATTCGGGCAGAATCCATGAGCAGATGCAACATGCTATGATCTGTGCATTTATCGGTGATTTGCCTTGATATTGCCTGACTTAGGCAAGAAATTGCAGCAGCGATTTCAGTCTGTCTTGCTTCGATAGCTTTATCGCGTTTTGTTACAGCATCAGGAAGCGCAGCTTTTATCTCCGGGTTGAGACGTGGAGCGGCAACCTTAGAGCAGTTACATTTTTCCGAAGACGACGTGTCCCTCGAGGCCGGCGCCGAGCGCGAGGAGCGCGATGAACACGACGAGCCGCTTGATGTTGATGTATCGCTTGAAAAATGGCGGCGACCGCGGCGACGACAACGTTGCAACTCACTTGCAAACTTCAACTTTTTTGCTAAATATTCAACTGTTTTTTCATTTCGACGTTTCGGCATTTTTGAGCCGGAGCGTGGTGGTCCAGCACTAAATTGCGAATGACGCCAGCGGAGTGAGCTCGCCGGTAAGAAGGGAAACAAGATGGCGGTAAGAATGAAAAAACCTTTACGAAGCTACATCCAAAATATTTTTTTTTCTTTTATTCTTTCAACAACAGTGCAAAGATGGAGTCACTATGCGATACTACATTGTAATATAATTTTAGTAATACTAATCTTGAGGAAGAAGTACAAGTATAATTGTACGTAGTTTTCACAGTCATATAAAAATGTTTTATTTACAGTCAGAACATTAACATTATGTAGGTATTTCTTTTTGTGACCAGTTTGTTGAACCTTTTGCAAGTCCTCCGAGCAAATTTAAGCATATCATAAGTTACTAAAGCTAGCCAATATCTGCTGTAGTAGCCGGTATTCGTAGCTCTTCGTACACGACTACGGAAATATTCAACTTTTTCGTAGCTGAGATTCGTAGTCACTGCTACGAAAAGATTCAAAGATTTTTTTATAAGGAGCTTTCCAGACGTTTGGCCACAAGCTATCTTATTTTTAGTTTATGGTAGGAATATTTCAATAATCTCTTTTCAGAATATGCCAGTTATACATAGTATCCGGCAATACACATATATCAAGCCAACTCAATGTGTTCTCTGTATGTGAAAGTTATTAAAGTAATGCTAACTTACTTGATAAATTCAGTGGTCGCCCGTAGAAAAGGGTCGAGTGAACGTCTCTGTTATGAAATATTTGAAGTGAATTTAAATTTATCGGGTTTCGTGAGAGACACTCGAGATGGTCGAAACGATTGGATGGACAAATGTCAAAGTACAAAAAAGGTGCAGAGGTAAGAATACAATTCAATCATGAACTTCAATGGCATATTTTCTTATCAGCCTAAATACGTCCCATTGCTGGGCACAGGCCTCACCTCTTCTATCAGGTGATCAATGGCATATTTATCAACGTGCAATGTAAGTAGAATAAAAAAAGGTTTGCTTAACTAATAACTATCCGTCTACACCGTTTAAAGAACAAGTATTGCCGTATAGTAGTCAATCAATACTAACTAAAATGTTCAGTACCTATATTGGTACTAAGTATGCTTTCAACACTGTGTACGTGTGTGTGCCTAGGATGGCAAATCCACTAACCATTAATCATTAATTAATTGAAATTGAACCCTGTAAAAAAGTAAAGGTGGGAATTTGTTGACATTTAACATCGTATTGAGGTATGTTGATATGCTGTTAGCTGTACATGGTCTTGCATGAATAGTGGGGGAAAGGGATGGACAACCCAATTAGCGGCATGTCTTCGCGCTATCTAATCTGCATAATTTGCGCTTGCGTTTGCCGCGGATTAAATGTGTCACGTTGACATTTTGTAGTACCTTTGAGTGTGTACGTCACGGTAAATACTGCGGTATCCGACGACCGCTTGGTGCAGTGGTCCACAGGTCGGACTTCTAAAACCAGGGGTCGCGGGTTCAATCCCCGCACAGTACAAACATAAGTGTGCATGAACATGTGTGATTGTACTGGTCTGAGTGTTTTCTATGTATAATATGTATTTATTTACAAAAAAAGTATTTAAGTATGTTTATCCGTTGTCTAGTACCCATAACACAAGCCTCGTAGCTTAATTTGGGACTAGAGAATTGGTGTGATTGTTGTGAAATATTTATTTATTTATTTATCTTATGCATTTGTGATACGGGCGATTTTGCAACAAAAAAGGGTAGCTTGATGTGCTGGCCACTGTACTTTGAATGAAAATATATTTTTAATTAAATATTGAAACATGATGACACTCCGGAAGAGAGTCATGTGTCCTGATTTGACCAAAGCTGTTTAAATATTTTATAAATCTTACAAATATTAGAAAATAGAACATAAATCTTGATTTGTAGTAAGGCTTATTGTTAAGCATTTAATATTGTTTTTATTTATAAAATAAATAAATAAATCTATAGCGCATTAAGGGCAGCGCTTTGCAAGCGAATATCGGATAGCAGTAGAACTAATTTACTTTCAAAATTATGATAATCCTTTCAGGGCGTTAAATACCAAAACAGCTTTAACCACCTTTATTGTCGTTTATCGTAAAACTATAGATTCCGAACTTATTTCAATTTAGTAGCATTTGAATTTTGAAATTTAATTGTATACGGGTATTAATTTATTAATTTATCAAAAATAATTGGATTTCTTGATATAGTTTAAAGCAAAGACAAGGTGGTTTTTCTTTATTAGTCATATAATGTACTGAATTTCTTAGATAGCAATTTTCTATAGAACCAGACCCAGTATCTACCGTTCTTAGCTATTTTTTAGTTTTATCAGAGGCCTTTGGCCTATGTATATTGTTTAGGTGTAAATATATCCTACTAAATGCCCATCTCGGCTATTATTCAAAACCTTTACTCCTTTTAACACACTTTGTCCGGGGTCAGCCGAGCAACCCTGTGACAAATCAAGTCAGTGTTTATGTAACCTCAAACGATTATCGATATTATATCACGCTCACGTCTCGTGAGCCCGCTCACGAAGGAAGAAGGCTCAATTATAAAACTTGTCTTCAGAGTATGACGCTGTGTCAAGTGTGTTACAGTCTATTTTATTTATTCATTTATTTATGTTCTGCACAAACATGTGTACAATGGTGGACTTAATGCCGAAGGCATTCTCTACCAGTCAACCATAGGGCCAAGCAGAGAAAATTCAGCCGGTGCACATAAAGTAAAAAAATAATAATTGAAGTTATTTAAGTACAAAATAAATTTATAAACATACAAACTAATTACTTCAATAAAATGAAATAAAAATACATATAAAATCATATACATACATAATAAGGATGGTACAAATGGTAAGAGTACAGTCATCATAAAAAAAACATATTAACACACTAAGACTAAATACGTCATCAATATTCTTTGAAAATGTTCTATAACTGACCATTTTAGTAACATGGTGGCTTAACATGGTTCTTAAGTATTCAAATATTATTAATACGCGCCTTAGATGACGCTGCCAAAAACAACTTTCAAATAAAAACATGTAACTCACATTGCACCGTCGTAATTAACGCATATGTCAGACTTAAGACAACGAAATATGAGCTTCACTACAAGTGTACTTACGAAGTGCTTTACAATATGGACACAACCTCGTTGAATAAAACTTGGTAAAGAATTGTGACGGTTAGTTCAAATTAAGATTCAAGCTTGTGATTAGATCTTTCAATGATTTATGAGTCAAGTATGAAAGTTACTAAGATTGGAACTAAAACGTTAAGCGAGTTAGGTTTTAAATACTAGCTTAAGTGTTTTTTTTTTATATGACGCGGGCCTCTCTCTCGTTCGGTGACTCATCGTAACAGACATAAGCGGGCGTTACACTCTTTCATGAGTGACTCCGAGCCACAACCTAATTTAAGACGTTGTCACGTCAAAAACAACTTTTCCAATCGGGGGCGTTTGTTTTCGGCTCAACCTCAACAGAAGCTCTGCTATAGGTTAGTTAATCGTAATTCTGGGGGCTGAGACAAAGTAACAACTTAAAAACGATAACGAAGTTCGATTATATTAAAATGTATGGGATTGACATAAGCCGCGATAAATCACGTGGTCAATCGTCATCGTTATCGCAAGTTGGTAGACAAGTGTTATAACTCGTAACGAAACCATAAAGAAACGAATTGTTACCGCTGTCATCCCATATAAATGCGTAGACAAGCGGCACTTTAGAGTTCGTCTTCGTTTCGATCGTGATCGCTAAAAAAGATAACGATAAGAATGTTAAAACGTTGTAGTTATTGAAACAATATGGCCGGATTTCATTTAGCTGACTTTTAAGTGATATTAGTACATGCTAGTAGGTATTTATTTACTGCTAAAAGGGTAATAATAAGTTGAAATATTATGCATTCTTTGCGTTTATTGTGGGCTGCACACAATGAGAACACGTGGGAGAGGCGCCAAAAGCGATTTATACAACGAAGGCAATTGGAAACAATCGAGGATTTGCCCAAATTATTGTTTATCCAACTTTTAGGAGGCTATGTAACGACCTAAAAGGTCATGCCGGATTAAAAGGTTCCCCTGAAATTCCCGTGGAAATAAAGGTAAGAAATATTCATATTTATTTATTGAAAAATTTTCATTCATAAACTAATCAAAATTATAGGTAATGTCGGCAACTAGGTATGTTCTAATGTTGCACTTCCAATCTAAGGTTTTAATGTTTGCTACTACTCAATACTATAACGGTGTAAGTAGCTAAATATAGCTTCAATTATTTCATATTGTTACTGCTGTTAATTATAAAAGCTCATCAAACCTGCATGTATATTATTATATTTTTCAGGTGCTGTGTGCTGTTAGCTTTTTTGCGACAGGGTTATAGTATAGAGCAGGTGAATAGGTTTCCACAAACGCCACGCGAGAGTTCCATAATCAAACAAAAGTATGTGAACATAATTATTTTTTATATTGATTAAAAATGCTTAATAATAAACTTTCATAAAGATTCCTACAGTCAGTAGCGTCTACTGCGGGCGCGCAAACGAGGGCGGTCGAGAGACGCAGTAGACTGCGGTGTCGCTGGCGATGTCAACCGCATGTCAATAGCAGATGCGCGGAGGCAGGTGGACGCATTCGCCACGGAGTAGGGGGCGGTGCAGGTGCTGGTGGGGATGGCACTGCTAGGGCTGGTGGAGGTGGCGACGTAGGCTGTCGTTCCAGAGCCGAGCGGGAGGGGTGGTGGTGTCTGCACTTGAGACGTGAACGGCAGAAGCAAAATATTTGAGGGCTGTGAAGTGGAATGCTGTGGTCCAGTCAGTTGTGGGGAGTCTGCAATAGAAAATGTGTGTTATTTTGGTCAATTTACGGACAACTCTTTGAAAATGTTTTCTTCCATCAAATTTTTAATAAAGTTACTTAATCACGCGAAAACGGCTGAACGGATTTCGATGCAATTTGGTACACAGACATAATATCTACAGAGGCTTGTCCTTCCACTACCAAAGCACCCATTATAGCCAGCACCCGTTCATCACTAGCTGACAAGGTTTGCCCGCTTGCTGGCCCACCTCCAGTCCCTCTTGCATGATGCCTTATGTTATGGCCAATGCATTTATTTGTCTTGGACTTCCAATCTGCTCACACCTTTATTGAATAAGGAGTAGTTATAATCATAAGTATAAATGAGAATAAAAAGCCATTTATTTGGTAAGTAATTTAGAAATTAATTGGAAAATAAATAAACATTTGGACATCTCATACTCGTATGGCCATTGACTCCAAAGCATAGCTTGTACTATGAGTGTCAGAGACTGATAATCATCATCATAGTCCAGTCTAGTTATAACAGAGAACCTTAAGGGTGTGTCCACTTATTCAGACACAAAACCAACACACATGAACAAACATTAATCAGATGAATAATTTCCTGATTGGAAATCAAACCAACAACCTCTGAAAATATAGCTATGATTGCTAGCCACTTTTTCATCACATCACTCATGTCATAAGTGTTCATTAGGTCCTTACTTTTTTCCACTTCTCTGTAGTCTTGCTGACACCACCACCAACAGCATTCAAAATGTTAGTAAGTTCAGTCCATAGTCGGGCTGACCTTACGAGACCTTGTGATCCAGCCAGTGCCCTCGCCTGGTCACCATGACTGTAACATAAACAAACAAACTTCAATACAAGTATTTCATTGTTACAGTCGCGTCTTTGTTTACATTACATACTCATGAATAAAACTTTAATTTACTTACGTTTTCATATACTCAAGCAGCGTTGACAACTGTGCGGGACTTGCTCGCACTCTTGATTCCATGTTTTATCACTAAAAAGTAGAATAAAAATTACTACTCCATCATCGTTTGAACATCCATCACATAAAAATGAATCTACATATTTTGAAAAGTATAAGTTAGGTTTTGGAGACCATCTAAAAGTTATAACACTGCATTTACTTACCACCTTCAAAATAGTGTTTTTGTTATAATCTCAAAACGATTAAACGCAACCCTCACATAAACAAATAGAAAAATTATATAAAACAACAACAAAAAAGTTGGCGGGTTTGACCCGATTACGATTTGCCACTTCTTGACTGACAGTGACACTGACAGCTCAATTTTCGATACCATAGCCAATATTTGTGTTTTTAACGAATAAACAATTCGACACAACGATGACGACATAAGTGTTACATTGGCTACGAAATTGTTATCGTTATCTCGGAGACGATTACGAACTTAGATATCGTTTCGGTACTAACCGATGTCACGTTGGCTAAAGACCCTGTTCATTTTTTTTAAAATGAGAATGCTGTAAGTGGATAGCAAGATTGTACAACGGCTCCTGCTAAATATACCTACGAGCCGCTGGCTAAAATAATACTTAATTAGTATACGTAGCTGTATTTGCGAACACTTTTAACTAATTCGGTTGTCCATCCCTTTCCCCCACTATCCATACGAACTAGACCATGCACAGCTAACAGCATATCACATCACAGGGTTCAAGATAAAAGTGAAGAAGATGGCAAATGACGACAGTGGTGGAACAAATCCGATTGAATTCGGGAAATAAACAATTTTCTTGTTGCGCCTACACATAAAAAGGCATCCCGGACGGAATGGAAACGCATAAATCTTTACAGATGAGGACTAGGGGACTTTATTTAGGGAACATGAATACTTACTCGTGACATACTTGATTTGTCTTATCCGTTGTTGACAAAGTGCGGCTCGACGCGTCAATATCAAATGTATGTACGTACGTCTAGGACAGTGTCCTACGTGACGAAGCGCGATTGACATTGGCAAAAGTTTTGATCGTATCGCACTTATCGCGTTACGACGCACACGTAGGACAATGCCTTAGAGATATAAGAAGAAGGGTAACGTAGTGTGCACTTTACTTCACTAGCACTTTACAATGCCAATGCCTCTTTGTTACACCCCCGTGCCTCGAAAAGCACGTTAAGCCGCTGGTCCTGCGCCTGATCTCTCTCCGGTCATGTCGGATTGCCGTCTCAACGAACTTTGAGAGTGATGGAACAGTGAGTGCATTACACAGGGTATTGCGCTCACACTTGTGCACTATAATATCTCCCACGTAGTTGGCTGATCTCTGTTGAGATTGGCGGACTATTATTATTATTATTACAATGGCACAGTTGCTCAGCACAGTGCCGACTAACACGGATAATAAATGTTTTTCTAGGACTCCCTGTTAAGAAACTGGTCGTTGCGGTCCCGAAGATCGAATAGTTGGGAGGATTTAATCAATTTGTTGATAAAAGTCGGATTGAGGGGAGGGATCAAAAGATTTATTAGTACCACTCTCTCTGGGATTACTTGCGCGCCTCCCGGAGTTTACATATTAAAGCGAGTAATTACTTTTAATTGCTAAGCGTTTTAAGGAAAAGTCGGTATTTACTCTAACTCCACTCAGGTTAGTTACTTTTACGCAATTATAAATATTAAGTGTGTGAGAAATGAAGCTTCATTTATTACACGTCTAAGTTAATAAGTATTTTACGTAGACATAGAATTTACATGTTCTAGAGATTTATGTAAAATTTTGTAAGACGATTGCAATTAAATCAGAAATACAACCTTGCTAATTTCAAACTCATTAAGCTTGCGACGGTGACGTTTGAAAGGAACAAAATAGTTGATATACTTCAATACAAAAAAATGGTGATATCTCGGTTAAAATGCTACTTGTATTTATTACATTTACTTGTAACTTTCAATTCCTGTTACTATAAAATTTTCCAGGTCAAATGAGATTGCTTTGTTTCCAATACAGTCACTAGGCACACCTAGGTCATCAGAAAAGGTGATATTTTATAACTGGATATAGAACTACTTAAATAAATGAAAAAATAGCCATAGATACCACATATAAATAGGCAGTGTGTGAAATCTTACGTGTTTTTTATTGTTAACTGTGTAAATAAACCATCTTATATTAGAATTTAGATAAGCTTTCAATTCTTTAGTTATGTAAATATTTTGTATCTCATTGTAAGTGAACTATAATTAGTTTTTATGAGAATAAATTCTTTAAAACTATTCTTTCCCATTAAATGGTGGTTAGGTTGATTGTTTCGAGGTAAACAATGGGTTAGTTGCAAGAATTTTGCTTTTGTTGTAAGCTTCTCTTCCACCACTGCACTCTGAAGGTGAGTGATACATCTGTTATAAGCAAATAGAGTATGTGTAAAGTCATTGGACACTACAGACTTACATACATAGGTATAGCTACTAGAGGTAGGTACACACTATATGGGCTCCCGTCACGGTAAACAATGCTTGCCTAATGGCTTCCAGCGATGTTTCAGATCCAGGTTGTGGCTAACAAAATATGTTTTTGCTAGATAACGGCTACCAATAATACACACAGTACTACATAACTAAACAACAATTTTTTAACGCCAGTCAAAGATACAAAAAATAATCAAGCGATGTATATTTTAGACCATCAAAGGTTATATTCTCCGGGGTAACGTAAAAATTAAAATAGACGCCTCGTCGCTTTTAACAGTCTAATGAATAACTGTGACAACATTCAGGTTTAGGTCTGGACTAAATATTATTTGGTTTCGTGTTAATTGACCTGAAAAATATTCATTTTTCAGGTCAAAAGAGATGGAAGTAGCTAGTATATTGGTTGCCTTTTATTTCGCGTCGGTTTTTGCTGATTGGCACAAGGAGAAACGATTAAATATTACCAAAGCACTGAGCCCGACAGACGTTATCCTGCCCGCTGAGTTATTATACATTTAACCTTTCTCTTGACTCTATCTTTTTTTTAAAAACTTTATTAAAATTATAAAAAAAAACAAACAAACATACTGACATAGGAACAGACGCGGAAAGCGACTTTGTTTTATACTATGCAGTAAAGACCAAAAGGTACAAACGGACACCAAAGAGTGATGGCGTATAAGATTTAATACAGTAGCTTAACTGGTGTATTAACACAGAGCTTTAAGCTCATGGGCCGCTTGACTGAACTCGCCGCAATTTCCCCACCACTAGAACGGAGGCCGTGGGGTGAATTAATTACAGGAATCACGAGCCTTTTCGTTTTAAAACTTTGTAAGCGATCATTGATTTCTTGAAGGTGAATCGTTTTCATCGCAGTTAAAAGAACGGAATGGCTCTTAATTTATATAATTAGAAGCTTTATAAATTAAAAATATAGTCATGGTCAGTCCTAATCACTGTGTCCCGCAGATGGTTTGAGTTCTATGGGAAATGTTGGTATGAAATATAATACCTCTATAATATGTATAATTATAACGTTGTATTAGAGCCGTCTATACGGGTGACTGGTAATTACGGAGCCTTTAGTCTAGTTAGTCTAGTGTTATTCTGTCAGATATCACAATGTGAGCTACCATCCTTATTTAACCCTTTCCAAGATAAATAAACGAAAACTCCTTTATTATGTCAAAAATGATATTAAATGTGAATGATGAACGAAGAAGATGTTATAACTTCGAAAAGCACGCGTCTACTGTGCTTCCGGAGCTTTTAGCTCTAGGATGAACTTTAAGCATTTATTATTTTCGTGCTTTAAATAACTGATATTATCAGAATACAAACATCAAAGTATCTCGTATATTTACAATGTGAAATTAAACGAGATACTTATTGTGAAAATAAATGTAAATAAGATATCTGCTTTTGCTGCTATCTACTGATAATATTTATTTAAGTAAAAGAGGTATTGTAAGGCCTAGGCCACCACTGGGACTTGCTGTCGACTCGACTCGCTGCAGACTGCAGCGTGTCAAATTGCCGCACCTCAATCGCTTGATAGCGACATTAAGCTGCAGGTGTGGCCTGAGCCTAACGTATTCGATAATGGAAACACCTAGAGCAGTCAAGAAGGTAACATCAGTAAGAAATGCTGTTTCCATAAATAAATAAATATACAACAACGTCACATACATTGATCTGACTCCGTGGTAAGTAGCTAAAGCACTTGTTACAGATATCAGAATCAACAGTGGTATTACCAACAAACTTAAAAAAATACATAGAACACCCAGACCAGTACAAACAGACATGTTCATGCACACAAATGTTTGTACAGTGCGGGGATCGAACCCGCGACCTTTTGGTTAATAGTCAACTTCTTGCACCAAAGTGGCCGCCTTAAAATATTTTAACTTATAAATTCTAAGGACATGTTCAGTTCCTAAGGTGTAATTGACACATCAATGGACATCTCATATATCATTTCGAAAGCTTACACTAATGTTCCCAGTTGCATCCATGAAAGGAAAACCAGTAAGTGCTACCATTCAGCCGTCAATCTCTGCCAGGGGCTTTCTATGGTCGTGTTTCAGTTTTCAGGTCATCTGACCACCGCACCGGCTAATAGATTAGTCCAACGCTTTGAAGCTTGCAGCTTGTTTGTGTATATTTTCTTTTTTGATGAAACTAACTAGGCACTCGTTTATTCTTCAATAATAGAAAGACTTAAGTCCTATTTCGTAACGTAATGTCTGTATTTTCAACTGCAGCCGTCACATTTGCTAGCTTGTTCAGAGATCGATGATCTGATTATAAGTATTTCGATAAAATTTTTTGCAAACTAAAACAAGTAAAGCATTACTTACAGAGTATCGACACCTCTAATTACCGTAATATGTACAATCATTTCCGTCTTTTTTGGGTATTGCAATTGGGTGGTGCAAAACCTTTTAATTAGACACTCGTTATCGTCCTTAACTCCCGTTTCAAAATAATATTTATTAAAACGCATTTTTAATAGCTTTTTGTATCAAAACTCCTACCTACTGAATAGTTTGTTCTAGCACTCAATTCTAATCCACCATAAGGATTAAAATTAAGTGCCAAAAAGTGACTTCCTCGTGCATAATGCCTTTTATTCTGAAAGCAAAGTGCTAAACACGTTCGCAGAGTTTTTTTTTTTCGCTTTATACTATGCAAGCGAACGCTGATATAAAGAGGCACACGTGCGGACTAACCAGAGGCTGAACTCCATCAGGTTTCGTTCGTATTTTCGGATCTAGCCAGCGCGTTCGCACGGACGGTGAAGCTTGTAAGTGTGACAGGGATGGCTAATCCGAAACTACGGACAACGACTTAGAGAGTATGGGGAATCGGCGACAGCTTTGATTCTGAAGTAAAAAAAAAACATTGAATTCAGGCGAGCTTGCTTCAGGAATACGGTCTATATACAAAAATCTTCCGAACATTGGGTTGGGAACAAATAATATTCTATGAAACTGTCGCCTGAAACTATGAAACACTTGTGTGCATGATTTCTTATTTTACCGGCTTGGTACAGTGAATTCTAACTTTTGATAATTATTACCTGTAATTTCAAAGTTTTCATTTAAATCTATCAGCCGTTTTCAGGTGGTGCGCGTACAAATAAACAGACAACCAGATAAACAGACGAAAATTCAAAAAAGTTGCGGAATGTGTCTGTGATCGATTCTAAGTATCCCTCCAATATTTTTAAATATCTCTCAAGTTCAATTTTTTTGAAGTGAAAACTTCTTTAGCGGCGTTGAGCACTTTTGTGGCATGGGTAGAAACTGTGAAACTCGCGTCAGGTCACGTGATGCTGATCGAAAAACCGTAAGACGGTTCAAATAAATCAAAAATGCACAACGTTAATAATCAAGTTTTCACTTCTGCCGGCACTCCCGGAGTGCAATTCCCGGGTGTTTTATTTATCTTAGGTTTTATTATTTGTATAGATACATAGTTTGATTCAGTATTCACGTGCCCATCGCATGTGAATACTGAATCAAAATTATTATTAGCGTATCAGATGTATGCATAACTTTGGTGTATTATACCAATTTCTATAATTTTTTTTTATGGAATATTAACACTGTAACTTTTTTAATTACAGATGAATGAGAGTGTTATAAACGTAGGAGTAGACAAATATAATCAGAAAGCTTCAAACTGTTAAGCTATCGGGAGTGACACGCGTTATTGTGAGTCAACCATGTAGACATATGCTGTTGTAGAGATGCTTGTGGCGCTTTGGTGGTGATACCAAAAGTTAGGCAACCTAAGGCGCGGTCATGTTTGCGATGGGTGACCATTCTGACCACATAAGTGACGTCTATTTACAAGCATTTCCGTGCTTCTTAAGGCACGTTAAGTTGCTGGTCATTAATATCGATAGATATAAGAAACCTAGTCAAAAGCTCTCGGGCGGCTTAATAACATCTGACAGTTAGGTTGGTCACTTAACCTACAAACACCCCTCCACCAATCTGCACTGAGCCCGCGTGGTGTAGTATGACTCGGACCACCACATAGTTGAGGTGAGGCCTGTGCCCAGCTGTGGGACGTATACAGGCTGAAGAGAGATGCGGTCGTGATATATATTTTTTATAAATTGCATACATGATTTCTGTGTAGCTTTAACCATAAAGATTGTACACGCGATGGAAGCTTAAAAAATGGAGTAACTTTCCCGTTTTCTCGGAAAAATTTCCCTTCACTATTGATTGTAGCGTGATGAAAAGTATACTACTTATAACCAGCTCAGGAGTATGAAAAATAATTGTATCAAGTTTTGTTAAAATCCATAGAATAGTTTTTGTTTCTATAAAGGTTATACAGACAGACATAAATTTCACTGATATTTTTTTTTGCATCAGTATCGATCCCTAATCACCCCCTGATAGTTATTTTGGAAATATATTTCATGTAGAGAATTTACCTTCTTCTTTACGAACCAATGTATATTATTGCACGTTCAACAATTCCCTTTTAAGAAAAAAATAATTAGTTATCTTCCTACCACTTTTCAAAAGAACTCTTATGCAATTTGAATTCATTGAACAAAAAACCTATATTAAATTCCTTTGTCTTCTTTTTAAAGTGCATTTTATGGGTATAACCGCACCGCACTCAAAGACCGCATGTTCCTAACTGCAGTAGCGATCCAATTCTGATATAGGCAAGTTTATTATTATTATAATTGGGGTTAGAACGTAGCAGCCTAGTCTTTCAAAGTCTAAGTACAACAGTCAATACACACAATTGAGTTTTTTTAATACCGTGTATATCATCTGGTAGGTGAGAAAGAAGAGAAAATTTTTCGAAACGAAAATACGCATCCGTCATCACATTTCCTACTTGTAGGAAATAGCTTTTGATGGTTGATTTATCTGAAGTATGAAGATAAACTAAGTGACATAGAGTGATAGTAAGTGTTGAATTGGTTTCAGGGTTTATATGTGACTATACCGGACCTCGCAGACGTTGTCCTGCCAGTTGTTTTCCTTTTATTTTTTCTTCGTAAAAACCATTCCCGTACTTTAAGGAATATCGTTAAAAAAGGTGTTTTTGAGTTATGCGCTTACCAACGCATTTTGTGATTCATTTTATATAATAAATTAGGAATTATGATAAGGCTTCAGGTAAGAGTTATTTTGTCAGTTACTTCGCCTACTGGATGTTCAAACATTAATTGCGAAAACAACTGAGAGCCGTTCTTCTTTGCCAGGCAGCATTTAATTTTAATAAACAACCAGTTACCTACCAATTTCCAACCAATAAAAAAAGTACAAAATCTTGGGTACTCTGAATTATTTATGAACTACTTTGAAATTTATAAATTTCAAAGTTGTCAGGTCGTAGCCTGATTTAATCGAAAGACTATACCGCCCTTTGTAGGTGAGCAAATATTGGTAAAACCGAATTTTAATGAATAATTCACAAGTGTAGCCTCCGTTTCTTCTAAGCAATTCGACCGAAAAGGTTTTCCATGTCGCGGTGCATATAATTACCATAATACCTTATGGTAAGTACTGCTAAGAAAAAGCTTCGGAAGTGGAAATTTATTTCTGTATTACAAACGCGGTGGTGAATATTAAATACAGTAGACCATCGATTATCCGAACTTATTATAAGCCATGGGTGTGTAAACCGAATATTTCAGATTATCGAAATGGAATATGAAAACAGTTATACATATTTATCCACAAGTAAATTAAAGCCATATTATCATACTTACAAGCCAACGCAAGGCAACGTCCAAGCAAAGTTAATTCTTCCGAACTTATTATTATTTTAATCTTGATATTTGTTTCTTGGGTATACGCAAACTGTAGACATTGAAATTATAGAATTTTTTACGTATTATCCAATTTCGTCAGTGACACCCTTCATGTATGATAGTACGGCAGGTTGGTGGTCAACTGTATGTACTTTGGTCTGGGGTACATACAGTAAAGTACAAGGGAGTCACTGACAAAATTGGAAACATCTTAAAGCGTGCTTCAATCAAAATTTACTTCAAGCCGCCGAAGAAGATCAACCAATTCTTACCATCGTTCAAGTGTAATATAACCTCTTCAAGACGCAGGGGTGTACATACTGGAATGGAAGTCAACCTGTGACCACGAACACTGAAAAGAGTCCGAAATGTCAGGTTAAAAAGTAAATAAATCGTGAAATAATCCGTAGTAATTTAATTCTGCGATTAAAGTTCGTTTCTACAATCGAAAGGAGTAAAAATCATTGTCATTGGTATTCAACGTTTGTGTTTCACATGTTTAAAGCTGAAAAAGATGATTATTTTGCTTTAAATTTCCACGAAAACGGCGCCAGCGCAGGCGCAGGCGCAGGCGCGAGCGACTCGAGTCGAGTCGTTCGTAGTCTGTCGAAGCGAAAACATCTCCTGAGGATGCCACGTGTAGTGGCGAAACGCGTCGAGTGTTTGTTGGTGTCAGTGTTGTGATTCCAGTGCATCTTCTGTGTCACGTTGTGAGTTGTAGATATTGTAAGTCCTGCTACTTCCCGTTCTACCTTTTCAGGTGATTACAGTTGGATATAATTTGGTTCCTGCGCTGGCGCCGTTTTCGTGGAAATTTAAAGCAAAATAATCATCTTTTTCAGCTTTAGTCATGGATTTCCGCAAAGTAACGCCTGATTCCATCAACTATTTCACATGTTTATTTTGAATATCTTTAATCTGTAAAGGTTACTGTTACCGTAGTAAGGGATTTAATACCTAATTTCAAAAAGCCTTATTTACATATTTCTGGTAAAAACTTGGTAATCATGCCAGCAAAATGATTTTACTCAACCGAGTCTGAGATAAGTACTTTCCCAATATCTAAGATACCTCGTGTCACCGATTGAGATGTTTCCGCAAACATTTACCGAGGCAAATATTTGCTGCATAAAAGTCGGATGAAGCCGTCAGTACGAGGAAGACTTATTACGCAGTTTATCAAAGAACCGACGATAATAAAGTGATCGTCTCCCCCTTGTTGTCGGTGTCAAGCTTGATGGATATACTTGCATTGTCTGTGGAGACGAATTTATGGTGCATAGCCACTACGTTAATTACTTAGTTAACTTCAGTCACGATTTTAATCATTTCAACAGGATTCAATCAGGTTATGGGACACAAAAAAAAAACAAAGAAGTCTTCTTTTTTTTGGTTTTTCTTTTTTTTTCTTTTTGGTGTTCACATGGACTAAAGTAGAAAAAAGTATATCTTTCTTTATCGGTTCTTGTATAAGCAAAAGAGATAATTATACTAAAACGGTGACGAGAAGTCGCTAGTGCGGGCCTAGACGTATGTACTGGATGCGACTTTAGACGACAATATCTTGCAGTCGGTAGTCACCATGATAGGATGAAAAGCATATACGTTTTCTTTCCCTATGAAGATATTTATTCCTAACACATCACATCGTACCGAGTATAATATGGTTTAGAAATATACTCAGCACATTTCAGGTCACGGAAGCCTGCATACATCTTGACTACACTTACACACACCCAAGCAGTGATTTGTGTCTCAAAGCGGAATTATGTCCGGTGCGATACAATGTTCATTTGTATTTATCAAGTTCTCCAGTCGGTGTTACCAAGTTTTCTTCTATCTTCTATAAGAATAAGTTGAGTAATGAAAACGGGACTGAGAATTTGGAAAGATATTATTCCTGGAAAACATGCTTTACAGGAGCCAGATAGCTAAAAATTAGTCCAATAGCAACTGGAGGTATGAGATGCTGCTGATTTCAAGCCTAAGATTATAATTATTTATCCTTCTAATATTTTGTTTATTGTAGTACTGAGATTATTCACCGAATTTCAACCAATTTTTTGCGTAAGTACCTACTTAATTTTAGACGGTTTTACTTCAACTAAAAAAATATCTATTTTGTGATTAAAGAAGTATTTAACCATTTTAGAGCTGGCAACACTTCTTTTTGGTCTTAAAGTGTAACTTGCCATCATATTAAATTACGCGTTCAAAGACAAATTGTTAGTGAACTTTGAAACAAAAAGTTTTCCGTAACAGTTTAAAAGACTCCATCTCTATCGAGAGACTTTTAATTGATGGTTTCAAGATCCTTTGTGTCATTATCTTGAAAGCCGTTAAAATTAATGCCACTGGGGAGAAGACGATGTTTTTTTTGAGAATAATTGAATTTAATTCATTGAACCTTAAAGCAATTATTGATTTCCTGATTAGTCTTCTAATCACTGTTGTAGTTGTTGATACTGTTAAGTTCTAGGGGTGTGGGATCTAGATTGAAATGCACTTCTAAACCGATGAAGTAGAGTAGGATTTATTGTACACACTTCACGTTACAACACTTAGTACACAAACACTTATATCGCACTCCAAAATCTTCTTGTCGCAGTTATCGCTTCGATGTTTACTCGTCGCTTTCCCAAATTAAACTCAAACTTGGTCGCATTCCCGGGCTCCTTATATACCGGCCGTCAAGGACTCCCGAATATTCGGTAGGTACCTACTACCCAGTACGAGACTGTTCGGGATCCTTCCAAATGCCATCTTGCCTAGCCTAGACCTTTCAAGAACGTAACATTTGGTGTCAGAAGTGGGATTGAAAATGCCGATTACTCCGCGAGAAGAAGAGAAGGAGGGGATGCAGACCCGAAGCCGCACCGCTGCTGGAGACTCTGCGGGCACCGCCGGAACGTCAGACACAGCGGTACCAGCTTCAAGGACGCCGGAGATAGACGTCAACGCCATTCTGATCCTCCTGAAAGAACAGGCTAGAAGGCAGGAGGAACAAGCCAAAATCCTGCAACAAGAGCTACGGGTTCAGCAGGAGGAACAGACCAGAAGGCAGGAGGAACAAGCCAAAATCCTGCAACAAGAGCTACGGGTTCAGCAGGAGGAACAAGCCAAATTCCTGCAACAAGAGCTACGGGTTCAGCAGGAGGAACAGACCAGAAGGCAGGAGGAACAGGCTAGATGACACGAGGAACAAGCCAAAATTTTGCAGCAAGAGCTATGGGACCTGTAAATACTCCCACATTTCAAGTTCAAAATGGCATCCGAAAACCCAATCTACGGACCCTTCTTTGGAGTCATGGGAGCAGCGTCAGCTATCATCTTCAGCGCGCTGGGAGCCGCCTATGGCACAGCCAAGTCGGGCACGGGTATCGCAGCCATGTCGGTGATGCGGCCCGAGCTGATCATGAAGTCCATCATTCCCGTTGTCATGGCGGGTATCATCGCCATCTACGGTCTGGTCGTGGCTGTACTGATCGCCGGTTCCTTGGAAGGGCCAGCCAACTACCCCTTATACAGAGGGTTCATCCACTTGGGAGCAGGTCTGGCTGTAGGTTTCTCTGGTCTCGCCGCCGGATTCGCCATAGGCATCGTGGGTGATGCCGGCGTCCGCGGTACTGCGCTACAGCCCAGGTTATTCGTCGGAATGATCCTTATCCTCATTTTCGCCGAGGTGTTGGGTCTATACGGTCTCATAGTGGCCATCTACCTGTACACGAAACAGTAAGCGGCTGAGCACACTCCCCCCGCCCGCCCCGCGTCTCTACGAATAGGTTGCTCACGCACACGCAGGGAGTCGTCGCCGGTAGCGCGCAGGGACCGGGGCCGCGGCCGCGCCTCGCCGCCTCGATGCTGCGGCGGCGGGGCGCCCATGCCGCATCCTGTATAAATATATTTTCTATTTCAATTTTATAATAATCACAATCTTCGAATCCCACTTCTGACACCAAATGTTAAGTTCTAGGGGTGTGGGATCTAGATTGAAATGCACTTCTAAACCGATGAAGTAGAGTAGGATTTATTGTACACACTTCACGTTACAACACTTAGTACACAAACACTTATATCGCACTCCAAAATCTTCTTGTTGCAGTTTTCGCTTCGATGTTTACTTGTCGCTTTCCCAAATTAAACTCAAACTCGGTCGCATTCCCGGGCTCCTTATATACCGGCCGTCAAGGACTCCCGAATATTCGGTAGGTACCTACTACCCAGTACGAGACTGTTCGGGATCCTTCCAAATGCCGTCTTGCCTAGCCTAGACCTTTCTCGAATGTTCGGCATCATAGTGCTATCCTTGTCTTGTGCTGTCTCTGTCACACCTTTCTGGAATGTTCTTAGTATAGCTGCCTCTCTCTAATCGTGCTATCTCTTTCACTCCTACTGAAAACTACGTCATATACTGAAGTGGGCTTCAAAGGCCCATAAGGGGTCCTGAAAACGCCTGAAAACGGGTTTTCAGGTTATGGCGTCATCTGATAGAGGGTGGCCTGAAACGGACTGAAAACATGTTTCAGGCGCCTGAAAACAACGGCAACTTGGGTGAAATTCGATAAACTAGTATGTGTTAGAGCACTCTCTGAAACGGCCTGAAATGGTATTTCAGCCTGCTGAAAACGCCTCCAAGGCACGGAAAAACACGATCAAAGTTTTAGCACTAGCCCACCGGCGTAACAATACCTAAAGGATTCCTTTACTTATTATTTTTGTCGGAAGTTTAATGACTAAAGCTGAAAAATTAATGTCTTATTATATCCGTCCATCCATCTCCGAACCTCCTCCAGTACCTAATTAAACAATAATGAAATTCAGCTTTTTATATCCTTATTTATACAAATAAATATCATTGACCGCTTGATTGTGCGTTCAATGCGGTATCTTATACTTACTTAATAAGGGTGATTTTGCAACGAAAATGAGTAGCTTGATGTGGAGCCGTGTGTACAAACATTGCAGCGATTCCGTACGCTCAAATGGCCAGTAACATTTTTAGAACAGCCTGAGTGTTCATTTCTCGTCTAACTTCTCTCCTGAGGGACACGACAACCGCATAACACTGAATTTGAAGCACAATGTAGGTTTATGTTAGTTGTGTTAGAAAGTAAAATTTCTTTTGTTTTCATTTCGACTAAATCGGGTCTGTTATTTTAAAGTTGAAGATCTTTTAGAAGCTCTTTCAATAATTTGATAATAACATTTGGATCCTGCGATGCACAATCATTTATTTTAATGCATAAACGAGCAAAATTAATTGATATCATGTAACAAAACACATACCTTTTTGACTTTATATACTTTACGAACACTCTAAGAGTCTCTTATAAAAATAGAGTCATTTACGCGTGCCTTAATGTTTATCCCGTAAAATTAAGGATAATGACCATAAATCTGCCAGGGGGAGTCTGCTACCCTCGTCGGGCCTGATTTACTGGGCTGAGTAGTCCACATTCCTGAGACTCTTGTCTGCCTTACACGACGCTATGCGATAAATGGTTTAGTAAAATAGCTTATTTAGTTTACGAAACAGGTAGGATTGCGGCCACTTAGCAACTGAAGATCGATTTTACTCGTCGTACTGGAAAAAAAATGAACGAAAGCGGCGGGCTTCCTTAGCGAATGCTTTCTTTAAAGGTAAAGAAGGGTGTGGTAAACCAACTGATAATTTAAAATCCGAAACTTCAATACTAAACATTCTAACGGCAAATCGTTAAATGGAGATAAAAGAGAATGACGGGTTTGGACCATCTGTATAAAAGGTTAAAGTGCCACTGACATGCTGATGTATATAAATTACCTTTAACGACTCTGCTATAAAGACGTTTCACTTTTAGGGCCCCTTTAAACTGATGGCTGATCGAAAGCTTTTATTTTAATTTTGCAAATGAACTTGAGAACTAATAAAATACGTCTCTCTCTTGAAGAATCTAATAATGGTCAGTATCCTTAACGATCAATATACAGTAAGTGTACGCTATCGATATATTGACTAAGTCTCGTTTCATTTTCATCTATCTCCGCGTCTTGATTACAGTGCGAGGTGGATGAATATTCCATTCAAGGACAACAAAATACCTACGGAACCAACTTAACGACTGGCTTGTAGGTACTTAACAATTTTTACAGCATCCACCAGACTCTACAGCTCCCAAGGCGATGATACTCCGGCTTTGAGACGGTCAACTTTATTTTATCGTATTTTTAAACTCAAAACAACGAGGTAATTAAGAAACTTTGTTTCGCGTGACCTTTGGAAATGACAAAATTGGATGAAAGTTTTGTTGACATTTAATTTCAGGTTTAATCGTAGTTCGGGGCGCCATTTTGTAATTAATTGTATCACTAACTACTAATTTATTTTGTTGGAGTTATCAGCGAATTAAATGCAATTTAAATTTTAGAAAACAAATTTTATACTAAAACTGTCATCAAAAACATTTATGTCAACAGGTTAACCATCATTAAAAGCTGCATTTATGAATATTTTCCAAAGCACTGAATGAATATGGTTAGTAAGATTTTACTTTTGGACAAGTACAAAGATAGCATTAATAAAGTGTTAACATTTATATGAGCAAATAATTAAAGTTATTTTGCTGAGTAATAAAACAAACGCGACGAAGCTTATCAAACATGCGCAGTGACTGAAAATGTAATAAATTCCCGACTTATCTTTGCATTGCAGTCCCCACACAGAAATATATGTAAATAGAGGCCATATTATAAGTCATTAAAGTTGACTGTGGGTTAAATAGTGGAATTATAATCCAGTTTTGGCAAATTGGCGCTGTTTAGATAAAAAGTATTACTAACCACACAGTAAGGTTTAATACTTTCATAGGCTTATTATATTGCGTTCGCACGACGTCGAAAGTCGGATTTTAAATACAACAATTTCTGCTTTGCAATTAAAGCACGACTCTTAATACATTTTTGTCATAAAGTCAGGTTCATTAGATATAACAGATTATAACAGCTGTTTTTTTTTAAATGAAATAGCCAAGCAAAGAAGTTAAAATAAGGCAAAGTTACAAAAAAAGGTCGCCTAAAATTTAGTTTAGATTGTCGCCCACTCCGACCTTCTCAAATTGAGCCGGCAAGGCGTGAAATTGCGAAATTGATGATGAGTCTCGAAACCAATAGGCGAGTGAACGGAACAAAATAAACCTCTGAGTTTGGGGCTGGGCAAATAAGATTAGGTGCTATGTAGGTACAAACGAGAGCGTGTCAAGCAGAACTCCGTGGCTCCTTGTTATGTAGTGGTGATAGGACTGTTTTTGCAATGACAATGTAAGTGAAACGGGCTATAGATGTCGCGTGCAGCGGGTCCATAGTACGAAGGCTTTTCTTCCACTTGTTGAACGTTATTTTTCGCACCTTTTGTGACTTAGAACATGAATCTTGGGAAACTGTACAACCATTTCTATCAGCTTAGTACTAAATTTAAGGTGCAACACTTACGTTTCACTCTCTGCATTCCTACTCGGCTGACTGGAAGAGCATGCCGAAAGGCGTTAAGTCCGCCAATTGTAGACTGTCAGTGCAATAAAGTTTAAATAAATAAATAAAACGAAAAAATGTAAATCAAAAAAGGTAACATTACCAAAGTACCATTCCCAAGGAACCAACCCCATTAGAAATCTTTACAAAACACCTTCTTTTATAATTATTTCGGTTTAAAGAGTCTTTATTTCCATTAAGACAATTCGTGTCACTTACATGAAAACTACGCTTTCACTCCTCAATTGGTATTTCGGGAAAACAACGCATTCCAAAAAAAACCTAATGCGGACGAAGACGCGGGTAAAAGCTGTACATATATCTCTCTGCAGTTATCTCTATCGCACACATGTGAGTGACAAAGACTGATAGTTTAGTTACACCAAAGTCTTACAGAGTAAGTCCCTGTACTTACTTCATAGAGTTTCGTTCAGAAAGCGCCGTAATGTTTTGAACTCCGCTGGTTTATTGTTTTTCAAGATCCTAATGAGATTTTTTGATTGCGCGCTGTTGAAGCGAACTTATAACTTTTTATTAGGGAACTCGTATGGGAATTGATTGATTTCTTTTTGGGATTTCAGTTTGGTAGATTAAAATGGTGCCAAAAAGGTTTAGTTTTCTACCAAATGACTAACTGAGGGGAGCAAGAGATGAAAAAAAAAAGAAAATTACGGTTCTCACTTGTAATTGGGTGTGCTATATACCTATGGTAAGCTTTGTTTTGATCGGCTGTTGTTTGTCATAAAAAACTTCACTATAATACTTCTATTCCATAACCCATATAATTATATTACACATACCTAACCAAGTTAATGCGAATAAAAGTGAGTGAATAGGTCCTACTTGTTTTTTTGGAAAAGGTACGGTACCCTTAGATAGGTGCTTCACATCCTGAAATTCCTGAAGTGGTAATAAACTGATAAAATAACAAAAGGTCGAACGAACAAAGAAGAGGTTGGTAGGTACACATTTTCGGTTGCCATGTACGGAAGATTGTAAGCTATACTTAATAGCTTATTAGTTAAAAGTTAGATATTGATCACTAAATAATAGTTAGATATTGGTTACTAAAACTTTCAGCATCAGAAAAATTAACGGGTTATTCCCTGTAGTTTATTTATTTAAGTTTGGTATACACACCGATATTTAAACCCCTGACCTAGAACCCTGAGGCCCCCGTCCTGGAGATCTCGAAGATGTCGATTTTCATCTTGATGAAAGTCAGAGAACCCTGATTTGTTTTTGATGGAAACTCAAATAGTTCATCAAGATAAAAATCCTCAGGTACGGGGGTCTCAGAGATCGGGGTACTACAGGGAATCACTCAGGGAATGCCCCATATTAACTATGCATTCGGTAGTTTTCAGCAATGAGTGCCTAATTAGTGCAATGCATAGTGAAGTGTACAGTGTCAAGAGTGTCCATAGAAGTGGACTACGTTGGTACTCTTGTCTGTGGGACTACTTGTGACTCTGCGCAGAGGGACTTACAACAGCAATCACACGCAGGGGTGTGTGTGATTACTTGATTGGGGTTGCCAACTTTAATAAGGTACATTGATTATAATAGGTACAAAAAAAAGTACATAGTATAAAAATAAAGTACAATTTACAACAAATAATTATACTTCCAAAGTACAATTATATTAATACTTACGACTAAACTTCAACTTCAAAATCACAAACAGAACCAAATCATGCGAAATAAAGTATTTTCGTGTACTTAATTGTTCACTTAAAGTATAAAGTACAATTGCCTGAAATAACGTACAATACTTTATATATATTTATATTATAAAGTACAGGTGGCAGCCCTATGTGTGATTGCTGTTGTAAGGTATAAAGGTATAAGCTATAAAATGTCACTCGCATTTAATTCTAATCTCATACCCACTTCCGTAACCTTTTTTTTTAAATAGAGTTCCCTCTTGTTTCTCGAAGGTAGTATATTGAAGTACTTAACAGTTGTATTGGCATGAAATTGTATTATCTTCAAACCCTTTGACTTCACAGGCCCATTAAATAGTCAATAGAAGTACAGCTATTCATGCAGAACTAGTCTTTCAAATGTTTTTCGAGTGGAAATAGGCTGGTGTAAGTGTATAAAAATGCCTTTCTGTTGAATGCGTCCCCCGTGAATACTCGAATCAGTCCTTTGCAAACATTTCACAGAAGAAAAAAATCTCGATAGATACTCGTAGAATACACTTACATGTTGACAGCATTTTACCGAAAGTGTACCGAATGCCTCTTTAAAGGATCCAATTTTAAACAATTATTTACAATGATCACTGTGCTCGGTTAACACTTTGACGGACGAAAGCCAGACACAATAGATGTTTTTATAACTGCTATAGCAGTCTACTGTCCATTAAAGTGTTAAGTTCCAAGGACATTATTCATCAAAGAGCATTAAAAACAGTTTTAAAAATTTGTGTTGTATTTTTTAAACTATTTGACGCTATTAATTATGACTGACGTTTCGATCGGGTTGCATCATAAAGGCGTTCAATTTTAAACAAGTCTTAACAATGATCACTGTGCTTAGTTAAGCTCCAAGGACATTAATCATCAAAGAGCATTAAAAACAGTTTTAAACATTTGTGTTGTATTTTTATAACTATTTGACGCTATTTATTATGCCTGACGTTTTGATCGGGTTGCATTATAAGCGTCCATCATAGTGAACCCGGTTGCTAATTTAGTTAACTTCACACGTTTGTATAATTTTTAGCACCTTTACACATAAAAGACCTGCGTAAAACAGATTCATCCTGAATAGTAAAACCAATTTATTGTCTACGTAAAGGGTCTAAACGGATTTATGCTAAAATAAATATTTTTGATTTTATCAATAACTTTGTTTGGCCAGCATCCATAGGTAATTTAGCAACAAATTGATAAAAGCCCTGGGAAATTGATTCTGGTTTCGGGATACTGTTGTCAGGACTTGTCGAATATTTTTAATAGCTACTTGTGATAAAACTCTTTTATATTAAAGTGATAATAAATAAATAAATATTTCACAACAATCACACCAATTCTATAGTCCCAAATTAAGCTACGAGGCTTGTGTTGTGGGTACTAGACAACGGATAAACATACTTAAATACTTTTTTTGTGAATAAATACATATTATACATAGAAAACACCCAGACCAGTACAAACACACATGTTCATGCACACATATGCTTGTACTGTGCGGGGATCGAACCCGCGACCCTTGGTTTTAGAAAAGTAGACCACTGCACCAAACGGTCGTCAGAATGATACATGTCAGAATCGGCATATAACAAGAATCACAGAGATATTGTTTCACTAATGAAATCTTTAAAATCTATTCCATCTATAAGCTCAGAACCGTTGAAGAAAGCTTTTCTACGCTTCGATGTAATTATTACTTGCAAATGCTAAAAGCCCTCACGTGTAGTAAACGGTTGTGTGTATTAAAATTTTACTTTGAAATGGATTGCAGACTGTTCAAATTAGTGATAAAAACCGAATATACTAATATACAAGTTAACATTGGACGTTCCGTAAACACGTCGATATTTCGAGAGTTTTGTCTGTTCTATATTTCAGTATTTACCTTGATTACTTTAGGCTTGTTACCCGAGTTTAATATAAAACGTGTTTTTTTAAGTTGAACACAGTAGGAAACTTACCCAGAGGCAGGTTTTCACGATGACCTGCGTGACGATGAGTGACGAATGAATCAAGATCACTTGCTTGTGCAGTCCTTGACTACTGAAAACTATAATAAAAAAGAGAGGAACCAAATATTAATTTGCAATTTTACTCAGATTTAACTAACAATCACAGTCGAAATATATAATTAATTAAGAAGAATCCACCAAGAACAATTTGTCTCTGACAGTGGGAGTTATTGTCTTAATCAATTTATTTTGTCTAAGCTTAGTTAGTAAAATGAATATTCTGGAACAAGATTACAATCAAACTAAATCTCAGTAGCTTTAATTGACAAAATAAATGACAAGAAGAGAATTTGATAACTTTATAAAAATAAAATAGGTTTGGGGGAGTCTTATTTGTATCGGTCTTACTACTTCTAATAAACTTCTTTTAGTTTCAGGCCATCATTCGCCACCATTGGTTAGCATAATCCAGAGATAAAATACAAATATGTCACCATCAACATTTAAAGAAATGTGTGGTGCTGCGAGGAGCTTAGGTGTTTAGCATCAGTTTTTTTTTTTGCAATTGCTCTTCAGCTACATACAAGAACGATATTAAGTTAAAAAGAAAGCGCATACGTACCATAATAGCCAAATTTAGGTAGGTACTTACTGAATTTGAGCTAAGTTTAGGCCGTACCTTTTATGGGAGTGCCGAGTATGACTCCATGACCCGTATACTGACATGCTATAAACATATTCTAGGGCCAATTCGCGAGTTATGGATGTTTTATCGCATTCGACAATATTCGTTTAAACGATGGAAAATGTTGCGGACATGATAAAATTATATTTGTATCATGGATTTTACAACAGGTTATGTGTTATTAAGCTCAGCGCACACCTGCGCCGTACTGTCGCAACAACTCGCAGGTGTGCGCAGGCGATTCGAAAGTAGTGTATAGTAAATAAATGAATCTAAAAATTTGCGTCTTACGTAGAAACCTAATTTAAAAGATTTAAAATAACTAAAAAAATACAACTAAGCACAGGCATTTACTTTTTTTGTAAAACAACTTTCAGGAAAGTAAATAACGTACGATGTGATGATGAAAGTGTATTCAATAGAAACTAATTAATCAATGATACGCATGGACTGGTATGTAATCAAACTCTAACGAGCTCGTGCATACTGCATACTATTAACTAGGTACATCTTTGTTGGCACAGTCGGTATACCTACCTACCTATACTACAAGATAATCAAGTAATTTAATTAGTCATGTGAATATCGCATGATAAAGGTTGTCTAGACTTAGTGACACAAAGTAGTGTACTGACAAGAGTTGAGGAAAAAAGGGGACAACATCACATACACAATGAATATGAATGATGATAAAAATGATTTATTTGATCGAATGTTAAAATAAATTCGTTGAAATTGTTAAAACTTTGCTTTATTTTTTTTATTTAAATCGAACTTTGATTTAAAGTAGAAAATTAAAGATACTCATCAATCCGGCCAGAACCAACCGGATCCGGTAAAAATCTGGCCGGATTGTTAAACAATCCCTACTCGCAATCAGCTCATAAGCTGTAATTAAGACAGCGAATTACCTCTAAAGATTGGTCGGCCAATAGAAAGCAATTATTTAAGCAATGATTAAAACAAACGTTTTCGGATGCGACCCGAATGTTGATAATGAATGAGCATGTAGTGAAATAGACATACGCAACATAATACATTTATTTATTTACATTCAAATGTAAATAATTATTATTATTGAACGTGTTTTATTTGAGAATTGTTATTTAAAATTAATATGATATTTTTGCTAGATTCAGACTCAACAAGCAACGTTTTAATGTTTCTGTGAACTTCTATTTAAAAAAAATATGATCATAACATAGTTATTTAAAAATATATTTCTGATTTAATTTAGCTGACAATATTTTAGCAACTAAACTTATATCAAAAATAATTTGTAATTTCAGGCACCTAAGTACTACAAAAAAGGTTTAAACCCATAGGTGTTAAATTTGAATAGATTTGATCAAATCAACCGCAAACTCCAACTCTAAACTCGAACCAGAAAATGGGCGTTCTAAACCTCCACCCTATCTATGGTTCGGCCCGGCATTCGTACGCCGCGCGGGCCGCCGACCGCACGCCTCTTGCCGCGAAGTGTCATGTGTTAAGTTATACCAGCACCAGGATACAAACATGAAGGGCAGGCACCAGTTCCGACGACGCTTTAGTCTCCAACCCTCGTTTATGAAGGAGGACCATGAGGAGGAAAGGCGACCTCACAGGTCAGTAAAAAGTTGTTCTAAGTTCGCGCAAAGGTGTTTCGTAGTGCGTAGCGTCTTCGTAGCACGTAGCAATTGTTTGGGGTCGTAGCAGCGTAGCGGGCGGACACTTGTAACTCCTTTTGAGATGAAAAAGGTGTTGTTTATGTAATATTGTTGTCAGGCTTACAGAATGTTTGTGTTTTATTAAAACAATATTTAACTAGCTTCTAATTAAGTAAACAATGTATTATCTGGAGTTGTGTTTCTAAGAAAACAACGTAATTGTAATTACTGCTAGAAAATTAAGGATGCTTTTCTTGATATTTTATTTAGCCTAGTTTATTTTGATAAAACAGAGTTTTTCAGACCATTTCCGAAAGCCGTGATTTCCCAGAGGCATTCCGTGTTTAATTTAATAGATAAGAAAAATAGTTAAAGGTTATGATTGAACGATTTAAACTGGGTTAATTGCAATCAGGCAGTGCAATGAAAAGCGTTCAATTAAAATATGATCAGTCGACTTGTTTTACGTTATAAAACAATTCGACTTGCTCGTAAACAATCCTGGAGATAATTAACATCCCTGAGAGAGATTTCCAAGAATCGCATCTCTTTTATTTTTAACCTTTTTAATTAGACAATATTAGCTGCAACTAGAAAGCTCCTCGCAAGCTTTATTTTTATGTACACAAGAAAAGCTTGCAGAAATGAGACTACGTTGTTTATGAAACAACTGAAACAGCGACACTTAATCTTCGAGATCTTTTCAGAAAATACTTTGAGATATAAGCGAAATTGGAAACTTAATGAAATTGCAACAACTGTTACAAACAAAGATAGGATTATTTCTACATTGAATTGATAGATGGTATATTGAGCTTTGTTACCGGTCAAGCTACACAACGGGCACAAAAGATGTTTTATTACTATGGTACCCGCAAGCTCATAGTTGTTGCTCCTTGACGGATAACCTTTTTTAGATTATTGGTGTCTTTGTTGAATATGTTGAGTACTTAATCTATTGCATACTGGTTTTGTTGCCTTGTTGTTACCCATCTCGTTGGATTCAGGCTTTTAAACACTATAATTCTGTTTTCTTCAAACACACACGAAAATAATAATAATAGTTTTTATTTCTTCAACAAAGATTAGGTACAATAATCTGGGCCTGGGGCCTACCTAGTAAGTACATGTGAGGCAGGAGACCCCGATCTTCTTTTAAGTAATAGGTAGTTATAGTTTAGTTATATATAGTTAATATAGTATAAGTTATTAGGAACATGGTAGATTAGTAAAGGTAACTTGTTTCTTACATCACGGCTATTGTTCAATAAGGCTGCCCGGAGCCTTTTTTGCGAAAAAAAAAAACTTTTTTTCCACCCAGTTAACTGTGTGTGCAATGAAAATTGTGTCTCAAGATAGTGATAGGTGTGCCATACTACAAGCTATAAAATGTTTTTTTTTATTCAAGAGAATTAAAGTTATTCTAACTCACACTTATTTTAAGGATATATATCTCCAGTATTAAGAGTACCTACACCCACATACTTGTGTACCGAAGTAGATTAATGTGTGTGCCTGACTAATAAAAAACAAGATTTACTTATTATTAATGAAGTAAAATTTGGCTGCGTAAAATTCATATTGGGGAAAAATTAGATTGCATTTAGAAAACCTAACCAATTTTCTCCCCAAATGGGATGCCAATTTTCTGCAATTTGACGTTGAAAGAGTTACCATTTCTTAAAGTTTGGAGATGCTTCGTTATTAGACTTACCGGAACTCCAGGTAAAGGGCTCAGATTTGTAGAGAGCAGACAATCTTTTCGACAAAGAAACCAAACGACAAACAGGCTCAGACAAAGAAACCTAAACGGACGTAATTTTCGTCATTTCGCTTTTCAAGATTCATTTTTTGTATATTTGTTATTCAGAAATGTCGGAAAAGATAAAGGTCTTAGTACTTACCTGCCGTTTTTTTTTAATTTTATTTCTGAAACAGCTTGCGCTTGGGGTTTCTATAGCTCATTCTGATTTAGGTAAGCACATCGTATGTCGTACTTCAAACGCTCCTCTAAAGGTACCGAGGGCGGTTTAATAACTAGCTCTGGCTCTATATGAAACGGGACCAATAGTTTAACGTGTCCTCCGCAGCACGGAGATGCTTATAAATCGACGACACTTGAATGGTCAGAATAGTTACCCATCCCAAACATGACCGCGACTTAACTTTTAGTATTCCTACCATAGAGTAAAAAATAAAGTATGTCTAAGGGATATTATGAGCTTGAAGATTATATTAACGACAAGAATGTGAGGACAGTCCAGCCTGTACCAATCTGATGTTCAATTCTTTTGTTAAGTTTATTTTTATGGCAGCCGGTGGTGACTGAGTTTGTTGCGACTCTTCTTCTCAGCACTTGTCTATTTGTCTGTGTTCTGTCTTGAAGCGTTGGTAAGGTCCAAAAGATAACGAGATATGTTCTGATAATATATTTTAATAATATACGTTCACAAGCGATACTTTGTAATCTAAAACTGAATAAAGACCTTTTGATTTTGAATCAAAATTACGGGCATAATATTAATGTAGTTCTTGGAAATAATATTGACAATGCAGGTTTTTGAGCAAAGAAGTTGCATTTTATCACTACATCTTAAACCTAACTTAACATGGTCTGCACAGGTCACCGCTTCTTCTGATCAAATCTGACTGATGTGTCCTAGTATTCATCAAAAAAATTAAAAAAAAAACAACTTTTGAAAATATTGTGACCTTACTTCTTTCAAAAGTTAATATATCTATTTAATAAAATAATACTAGAGTAAATAATACGTACCATACACTTGCGTTTTTTGGAAAGCAATTGTTTTATCATTGAAACGACGTCTGATAGTTCAATTGGTCATCTAGAGAAATGTCGTCTGCCAAGCTTCAAAGTAGTGAATCAATTACGATCAGTTTAAATAGCTACTCGTATCTAGAAACGTGCCATTCTGAGCAGCCAATTAAGATAAAGTTATTGTGTTTAACTTAAAGCCGTTCACAGCTTCTCTTCAGAGAAAGTAAATACAAACTTTACAGTTGAAGTTTCAAATATTATGTCCATCTGAATTTGAAATAAGTTTTATCAGCGACGTCCCTTGAAGTTTGGTCTTTATTTTCTTTGTATCTTCGTTGGCGAAATGCGGATATTTGTGTTTTAAAGATATCAATAGCGAGTGGATATATAATTTCTCATCTCAAACGGTATGTTTTGTTACTAATACTTACGAAGATAACGACAGGTTAGTTTACTTTTAAGGTTCAAGTTCGGTTAAGACTTATCACCCGTTTTTAATAGAATCAATGCAATCAATGCATACTAAGCAATCATATTAATCGGAGGTTTATTCGAACATCGGTTAAATTACCTTGGTGAAATCAAGAGTACTAATATTACAGCCATAACTGTTTGTATTTATGCATTGTGTGTGCGTAACAAAGGTCGCAGTAAGTTTCAAATCACAGTAAACAGGGCTCATATGTCCCAATCAACGTAATGTATGATGGGAATATTGGCCCTTTGAGAATACAGTAACGACTTTACGGCTGACTCCACTAGAATTGATTGATTGATGTATATAAATCAATAAGACTTTCATTATACAGTTCCTGGTACTTAGCTGTGCTTTTTGACAACATACAATCTGTTTTAACCTCAACATTAAACCAGCTTTAAATTAATGAATGACTAGCTCTCATTCAAAGGAAGATAGCATATTGAAATCATCCGTAAAACATATCAGAATAAACGTTAGCATGACATTAAATGTGGAGCTGTTTACTATGTCAACGGCTTTACATTGGTGCCTGTTGACACATAAACCTTCCAAGAAACTCTTCATCCTTATTCAATCTGGATTCTCGGAAAACTTGTGATGAAATGAATATAGGTAATATTCATCGTTCCCATTTATCCATTATACTCAACAAACATATCGTTTACTAAAGAATGATCCACTGTGCTTCTTGTTACATAAACATCACGAGCTACATACAATTTTCGTGTTCAGAACACAAATAGGTATTTACCACGAGCCACAGCCAAAAAATTCACAACGTGAAAAAGATAAATCCTTAATGATCATATAGTACATATCACAAAATGTTGACTGTTTAACTCTCAACATTTTGTTATGTGCCTCTTAAACGTTTGTGTAAATAAAACCTTCATGGTGTCTTCTTGCTTCGTGTGATGAATGATTAAATTAGTTGAGATGTATTTACAAGTCAAAAATAATTTGTAACGTTATGAATAAAGTGTTAAAAACTTAACGGATTAGTAGTAAATGAATGGAAAAATAGCAAATTTCCTATCTAAGAGTGGTACATGACTAACATGGCTTAGCGCATCGCAAAACCCTTTTGTTCGTGCCATATTTGATACTTTTATCGCACACTGCAGGCATCTGTCACGTTTTGTATTAAACTCGAACGCAGTACAGAATAAACCGTTTCGTAAATTGTTGTTAAAAATTTAAAATAGCAATGTGTTTAGTTTTGATAATATTATGATGTGTCTACGTTATCAAATGTTGGCCTTCGATTAAACCATGATTGCATGAGTTAGGTTCGAATTAAATATCGGGAGCATTTTAGGCCATTCTAAAAGTTCTATGAATAAAAAAATCCTAAGTTACCCTAAGTTGGTGTTTCGTTCAGTATTGATCCAGCGAATAGCGCTTAAAACGAAAAAATAATACCTCACCATGTAAGTTAACTACTTTCTGTTTACCTACTATGTGTTAGTTTTGTATTGTGTTAGTCATTTTACCAAACAAACTTTCCCATTTTAAAACGATCCAACTTAAACTGGAAGCCGATTTGTTTTCGTTACAGTTAAAATCGTTAGGAATAAATATTCCTGCTAAATAGCAGGAGCGCTTATTTTGCGGGAACGTTCCCGGACGGGAAAGATGAGTCTGCAAAATGCGTTTGAAGTTAGATAATTAATTTCCGCGGCGAGTCCCCGTTAGCTAAACTAAATATAGTAGGGATAAACTTGGTTACTATAAATGCAATTCACTCCGCTAAAACTAAAAACCTTACTTTTTCACTCAAAACTTTAATAAGATTAAAACGAAATGACATTTGGAAAACACTGCATGTCACCGAATTTTAACAAGACTGAATTGGAAAACACATTTGCACAGCCCAATATTTCACCCCTTAAATTCTGTCCAATACCGCTATTCATAATGTTTCCAATTGACTGATTTATTTGTCGCGATTCATTCGATTTCTCCGCGTAATTTTACATGCTAAAAATGTTCGCTGGACCGTTAGGAGTCGGATTCGAAATTGTCCTCCTTTTGTCAGGGTGTACCTTCGTACACCTTTCATTCGTTCAGTTCGCTTAACAACCCGGCATTACGCCCTACGCAGAGCCCCGGGCGCGCTTTCAGGCTGACACAAAGACACAATACGTCAGATCGTACATTTAAAAGTATCTGACTATCTCTTTACAATTTTTCCGTTCGATTATCGCACCTCGATTGTGGAAAATTGAACGCCTTTTATAAGCTTCCATTGGATTGGCTATTCAATTAATTCAGTTACCTAGGTATCCTATTTAGGTTTATTTGTAGTGCAGAATGTACGTTGTGCATTCACTTAGAACAATTCAGATATTGCTTTTCTTACTCATAGGCTGACTAGACTAATCGTATATCAAATAGTTTCGATGTCAGTGAGACATCATACATACCTCATGCAAATTATGTGCCCGTATAGGTATCCAACTTCGATTAATTTACGACTGCCTAACTAGGTTAATAGTAACCCAGAGCAACTATGTTATTGTATTCTGTGTTATTGTAAAAAAATAACACTAATAATTGCAGCGCGTTTAAACAAAATTTTCCTTTTAATACTCCCCAGGATGCCCCAATTTTGCTCGTAATGAAATGATGAAATTGTATGTTTAACCACATGAGTTTGTTACTCAAAAATACACCCTGATCATTTCATTTGCGTTTCAGAAAAAATATTCTGCTGAATTCGCCAGATTCGTAATTCATTCGCTCGAATAATTATAACCATTATTGTTGATTAACATTAACGAAAAGGCAGAGATTTTTGTGGGCTTCTCAAGTTTTCATTACCTTGTAGCATAAAAGAGGAATATTAAGTACTGGCATGAAAAATGATTTAAGTACTTCAAACTATGTGCTTGAACTATTAATATTTTTGTCCTACATAAAATGAGTCAGTTTTCATAATAATTCACCCACGCTTTAGCTGCTTGTATGTTGGTAACATCAATATTATTATCTAGTATAAATGATAACGTTGATGATAAATTCAGCTTCATGCAAGCCTGAAAGAAATATTTGTACTGGAACGAAACTCCTAATATTATAATGAATTTTACTGTTTTATTCTGCTGAATACATGAAAAAAATTCAACGTACGTACAATATATTTAATTTACTAGATGGATTGGTAAATAGAATAGATGTGTGTGTCAAATAAATAATGTTTTATTCATTTAGGTACATACCAAAGGGTTGTTTAAATCTTTATTCATTGATCAGTAAGCCAATTGGGGTTTCGGCATTCTTAACCGCTTATATAATTTGATGATATTTTAACATTCAATACTTGAATGTTAAAATAGATTAGAATTATTTGAGTTTAAACGATTGGATTATTTTTTGTGGAAGAACAAAAGGAATAACTTATGTTTGATTGTCTTAGGTATCATCAGGGTAACAGTAAATGTTAATTCAACCTTTCATTGTGTTGCAAATTATTAAAGAAACTACTAACAAACAAAATCATGATATACCAGACGACATATTATCACTTAGCATAAACAAAAAGCACCGGTAGTCATTGAAGTCATTGCTAGTTCCGATATCCAGCAAATTCAGTTGTAACTATGCGCCCACCAGTTCTACCGTATCCGGTAAGGCCCCGTTCACACGACATCATCCTGCACATTTTTTCGCGGTATACATTTTAACGTCACTGTCAACGTCACATTCATCCGTTTACAGTGACGTTAAGACGTATACTGCAACAAAAACGCGTAGAACAATGCCGTGTGAACGGGACCTAAGATGCCGCCGGCGTCGGAAGCAGGCCTTACCTGTTGAACTTAAGCTAGTTATGAAGTTATGAAGAGGCTCTTCAATATGTCAGTTGACCTCTATGCACAAAGAACTAGGACTATCTTGCTGTCTTCTTGCAAAACCTCATGTCTCTCGCGCATAACCAAGAAACGCTTGAAAATGTGAAAAAATATGCAATGGTTATTTTTTTTAAGGATCATTGTAACGGTCTATAGAAAGAGACAAGTTGATTGATGGTGCTTCAGTGTGACAGCAACAAAGCGGATACGAACTGCACAATTTTATAGCCAGTCATGATGATACGGGTACTACGAGAATATTATTTTTTCAAACCTCATCATTCGACGAACTTCGTTACATCATGTAGATTCCTTAGGCTAGGTATAATAATGATAAATTTTAATCTAAATGCTTTTTCAAAAGGTTCACAGCATTCTTGCAAGGCGAAAAAACTCTGATTTTTCAGTGGTGGGGACCGGCCTATTAGCGTATGACATCTGCTTAAGTAATTCATGAAAGTATACATAATTCACGAACAGGTCGTCAAATAAGGGGCAGAAGGCAAATTTCTATCAATCTAGAATCATAATGAACATCATGTAAGTACCTACATATTATGTTTACCAAATAACGGGGGCTGTTTCTTTTCTTTTCTACTCGATCCACTCCAAAAAACAATAATCATCCATCTCGTTATTCGTCGAAAAAAGTGTTGTTAGCTCGTTACTTGATCAAAAACAAAACATCATAGACTTTTACCGGCATTTACGTAGAAAGTAGCTGCTTTTATTTTCCTTTCAACATCGATGTGAGCTGAATTTGATTCTGTATGCACCATTTAACCTTTCCTCGTTTAGAATTCCCTATTATTTTCCGGTAGGAACGTGAAAATATTTCGTTTGTACAATATTTTTGTAGAAATACAACGTTGAAATAAAAAAAATATGACACACTTAGGTAACGTCTGGAAGTAGGTATTTTACTACAAAGGTTAATAGTATCGTTACGTGTTTCTTTTTGTGATGGGTCTAAAGGATTCTGTAGTATCAGTTAGAAGTAAAATTTTGACACTATTGTGTAAGATATTGATATTTCTACACTATTACTTACGTTTGAAGCATTTATTTTTAGATGATCAAACGAACTTACCTGAAGTCAAGTTCGATCATAATTATCCTGTCTTCGCCGAAGAGATTTAATCCTTTACTACATAGTAAAGGATCTGAGGACGAAGACGGGATAATACTCGATTACGACTACAAGGAATTATTATATATGTGCAGTTACGCTCGATAAATTAAACAATTCATCGGGGGATATTTTTCACATATATAATACAAAAATGATTCGCAAAATGTGTTGGTAAGCGCATAACTCAAGAATGCTTGGACCAATATGGCCAATGTTTTTTAAAATGTAATTCCTTAAGGTACAGGGTTATCCCCGTTCTTACTACGAAATAATAACAACGGGTAGGTCAACGTCTGCGGTGTCCTCTAGTGTATAAATGAAAACAGTCATGAAAAGCTATTTGAGTACAAAAATAGATAACGATGTGAACCTTACCAATTAGTTATTTATTTTATTAGCGATGCCAATATAAGTAGGAATACAGTAGTGTATGCGCGTGACGTTAGTATGTAAATAAAAATATTTGCATACGATTGTTAAAAGTGTATCAACACAAAGTAATATTAAGGAATCTTCTGTTTTTTCTCTAATGGCAATTTATGTACCTGTCGGTACCTAAACTTATATTATTATTATTTTATAACGTCATTTGATCAACTTTTTTTATAAATTAGTAAATAATCAAAAATGTACAAGTAAGTGCTTTCATATCTTTTTACATGCGTATAAGTCCTATCCCTCGGCTTAGCAAGCAAAATCAAGCGAGTATTTTCTAGATTACATCCGAAATAAGTGTCATATACATATATTCCGTAAGCCTGCTTCGCGGACTCGAAATTCAAGAGCGGGTGTGTGTTGCGTTAAATACCTCATTTCTTATTTACCGGCTCTAACCGTAACGGAGTTACTTCGCAAATGAGAGGCATTCAATACAATTTCTGTAAGAGGCTTAGAATGTGTTCATCGGTAAAGAGCTGAAGAAATACGAGAACATTAAATATATAAAACATATTCTCGAGTTAATTAATTTATTTGCTTAGCTTTAATACAGCCAGCGTTCACATGCTAATTTCTGTTGCTGCAAATTGCGACTGACAGCATGTCAACATGTCATCAAGCAATGCCACGGAATCTATGACAGTCGCGTGCCGCATTTCGAGTAAGTGTGCCCTAGGTCAAACTTAAGAGAAACATTAAAAAAATATATATGAAAATAATCAGTTAAAAAAAACCTGTGGTACATGTACGAGTTTGTGGTAGGGCTAACATTATTTACTATATATGTATAAAAAAAACGTTGCTAGAGGGGTGTCCAATATAATTTCCGCACAAAAAAATATTTGAATTATCCACGTTAGGCGGCGGCCGGGCGTGCGGGAAAAATCTCATCATTTCTGGGAAATCTAATCATTTATTTTGGAATAAATATAAATATTCTACGAAGTGCTTTGTTATTTTTAGAAAAATGAGTTATAAATCGTGAATAAAAGACAATTAACTTTATACGAGTATTCTTTACTGCTTTTATGATGAAACTTAACTATCAATACATTTGGTAATAAAAAATAATGTATTAATTAGTAGTATTGCAGCTGAGAAAAGGAAATCAATTAGCTCTGGTATCGAATTTGATTTGTCGTGAAAAAAAGCCAAGACTATTTGCTAGCTAGTTACGCACGCTTTATAAACTGACTAGATACAACATTTCTTTTTGTATCTAGTAAGTTTGGTCGTTGTATTAAATGTTAAAAAATCGTGGCACAAAGATTAGATTAGACTCATCTTATCAGCCTATATAAGTCCTACTGCTGAGCATAGGCCTCAACTATGCCACGTACGAGCTTTACTTAACCACACGGGCTCGGTGCGGATTGGCGGAGGGGTTGTTTTGTAAAGAAAGTGACTAACCTTAGTACTGTCAGGTGTCTTATTAAGCCACCCAAGGCGGCTTCTGGCCAGGCTTAACGACTAATATCTATCGATATTAACCGGGACCAACGGCTTAACGTGCCTTCCGATGCCCAAAGATGCTAGTAAATAGACGTCACTTAAATGGTCGGAAAGGTCATCCATGGTTAGTTACATCAAATAAAAGGTGCAATAAAATGTAATGCATTCAATGCAACTTATTTATAGAGTAGATGGATACATGTAGAATAGTTAGAAGAGATAAACTGTTAGTTCTAATGAAATTATTCAGTTATTATATTAATGGTAGCTGTGACTAACTTTCGGCATGTTGATGTTGGCTTGCTTGTCTGAAATGGTTCGGGTATTAAGGATAACAGCTTAGAGTGTAGTTTGGAATAAAGTATTTCATGGGAATATTGGCCTCACTATAATCTCCTGTTTCAACATAGCAAACCAATTTTAATGGCGCCTTTAGTAACAAACTAAAATCCATACAGCAACATTGTTTACGTAGGTATCTGTATCGTAAATTGAATACAGATATTTAAAAACGGAAAAATATTCAAATGTGTGTAATGAAAATACTTTTATTCAATTACATTGTAATAGACGGCGGTATTAAACAAAGCACAAATGAAAACTAAGTCGATCACTTTGGTGTAATAGTCATAAAGTTGACTATTAACCAAGAGGTCGGGTTCGATCCTCGCACTGTACGAGCAAACATTTGTTACACACACATGTCTGTTTATATTGGTCTTGGTGTTATATGTATTTATTTAAGTTTCTTTGTAATACATCTGTTGATTCTGATATATGTAACACAAATGATTACCTAAGTTACTAACTACGGAGTCAGATCAATGTATGTGATATTGTTGTGTATTTATTTATTTAATGCAGTTGATAAGTTTGTAAAAATAATTTACAAATTTATTTATTATTTACTCAAAACTTTATTGCACCAGACATGTAGGAATGGTGGACTTAATGCTAAAAGCATATATATGATCTGCCTGTCATATACCTACATATATGGGTATAATAAATGTTTCATAGTTGACTGAAAATAGAATTATCTAAATACTATTTCCCATTTCGAATAGAATATATAACTATGACGTGTTTCTTATATGTAGAAGATTTACTTGTCTACGCATTTTTCACGGAGGTTAAGCTTCGAGGTTAAACTAAGATCAAAGTATGTTTTAGGATAATGAAAGGGCATAAGGTTACACAGAATGATTGAAACGAAATCCACATTCCCATGTGAAATAGTTTTTGATCTTATTTGTGACAGTCGGTTTTAATGTTAATTTGAATTGGTTTTTGATATAATTAACTTACCCAAAATGAAATTAAGTTTAAAATAAATACTGCTTACCTTTAAAGGTCTACTAGGTTTCTAGGTATTATTTTCTTGTCGCATTCTGATTCTGTATCTCGTCAAATACAGTAACTGAAGTCTATAGCTCCACTTACACTATGATTAGCTTTTTAACTACTTTATTGGCATTTTCCTTACATTTCTTTAATTTTTGTTTATGAATACATCCGCTATTGAACAAGATAAAAAAGAAATACTTAAGTAATATTTTAATATCATTACTATCCTCACAAAAACGTTCCCAGAATGATCTTTTTAAGCCATAGCTCACTCTAAAAATTTAATTACAGAAGTAGTAATACGTTCTGTGCTCTGCCAACTTAATATGAATAAATCATTAGTTATGGGATCATTTAGGTTAGTCATCCGAATTTGGAATTCGCCACCTTGGTCATTTTGACCCATATGAGCATATTTATTCCGCTTACTAATCTCTATTTCTGATTTCTTATTCTGCTTAAGGTTTAGGCACTATTGTAAGAAGACCAACTAATTAAACGTTAAACGTACCCTATTTACACAAATAAATATTTAAATCTCTTTTAAAAAAAAGTGGTAAAATATACAAAGATCTAATTATTTAAATATTTAAAAATAATATGCTAAAACTAATTTAACAAAACTATCAAAATAATCAAAAAATGGTTAACTTATTTTATACCCGAAATAAGGGTAAAACGTTACCCTCAAGATAAATAATTACTGTAATTTAAGCAACAACATTTACCAAATTACTAACCTTGTATCTTAGGTATCATTAATTTTGTACATAGTCTAGCCAGTTTTGTTTATAACAAGGTTTCCATCAAAAGTTTACACTACAATTAACAAGGGTTGACTGGTGAAAATAATTAAACAGCCTATGTTTTGCTAACTAATATTAACGTGTAGCAGAATAAGCAAGTTTAGACTCAAGGAAATTGCAACTTTTCTAAGCCAATTCGTATGAGATGTGAAAACGATGCACATTGTATCCAAAACATTTTTCAACGATTTGGCAACGGTGTGCGTTCGATAATGCCAAGGGTCGTTGACCCCATAAAATATTTAAAGGATTACTTACTGAACACTGGCACTAGTTCAAGAGTGTAGTTTTGTTCGTAGTTTTCAGCAAATATTTTTATATCTTTTAGTCCAGTTATGGCAGTTTGGAATTGCTCTTTTGTTTTGTCTTCTATCTCTTTTAAAGCCCGTTAATAAGTTCTTATCCCCATTTCTATGACATACTCTAAGACGCATAGTTGTATCTAGGGAACTCAAAAACGGTCTTTTTACTTGGTTACCTCATTGGTTAAGAACTAATTCCATTACGAAGATGCAGTAATAAATAATTATTGGTGCAAAAATCTCAAGTCCTCAAAGATTTCCAAGACCCGCACTTACCCCGCCTTAACTACCTCCTAAGTAAATAGGCCCTTAACTTTTATTGCCTGAGCTGCAATAAGCGTAATCCACTTCTCACTTTTGCCGCTTTTCTGATTCTCAAAGGTCGAAAGCCATCATTACCATGAAGCTTGCCGAATATGAATCCAACGTCTTCCAAGTTTTTACATTTACATTACTTTTTAGGGTTCCGTACCTCAAACGAAAAAAACGGAACCCTTATAAGATCACTTTGTTGTCCGTCCGTCCGCCCGTCCGTCCGTCCGTCCGTCTGTCAAGACCGTTTTTATCAGGAACGCGTGGAGGTATCAAACTGAAATTTCTATATGATACTTAGGTCTACTGTCCCTAGAAACTGTAGAAAAATCAACCTTCTAAGCCAACGCAATCAAAAGATACATCCATTTAGGCCGCAAATTTCCGCAAATTTTCGAAACTCGCACGGGAATCGAAACCTACAGGGTACTTCCCGTAAACTAGAATTTTGGAATTCAGTACTAAGTCACGTCTTATAGTACAGATATAGGAAAAATTTTCAGTTTCATCATATAAAAAAAAAATTAAAAATATTTTTGACAATTTTGAAAATTTCTAAGTTACTACTCCTTATCTACAGGTTTGTATGGAACCCTCGGTGCGCGAGTCCAACTCGCACTTGACCGGTTTTTTATTTATTTATTTATAACCTCGGCGTGCCGCAGGGTAGCATACTCGGTCCGTTGCTGTTTTTGGTTTACATAAATGATCTGCCAGATATACTTGATCATAAGACGACGCTATTTGCTGATGATGTTTCAATAATTGTTACGACAAATAAAAAATAAAGTTTAGAACAACATCAAAATGACATTAAAATGACTCTAATTAAAATAATTGAATGGCTTACTAAAAATAATCTACAAATAAACTTAAGTAAAACTAGTCTACAAATTTTTAATAACTTTAAAAATTCCCAAATACTCATCGACTTAAATGACGAAATCTTGTGTAATGCAGTGAAGGTGACTTTCTTGGGTATAGATATGAATTCTAAATTAGATTGGAAAGAACAAATAGATAAAGTATGCGATAAGGTTAATAGATTCGCGTTTGCATTGTACAAGCTTACAAAAATTGCAAAAAAAAGTACAGCCGTCACTGCGTACTTTGCATATGTTGAGTCGGTGTTAAGATATGGGCTGATAATCTGGGGCAATGGCACTAACATAAAAAAAGCTTTCGTTGCTCAGAAAAGATGTATACGCTCTTTGTGTGGCATACCTTCTGATATATCGTGCTTGCCCTATTTCAGAAACCTAAATATACTCCCGTTACCTTGTCTATATATACTCGAGATAGCAAAATTTGTTAAACAAAATAGTCACCTATTCCTACCACTAAATAAAACTACGGATAGAAATCTCCGGAACCCTAACCGACTTATACTTAACACAGTACCCAAAACGACGCGTTTCTTGAAAAATTGTCCTGCGATGTGTACGACTATTTACAATAAAATCCCAGACTCTATTAAGAAACTGCCCACCCCAATGTTTAATAAGTCATTGCGTAGATGGCTTATGGAGAAAACCTTCTATTCTGTAAAGGAGTTTTTAGATAACAAGATTTGAACGGAAGATAGTAGATCTTCCGTTCAAATCTTGTTAATAATATAATAATAAATTAATAATATAATCGATACATAATTGATCTGACATTGAATGTTTTTAAGTTTATCTAATTAATTATATGTAATTAACTTTATTTAATGCTTTTACATTTGCATGCTATTGTATATGGCTAAATAGGAGCACTTTGTCATTTACTACGATCAACATTTATTGTGGTACCCACCCTATTTAATAACAAATAAAAAAATTGATTTGATTTGATTTGATTTATAAAAGACACTACAAACATATGAACATAATGATAGCAACTAAAACGACTAAGGTTTGTATTTGTGCTATCGGAGCTTACAATTAATTAGGTCTGAAAATAAAATACGATTACGTCATTAAATTGGAGTGAATTGGCAAATATTTAACCTTTTCACGCCAAAATTTAACATTTCTTACTTTGTATCCTTTGAGGCGATCTGCGAGTGAAACGATATCCATGCAAAAGAGCTTTACAAATCAAAATCTCTTCCAGAGATACACCACTAGGGCCTTATTTGTTCTTTATTTGCCAGCAAATCCATTTTCTCATGATTTTCGCATTTTTCCATTGAAAATCTCGAGTCTTTGATTGTTGATAATTAAAAAATGGTTTGGCAGCCAAACGGTTTAATCAAAGGCCGTGAAACATTACAAAATTTTATTGAATATTTTTAACGCAGCAAATTAGTTGATGAATTCCTCGCGTTCATTTTTACAATTCGTTAAAGGAATTTGGGCATAGAGTAATATCGTTTCAGTGTTTTATTATAAAGTTAAATCAGATTACTTAGGATTTATCCTGTTAGTAAAACGTGTTGAAGCTGTGTACAATGCCTTAGTTTAATGCATAGGCATTGATTTAAGTAAATCTTTGATACTTAATGAAATATTCATTATCTGTTATCAGCTTGTCAATTTTTGATCGATCCTGTTTTATAAGAAAGTGTCCTGTCTACAGTCACTCATCAGGCCGATTTGAACCCATTTTATTCCCAGGAATTGCAAAGAGCAAACACGTGTCCAAACCTCAGTGGTCCACACAGAAATTCGGCGCCATGGCTTGCCGTGGCAATAATGCTGAGTGGGGACTAATTTGGTCATTTTATTACATTCATTTTTTTTTGTTTTTGCTAAGTTTTAATTTTAATTATATAGTAATGTAATATGTGCCGAATAAATATTTTTTCTTTCTTTCTTTCAAATGTTCCACACAACGACCAATCTCGGCCCGTAGTTTTAAAATATGCTGACGACATTCAGTTCAGGCGGAGTTTCCGATAATCCCACATTTATGGAGCTACGTGAGAATCCGAAGCGAACACTCCGAGAAACTCGGCACTCTCAAGGGGATTAAACGAATTGTCCCCATGTTTAATCTTTTGAACCTCATACTTCTTGCTGTTGAAGTTTGAGAAACGTAAGCTTTTTTCCATCATCTATATATGTTATCACGTTTTATCAAACATAGTCAGCGGATTGAGAAAGATATTTAAATGCTTAGCTTAAAGCTTTTATAATAAAAATGTATACTAAACTTCAGCTCAATCGGACACTTAGAAGTGGGTTATATGTAGTGTGCAAGATTTGCAGACAATTAAACACCGGGATATGTGAAACTAAATAAAAGCTTGTTAAATACTGTATTACCTAAGTACCTAAGTATTCATAGCGCTTCAGTTTAAAATTTCAGAGGAAATTGTAATTTTACTTTAAAAATCGTGAAGTCTATTCGTTTACAATCAATTTAAAATTAAAAAAAAATACTTAGATCTACTCAATTGATTCATTACACGAATTAGAAACGTAAAACCGACACAACTTTTCATAAGCGCAACAAAAAAGTTCAACAAAATATTCTTATCGGCTTACGAGCAGATCCTTACTGTGACATCATACAAATCCCTAACTTCCTTATCATGATGAGACGTCATATTTTTAGGGAAAGAAATAAACAAACAACACCAGACTTTCACACGAAAATAGGCAGGCAGAAACTACGAAGTTGAAACGCAATTAATACTTAGGTACTTCAATGTTGATTGTAGTTCAAAACAATACCCACGTTCAAGTAAAATTAAACATTTGCAACTGACAGATTCAATGCGACTGTTATCTCGTAATTATACAATAATTTCGTGTTTCAAACATGGCACTGTAAACGTGTAGGCAATTATAAACGATATTGGAAAGCGAACGCTATTCCCAAATGCGTTAATTGCGAGGATTGGAAACCAGTGTTTATTTGGGAATCAAATAGTAAATGTCATATGTTTTAATGAAACATTTCTCAAATTTTAACCGACAGTTACTTACTTACTTATTTCTTTGGCGCAGCAACCAAACTAAAAGTTAGTAGTGCTAAACTCTGTCGACAGAAAATGGCGTAAAGTATCTACTTTTTTTTTTTTTTTATATCAATTTGGGTTCGCTCTTGACATCATTCTCCCTCTAGGAGGTAAAGAAGATGTCGACGATGTAGCGAGCTTACCCAGAAGGTGCCTATTTATTTTCGCTTTGAATGAGCTCAAGTTATAAGAAAGAGGGAACACCGTCGGCGGAAGCGCATTCCATTCCTTGGCTGTGCGCATTATAAAGGATGAAGCGAAGCGCTTAGTGCGTATAGTAGGTATATCAACCAAGTATGGATGGTAACCCGCCGTACGTCTGGTGGCCCTCTGGTAGAATGGACTTGGTGGAATGAGCATATGGAGCTCATGAGCACACTCCCCGAAGTAGAGTCTGTAGAAAACCGACAAGCAGGCAACTTTACGGCGGTGGTCTAGACTATGAAGCTTAGTCTCCACCAGCTTCCTGTCACCAATCAGCCTCCTGGCTCGACGCTCCACGGAGTCCAGAGCGGCTAGTTGGTATTTAGCTGAGCCATCCCACAGGTGAGAGCAGTACTCCATGCAGGAGCGAACTTGTGCTTTGTACAAGGTTAAAAGCTGTTCAGGGGAGAAGTACCGCTTCACCTTGTTGAGGATGCCCAGCTTCTTTGCCGCAGTCTGAGCTTTGGACTCAATGGCACCGCCGAAGTTCAGATTGACTGACAACTCCATACCAAGAAGTTCGAGAGGGTCGGTTATGGGTACAGACACACTTCTGAAAGTAGGAGCCCAGTTGAACGGACTCTTTTTTGCGGTGAAGAGACATGCCTGGGTTTTGGCAGCATTGAACGTTACCAGATTGTTGTCTCCCCATTGGGAGACACGTCGTAGAATCTCATCCGTTCGTTTTACCAAATTCTCCCGTAGAGACTGGGTTTCCTCTTGTTTAGCTCCAGCACTGGACACGTACCTCTCCATGACAGTACTGTCATCTGCGTACCCAACAATGCCAGGACAGAGCAGGTCATTGATGTGCAGCAGGAAAAGAGTCGCGGAGAGGACAGACCCCTGAGGAACACCGGCATTGATAGCCATTGGGTCTAAAGAGCAGCCATCAATGACTACTCTAATTGACCTCTCGCTCAGGAAGTCGGAGATCCAAGTGCTGAAACCATCAGGGATACCGTACACAGGAAGCTTGCTGAAAAGGCTACCGTGCCAGACTCGATCAAAAGCTTTTGAGATGTCTAATGACACAGCCAAGGCTTCGCCGTGTTTCTCAATAGCTTCGCCCCAGTAGTGCGTGAGGTAGACTAGAAGATCACCAGTTGAACGACCACGGCGAAAACCGTACTGGCGGTCGCTCAGTAGGTCGTTGGATTCTAGGTACCCCAGCAGCTTACTGTTTAGCACTCGTTCCATCACTTTACAAATGATGGAATGGCGATCGGTCTGTAGTTGGCCGGGTCGGCACGGCTGCCCTTCTTTGGTACGGGTTGTACGTTGGCGAGCTTCAATGACTTCGGCACAGTTCCCTGCTCAAGGGAGAGGCGGTAAAGGCGTGTCAGTACCGGAGACAATTCAGGCGCACATTGCCTAAGCACCCTTGCAGGAATACCATCAGGTCCACTTGCCTTATTCACGTTTAGTTTGCAAAGTTCCCGACGTACCTCTTTCTGGTGTATTGTGACCTCCGACATAGATGAGTCACAACGAGGTAAGGTGGTGGTGGCGATTTAACGCATTATCTAATGTACTGAGGGCGTAAAGAACTGTCATAAGTGACGGGCGTTGGATCCTTAGCGTAGGGAGTGATATAGAGTCCCGAGTGAAGCGAGGGCTTCAGTCAGCCCAAGACTACTACCTTATAACAGATGTGAATACTCTACTTTCACACCGTGTGCGAGACAATACTTACAGGTCATTCGTTTTTTTCTTGTTCTCCATTGTTTAAAAGTGTCATAAGCTTTTAGTTTACCTTCTCATTTCCCGTTGAAGATTATTCATAATCCTAAATGGCAGCCAATCACATGAATGCCACGACGCAGATTTTCAGTTTCCATAACAAAAGTGGTTTAACTTCGGATCATAGCAACATAAGTATGAAATGCTGTCCACAAGCTGGTGATTTAGACAGATTATAGTATATCAGAGCTGAAATGTTCCGGTCAGCAGAAAGAAAAGTCATCCAAGCGATCGGTCAGTTTACGAGCGAATCGCTTTATTTACCAGCGGGTGGCGTCGTATTAATTTTATTGGGCCATTGTAGCGGCAAGGCGTCCTAGTGGACGTCAGCGGTATACTCCTTTGTGTTATTCTTTTGTTCAGCTTTGTAGGTGACCGTGTCAGATATCAGGGTGAAGCGATGACACCAAGCCGTTTGATGTCCATATTTGTGGAAGGTTATTGAAATTAAAATTAATGGGCCTACTGGCCGACGCTTTTTGCGACTGTTAATAGTCTAGTTTGTGGGTTATACTTGTATGCACTTAATATGATGTGCGTTTTCTTTGTAGTTTTATTAAGCAGAAAATAACCTGCAAACTGGCTCAAACATTTAGGTATTAGGATTTCAAAATAGGGTTTGAAGTAGGTACCTTGGTATTTGATCCGCACTAATCCGATTCGAAAAATACCCAACTACCTAACTTAAGAATTACAAAAGCGTTTGCACACTTTATCTTACTTAGGTACCTACTGTAAGGTTAATTCATTGATGTAATCTAATGAAGTCCTCTCAAATAATGCGTTTTTGTTTCAACAAAAGTTGTTTTTTTTAATCATTTTTTTATCCGGTCCTTTTCTCAAATTAATGAATGAGTGGGAGTATTCATGAGGAAGATCTGAGTCTGTTTAGAGATTTTCAATTCAACTTTTTCATTGTTTCTAATGCGCTTACAAGAAAAACAAACACGGAGAAAAGTTATAACGTTGTTTCTATACGCGACCAAGAGACATTGTAACAACATGATGTATGTAGGTACTTTTTACGGGATATTTCATGATTTATTCACGTTTTATGTAAAAATGCTTCTTGCCTCTTTTTAACTGCCGTGGTCAACAGGCTCTATGTGAAGTGTTGTGTGTACATATAAATAACTTACATTCAACATATTTATTTCCCTCCTTTTTAGGGTTCAGTAGTTTAGTTACACCACCAACACTTCAAAAAGATCAGACTCGAAGTTGTCGTTCAATAATAAAGTTCGAAAATTTATAAATGAATAAATTGCACGTATATTATATTTATATATTTTAGTGTCCATATTAAATAATTGATTGATATTGATTTTTGTATATTATAATATTTACTTTTATATACCTATTATGTTTATTTATTTTTGCGTTATTAACCACAATTTACCTTTCTCATTTAATTTTCACTGCGCCCATTGCCTTATTTCTGCATGACCTTGAGATTGAATGACAAAAAACGTTTTTAGCATTAAGTCCACCCTTTGTACATTTATTGTGCAATAAAGTTTTCAATAAAAGAAATAAACACTTGTTCGCATTACCTACTTCACCTTTCTCGTTTCCACTTTCACTCTCTATCGATATTTGCCAAAAACAGTTGTTCACTCTAGAAGCACTCGACAAACAAAGCGCAATCAAAGGCGGATAGTTCCGCGGAGGAAGGCCGGTAATTCGCGCCCTCGGGAGATCAGCCTGTTGCGCCCCTACATTGTACAGCTGGGGTATATTGCTACCAAGGATGAGGGTTTTGGGGAAAAATCAGCCCTATGGCAATTTATTAAGGTGTGATGTACTTAAAACTTGATGTAATGTCTGGAGTAAACGAAGAGTCGGTGAGGCGATTCGAACGTGATCTGTTTGGGCAAAGTTTGAGCAAACAAAAACAGTTTTAGCTCATTTATATTATTTTTTGTTTGCTATATTGTAATTAAGCTTTTTGTACAGTCAACGTAAAAAAATTTAGTCTCACTCTAGTACCATGTTTGAAACGAACAACATAGGTGGATAAATTCGTGCGTGATGTATTTGTGCAGTTTGCGAGCATAAAAAAGTTTTAGTGCAGAATTTTTTGTAGTTTGAGTTAAAAATCCACATAGAATTTTTATTGTCATTTAAAAAAGTCGCATATTTTCAAATATTTGAAATAGGAATTTAGCTCACCACATTTGATTAAACCACAGTTGAATGGTTGCGCTGGTGGTCGATATCAGTTGCGGTATCAAATCCGCTCTAGATCAGCATGTATAGGCGTGAAATACCCACTGGTAAACAGTATACTGCGTAGGTATAATACTAAGTACACCTATCAAGTAATTTGTTTGCTAAGCATACCAAATACCAAACGGATTTGCTGCCTTTAGGTAATGCATTTTTTTCGCGACCTACGACGCGTAGAACCTCCCTCCGATTTGTTACAAAATTAACGAAACGATTTGCGAACGAAACTTTGCTGAAACGTTGAAGTAGAAAACAGCCAGGTGGATTTTTGTTTTGCAAAGCTGCAGGCAAGTTCCTTGCCAAACGTGCTATTTTTATGAAAACCCTAGAAAGTATCATGTATATTTGCTTATTGTGGACACCTTTACTATGAGTAAACATTTAATTGAAGACAACATCATATATTACATTGCTTTGATCCCAAAGTAAGTAGCTTAAGAACTTATAACACAAGTTCTTAACAGGTATCAGAAACTAAAAACTACTATAAACATCCAAACCAACAAAAAAATTGTTTTCAGCACCATCTCCGTCTGAAGATCGAACCCGGGACCTCATTGATGGCGGTACCTTGAAATCGTTTCTCACGCCACAATTCCACGGAGGCCGTCATAGTTTCAGTGCGTAGTTCTATCTCCGATCTTTGTCCAAAAGTATATTCAAGAGTGTAGGTGTTCTATCCCTCATCTCTTTCCGATGTCCATATTTAGTAAGTAGGAGTATATTTTACGTACTTAGTAGGTATATACATAGAAAGGTCTATCGATCTGAGTTTATTTGCCGACCGATAAGCCGTGGTGACACGTAGACACGTTACCTGTTGATAGCTTATCGGGTTTTTGTTTACGCAGGCCTATAGGAACTTACATGGGTATATTCTAGTTTGTGGAACTGCGTTATATGTACTTATGCCCTCAATATAGGTAACAATAATCAATAGGATATTCAGGCGAACAGAGGGGCGATTTACAAAATCACAAAATCAGCGCTACCGACAGCCGTGAATGATGAATATGACAGAAGACGCTCTGTGCAGATTCTGCCACACAGAGGAGGAAACGGCCATGCATATTCTCTGCTCATGCGGCCCGCTTATGAGCAAAAGAAGTATCCATCTCGGGCGGCACATCATGCGCCCGGATGAGATAACAGAAGTCACGCTCCAAAGAGTCTGGCAATTTAAAGACTCAACGGGACTAAGCAGTGAACTGTAAATACAAAGGGCTGCCACAATAGATCAAACTTGGTCGAGTTGGCGTTAAGAAGGCCCATAAACCCAATAATAAATAATACTGACAGCCGTGCAAAATCTCGACCTTTAAAACTTCTTACCTGTATACGAGGTTGTTTTAACGTTCGGCGTCGAGATTTGAGTCATATGAATCGCCACCCTGGTGAAAATTATAAGGAATCTATGGTTGATGCGATAAGCAAGTGATAAAATGTAATGCAAGTAGGAATTACTCTGATCACACTTATAATCTAAAAGTGAAAGTTTCTTTGTTTGGATATTAAGATGTTTGGCCGTCAATCACGCTGAAATTACTGAATGGATTTTTATGAAATTTGGTATACAGATACTTACGTGATAGGATACTTTTCATCCCGATTAAATGCTCCTTTGGGATAAACACGTTTGAACGTAATAAAATGTAACTTGTCGCATGTCAGTTCGGTGTTTAAAATAGAAGGAAAAAAATTGGTTGTCTGTAAAGTCGGTATACGGGCGAAAGTTTTACGTGACAACGACTTTGAGTGGTAAAATAATTTTAATGTGAATATTCATTCGTATAACATGAACCGGTGTGTATGCCTATCTCTCTCACTCTCTCTCTCTCGCTCTGTCTCTCTCGCTCTTAGGCGGGTTAACCATGCCCGAGTCGAAGGGACGCGTGCCTCTCACTCGCTCTCATTGTGAGCGCGGAACGTGAGCGGAGCGTAACGCAGTTTCTTGAAGTGTCACCCGGCAAACCAATTTATAAGACGTTGTCACGTCAAAAAATACTTTCCAAACATAATTTTATTTACTTAGCTGAGACTGCTAACATAATCTAACAATGACAGCCGCTTACAAGGCAAACAATTCTATTTTTATGGGGCAAAGTGATCGAATTTTCAACGCAACACGATCTATGTTTGTTGACGATTCTGTTTGCCAATTAGCTAATATGCGACCGCCCTGTTTCGATAGCGGCGCCCTTGTGTTTATCTTTGCGAATAAATTAGAAACATCGCATTTTTACAAGGCCTCTAAAATATTCCATTCGACCAACTGATTAGCATTATTATCGTAGAATACAACCTTGTCATTATTTTGTTCACTTATCATTTTTATGTCTGGTATTTTTGCTTTTGTTATAATTGAATACGTATTTGGTCTTATTAAGGTACTTATATTAGATACTCCTGTCTTTTGTGAATTCAGTTGCAAATCACGGTCAAGTGAGTCCAAAAACAAACTTTCTACTGTTACAACATCATTTAATACTTACGTAATTATATTTAGGAATACAGAAACTAGTGTAGTTTTTTTGATAAGCCTGCTCTCTTTAACAAAGCTTGTAACATATATTTTTGGAATACAAGGAATCCTTAATAGGCTTGTTTTGAACTTTGTACCGTGAACTGCACTGTTCATAAGTAATTGTTTTAATATGTGCATAATAAATATATTATAAGGTACTAGAGTTAACCTGTTTAATGTTAAATCAAATAAATGGCTGTTAAATAAAAACTTTTATAGCGTTAAGGAATTTCTAAATCAAAATTTGAAATTGACTACTCTTTTTTGATGTATTGAAAACATATTCACATGCCATGACTGTGGCGAGACATGTAACTCTATTTAGTAATGTAATTCAATCTGTATTTTACTTTGTTTAGAAGTAAATACATGATAACGATGATTCTTTTACGTCCTCAGATACTCTCGCAATGTTTTGTAACGTAATAATTAGATGTCTAGAGTCTAGATATATCACCCGATCGATCACGCGATACTAATAATACCTGTCTCGCAAATACAATTTTATATTTTTCCTCGTTCCTATGTTATATTAATCATCATCAGCCTATATACGTCCCACTGCTGGGCACAAGCCTCACCTCAACTATGAGGTGGTGCGAGCCATACTCCATCACGCGGGCTCAGTGCGGATTGGTGGAGGGGTGTGTGTAAGGCAAGTGACCAACCTTACTGTCAGATGTTATTAAGCCGCTCGAGGGCCTCCGACTAGGCTTAACGACTAATGTCTATCGATATTAACCGGGACCAACAGCTTAACGTGCCTTCCGAAGCACGGAGATGCTTGTAAATAGACGTCACTTTTAATGTCAGAATGGTCACCCATCCCAAACATGACCGCGCGCCGTAGGTTGCTTAACTTTTGGTATCACTATCAAAGCGCTGCAACCACTGCGCCACATGCACCTCTCATGTTATATTAATGGTTCAATGAAAAGAGGAAATACATTATTCTAACTACCTACGTTGAAAATGATGCTTAAGGCTGTGTCACACAGCAGGCGGTAACAGGAAACATCACAAAACGGCTGTGTGACAAAGTCTTGAGTGAAGTTCAATGTACAGAATTTGTTAATTTTGTCGTAAGAGCGTCTAAACTAGCATGCTAGACTCTCATTTAAATATGAAAACCACTTCACTTTGCTGAATTGTATGCTTCAAGTAAAGTTATTCGATTTGCATATTTATCAAACCTCTAGTGAAATGTGTTCAACTACAAGTTCTTGCTGCTAATATTCGTATTATAACTTTACCAGATATTTCGATAAACGACGAGATATAAAGCACTTAATTAAACAATAACTAAAGTATCTAAGTTTTAATTTTGTGTTAATGAGAACTGTGAATTTTACTTCTAGGTACTACGAGTACTGTTTAACAAAAAAAATGACATTTAGCAATCTTTACAATAAAATGTATGACTTAAGTTTAGTTCAAATATTGAACGCCTCAAGCGCGAGAGTATATTTCAAACGTCTAAAATGGGGAGGACTCGTGTTATTTCCACCACAAAACTACAAATATTTTCTGATGCAAATGTAACAAAACATTGGAACTTATTCAGTACACTGAAATGTAATTGCTGTGTATTTCTAACTAATAAATTTTCTAAACCTGCACATGCAAACCGAAACGCTATTTAGCTGCTTACGTACATAATATTATTTGAAAACTGTCATTAAAACTAGACAGCTAGTACCAGTATTATTATTCATATAAGCAAATGCGCTAGTTCGTCACGTTAACAAACAAGTTTATACGCGAAACAGTCATGAATTATGTCTAACTAGATGTGGATAATGGCTAATGCTAAACTATTTTGCCGTAGTCCGTTGAGTGAGGTGCAAAATTTTGCAGGTTAGCGATCAAGCTAATAAGTAACTTAGTACGATGGCTAGCACGTCACGGTAAGCACTGCGATATCTTATATGCTTGTGATACGGGCAATAGGCTAGACGACACCACCAATCGTTGACATACTTTTTATTATCTGTCAAAACAGTTTACCTCCATAGATTTTGTATGGGAATATATGAACGTGACGTCACTTCATAGGGGCTATGTTTTTTAAACGCCATTGTCTTGAAAATATTTAAAATAGGTGTCATCATGCCAATTCTGCAACAAAAATAGGTAGCCTGATATACCACTGTAAAATGACTGTCACTATAAGCTGTATTTAAAGTAACACAGAATGCGGGAACGTGCTTTAAAATTATGGTATTTGATTGTCATTTTTGAGTCTCGTAATTATGATGAGTCAAATCTAATTATATCCTATGTACGTGCTTCATCAGTTTGAAACAAACAATTATTTTGTCGCACCGCCCACTAATCATTTCTGCTTAGCCCAAAGGTATGACTGGTAGAGAACGCCCTACGGCGTTAAGTCCACCTTTTGTACAAAGTATTGTTGTGCAATAAAGCTTAAATAAATAAATAAACAAATACCATCTTAAAGTACTAACGAAGTTCTTAAGAAAACATCGCCGGCATCGCCTATTCAGCTTTTATGAATGAACAGCACAAACACATTCGTCGCGTTATCTTGAACAACTTTCTTACCTTGTATACGAGTATAAAAGAGCTTTTACGTTACGCGTGCAACTACTTTCTTCAATCATGTTACCGTTGTATAATGGTTCGTATTAATGATTTGACATCTAAAACACTTGTACGATATACCGACCTGTATAAATCTAGAGATCATGTTTTAACTAAAAAAGCATAAAAACGAATGGTTTATGAACACCTTCTGCTACCGTCACGCTCGCGGTGTGCCTAAGTCATGCAGTTGCGTGCTATCGATCTAGGTCGATTATTGCAGATAGAGAGAGTCCTTATCCTAAAACATTGGTTGCCTGTAAAGTCGGTATACGGGCGAAAGTTTTACGTGACAACGACTTTGAGTGGTAAAATAATTTTAATGTGAATATTCATTCGTATAACATGAACCGGTGTGTATGCCTATCTCTCTCACTCTCTCTCTCTCGCTCTGTCTCTCTCGCTCTTAGGCGGGTTAACTGTGCTCGAGTGGAAGGGACGCGTGCCTTTCACTTTTTATGTCTGCCTCACTCGCTCTTAGGCGGGCTAACCATGCCCGAGTCGAAGGGACGCGTGCCTCACACTCGCTCTCATTGTGAGCGCGGAACGTGAGCGGAGCGTAACGCAGTTTCTTGAAGTGTCACCCGGCAAACCAATTTATAAGACGTTGTCACGTCAAAACAAGAAAAGGTTATCATTCTTAGCATCACCAAAAAAATTCTCTTGTTCCAGGACTGAACGTACAGAAGACACCGTATCTAGCAGCGGGAACCTCACCAACAACGCTGTGCGGCACAAAATCGTCGTCATGGGCGCTGCAAAAGTGGGCAAGTCCTCGCTCATCTCACAGTTCCTCTACAACACCTTCTCGCCCAAATACAAAAGGACTATAGAAGAAATGCACCACGGAGACTTCAATGTATCCGGTGTCAGATTGACCTTGGACATTTTAGACACGTCGGGAGCGTACGAGTTCCCCGCTATGCGAGCGTTATCTATGCAGTCAGCGGATGCGTTCATATTGGTGTATGACATAACGGATGCAGATAGTTTTGCCGAAGTCAGAATGTTGAGGGATCAAATACATGAGACGAAAGAGAGCACAGCAGTGCCGATAGTGGTCGTAGGAAACAAGGTGGACATGGCGGAGACTGGAGCGCGGCAAGTAAGTTAAAAAAAATAATGAACAGCCAAACATTTGACCGCAACCTCATCCGATAAGATGGACAGCGTGTGCATGCTGCCTACTTTAAGTTTTCTTAAAAATGACTAAAATATCATATCGGTTTTCGCAATTTTCGTTTGTCTTATGAATTCACTTGTACGGTAATAAATATTAATCATTATTGGATTATTTGGGATAACTTTTTGGGGAATTAATGAAATTTCGTTAATAACGTTAATTACACCTCAGATTTTATTTTTATTTTTACTATGTTGTAGAAATAAGCTGTTATTAAGACTTAAAGTATTTTCGTTATTCCAAAAACTTGGATTAATACTAGCAATGCTTATTTTATTTTATTCTAAGCATCGATCTTTAACATACACATTCATTTGTGTAACTGTATAAATGCTAAATACATTAGTTCCTAACTTTTCTCTACGGGTGATATCATTTTCTCCAAATGACGAGTAGAAATGTATCGTTATTGCGTTTATAAAACAAAAGAACTTCTACGCAAGGTTTTTTTTTGTATTTTCGCAGCGAAATACATTATTTTCTTAGGTCTGGTATAGCGTTACCATAGTGGGTACAAGAATTACGGACCCTCAGGCGATCCCGCCACAATATCGTTTCGCAGCAAATATTAGTCCTGCCGTCAATCACACTTTTATTTTATTACATTGTGTGCACAGAATTGGAAAACAGCCGCTATCTCGACAAAAGGTTTAATATAAAATGGCTTAAATCTCGTTACCTCGATATTGTGATAAACAAGGGGACTTGGAACTTTTGATATCTTTGGAAGTTATACTTAGTCGTTTTTGTAAACGTATAACTAAAAGTAAAAATAAGGTCCTTATTTTATAATTTGTCTCAAATAAATGTATTCCTGTAGCATACACTTTACTTACATTTACTTGTCATTTCATAATTATAACGGAAAAATCATCGTATTTTAAAATAATAAAGTGCGTCCATTACACAAATATTATAAGAAAACCACTGCATATTTTCAAAACTGTGCACTTGGGGAGTAAAAACATTGTCAGAGTGCCTGAGTTGATCCTCTTGTAGTTACGAAAAAGCTATTCGTATGCTCTCTCTTAATTTTATTTTAAGGGTACCATATGGTACCCATAATACTAGTTTACCTACCTTTAGTCTCTACCTGTAAGGGAAGAAGCAAGCAATACTTAATACAAGGGTCTTTGACAACGTAATGAGTAGACCAAATGTTGTAATAAAACTTAGAAAACTACGAGTACCTACTCGTAGTTTATTTTAACACGGCCCATACCTAAAGTGTATTTTCACTATTACTACTAAGTACTATTTTTATTAATGTTCTTTTATTTTTATTTCATCAACGTGTTAGATATTTTAATTATTCGTTCTGACAGCGAGCTTATAAAAGCAGCAAAAATTCCGAGAAATTACGAGAAAGCTTTCAACTTGTTTGCAAAAAGAGTAGTATCGCGACACGTTTTCCTGTGAAATCAATAATCTGAATCCGATGCTTTTACATTCAGTTGCAAAAACCAATTATAACTAACAAAGATGGAAAGATTGTGCGATTTCTGCAGTGCGAACTGCACTGCAGAAATAATCCACGGTTTATTTTTAAAAAGATTGCGTTGCGTGGGATCACTTATTTCTCTAATTGAAACAGTGTCCTTTTCTGTGGGTGTTTCAGTGAAAAATGCACATGGCCCTGTGACATGGCCACAAATAGTGTGGCATTCTCCAGTAAGCTAAAGCTACGTCCAGTGGCGCGGGCAAATCGAATTTCCTTCACGTCCGTGAGCTCTCCGGAGCGGAAAATCTCCGAAACATACGAACGACAGAATCGGGGCCAGTGACATGGTTAAAAAAGTTGAAACCGTCACTGGGATATGATTGACTGAACTTTTTTCAGCACTGCACCTTGTTTTTGTTCATCGCCAAAAGAATCGCAGTAAAACTTGGAACTAAAAATTGAGCTTCTAGTATTATAACAAGCGAGTTTATATAGAAGATTGAAAAATAATTGCTTTAAGTCAAAATACGTTTCATAAAGAATAACATTGAAACCATGTTCTTAAATATATACATGTTATGTATACTCTTGTTTGAGAAAAGACAATATAATAACGTTGTTTTGACAAAGGCTGAACAAACTTGCGCGTTGCAATATTAGAGAATTAATCTTCGCAGATGAAATTCTCTTACAATTTTACATCAAAAGGCTTGTCGGTATCAATCACAGTACAAAATATCGATGTTTTTACTGCAGTCAAAGGAGCAACCTCTTCGCACGCTTTGTATGCAACAATTTACTTTAACGGATCCACTAAGCAACAAAACGGGGGGCTACTGTGGTGTCTTTAGAGGTCGTAACATGGAGTAGCATCTAATTTCTCCGCTTCGATTGAGGCGTAACATTTCATTGATTGCTTTCATTAATTTTATCGACTGTCGTCAATTGACGGGTTTTCTGCGAGGATACTTCGCCGAAAGCTATAAATTCGGTTACTGGCTTAGAAGCTTTCACATTTAGATGTCAAAGGTGTCATAAATATCTTTCTTAACGTCTGGTTTTGTACATACATATATCTAAATTCAATAATTGAATTATGTTTGGTATAATGTTATTATACTCGTACATGTAAGTAAACATGTTGAGCACGTTTTTGATCTGGAAATCGGGTTAAATTGATTAATACGATTTGATTTTTGATGATTATTTAGTTGGGGTCGGAAATATCCCCTATTATTTTTTTTTTAATTTTAAAGTCTTTTTGAAACTTTTTGTATTTTGGACAGTAGTTATTGTGATGTAATACGAGAAAGTGGTGTTAAAGTAAAAATTGTGGTAAAATCATTACATATATTTTTAAAAGGTGAATTGCCTCCTTATTTACCGACCACTGACTTGCCCTGTTTAATGCCTAATTTCATTTACCTATGTTATTACAATGAAGACTGAACAAAATGAAATCGTCCTTATTTATTCTATGGCCGTTTTATATCCACTTTGCAATAACATTGTGGGTAAAATAACACTGGAGATAACGGTATAACGTTTATAAAGTTAATCGCTAATTTATTACGTGCGTTAATTACTTAGTTGTGATTTCTGATGTGTTCATGAACAATAACTTGTAAGTGACGTTTCAGGATTATCAAAAGTTCACGTATAAGTATTTTATAATATCTTTATAACGTAAGGTACCTTCTTAATTGCCATTGTACAGTTTATTTGTTATTAATAATGAAAAACATAATTATAACCAACTTTTGTTGTCGTATGAAAACTCAAGAAAAGAACTCGTTTTGTTGTATTTTGACGTGACAACGTCTTATAAATTGGTTTGCCGGGTGACACCTCAAGAAACTGCGTTACGCTGCTCCGCTCACGTTTCGCGCGAGAGAGACAGAGCGAGAGAGAGAGAGAGAGAGAGAGAGAGATAGGCATACACACCGGTTCATGTTATACGAATGAATATTCACATTAAAATTATTTTACCACTCAGAGTCGTTGTCACGTAAAACTTTCGCGCGTATACCGACTTTACAGGCAACCAATTTTTTTTTTAATTTGTTTTAGTTTAGCGAAACGCGTGCAAAAAATTCCGCCAGCGGAAATCAGCGCCCGATTGCGCTTGAATGGTTCACACCCTGTTAAGAAAAATGTTAATCCTGCAAGCTCGTTGCCAGCACCCGGTTGAACCACATAGTTTATGTAGGTCATCTGTGTATGCTCCTGGCACCCCATAAACAGCTGAGGATAAATTTCCAGCCATTGATCTTTCATACGCACTTAGGACGAAACAAATGATGAACATTAAAACTTTTCCTACTCTAATGTCTTCCTTTTATTCTTTGATTGCACCAAAGTGACAGTTCGGAAAGTTTTCCGTGCCGTATGTCCTCTGGAACTCACTTTGAGTTATTGTCTTTGATATTAAGAATAATTCTTGTCACGGTATTTTTACATCCTACAGTAAATTACTGGTACTCTTAACTTTGGCACTAAAGTAGTACGATTGCTTAAAACTTTAGCTCTAATTCAGAACTAGAATCTTCGCCAAACTTTGATTCTTGAAGTTTTTCTTTTTACAGCGCTCGTTTCTTCCATGATTTGTAACCCTGGTCAACTCTAGAGCTACTTCAATTTTCATTAACAAAGCTAGGAATCAAAACGCTATGTGCTTTAAATAATTTATTACACCTCAACTTGTGCATTTTCCATAAAGCCTGATCGATAAACCAAAATGTTAAACCATAACAAAAGTTTATTGGGATAATTACATAAGATACATGAACCCTAAGTAAGAACAACCAAAAAAGTTTACCTTTGAAACGTTTAGTAAAAATGGACTGGCGCTTTAAGAATAACTTTTTTTTCTAACGACTTTAAATAAGTGTTGGTGAAAACCACTTAGGTGTGTAACTTGGCATCATGTTTAGCAACACAGCAAGTCTATTCCGTCGTATCTTTCTTTCACCGTATCAGGCTTACAGCTAAAATAACACCGCAAAACACCGCAGCTAAAATATGAGTTTTGAAGCTTACCAGGAACTTGTACTTGTAGTTCCAGACGCTAGACGCCAACTTGGCCGAGAAAGCGAATCATAAGGTTTGACACTTAGCAGGTTGAGAAGTTTTCCAGTTCCTTTTGTTTTGAGCGAAAAGTTACCGCGGGGAAGCATTCGGTCAGTAAGTTTTATTTATCACTTGAGATTTGAGAACGATAGAGGCAGTCCATTTGTATGACAAGGGAAGGAGTTATTTTGGGTAAAAGTGGGAACAAGTGGGAAATATTTCCAATAATGATGATTTATTTGTTAATTAACATTTTACAAAAACTTAGTGTCATTAAAAATATATGCGATGGAGTAGTGATTTCAATGATACGGTCGCCAACAGAAAGGGGTCCACCTAAAGGATCACAATTGCATGCACACAGTTTGTTGACAAGTTCTAAATGTCTATTACATAATATTTTGATTGACTAAAGATAACTTTTATTTTTCAACGAGAATCAATCATCACAACTAAACTACAAAAGCGCATATCCTGCCGTTCCTATATGATGTTAGGTTTCGTTTCGCGATTTACGTCTACAAATACACGTGTGTGCTATTTCGTTAACAAAAGCATATTGTAGTAATATCGTAGCATGCAAGGTTCGTTGCAAAGTTGGGGTAATGCTTTGAGCTCGTCCGTGCAAGGTTGCAGCGATGTTATTATGTCCACGCGGAATCGTGTCACGCCAATACCCTTTGTGACCCTAGAAAATAGGTATTGTTTTCTTGTATTATCATATATAATATAATATTTTCTTTGAGCAAATAAATGCAGAGAGAAAAGTTACGCTAATTTACCTGGCTGTCGGCTGTGTAATAATCGTCAACTAATGTGATGTTTTGTCAATTTTTTTTAAATTCATGCTAAAAATCCATTCGATATTCCTTGCACCCAAATGCAATGCAAAGAGTGACTCGTTAATTTAAAGGTTTGATGGTATGTGCGTCTAACAGTAATAGCAAGAGTAGCATAAAATAACAGTTATGCTGCATTCAGATGAGTAGATTAGAGTAAACAGGGAAATCAAAACTACAATATATCTTTTTGTCGTAATGAAAAACTGTTATATTGGGTTCAGAAAAGGCAAGCAACACTGTCCAATTGACTTGTGCAAGGATGCGCATTTGTCGCAAAACATTCTTTAAAACATCACATACATTGATCTGACTCCGTGGTACTCATAAGTAGCTGAAGCACTTGTGTTAAAGATATCAGAATCAATAATGGTATTACAAATAAACTTAAATAAATACATATAACACCCAGACTAGTACAAACAGTAATGTTCATACACACATATGTTTGTATTACACACACATATGTATGGGGATCGAACCCGCGCCCTCTTGGTGGATAGTCAACTTCTTGACCTTCACACCAAAGTGGTCGTCATAATCAAGACATCCCTGGCTAACATACTTCGTTTAACATCTCTCGCGTACTGTGGCCTGCACAGGCTACCCAAATTTTTGCAAAATTTCCCGTATTACAAGCGCATAAAATACCGCAGTGTTTACAGTGACGTGCTGGCCACCGCTAATTTCACGCTCCACGCACAATCCTAGCGCCCATTCGTTTGTTGTGTCATGTGAAAAAATCTCGCCCTGCTAAACTGTTACCAAGGGCTGAGTAAGGCAAATTACTTAGGTAAAGATTAGTTAATAAAAAACGTTTTTTGTTCAAAAGCTTTGGTAGCTTTCTCTGTAGTGGAAACGCAGTTTGCAGTAGAAACACTAGCTTCGTGGTTTTCCTGGAACAATATGAACCTTGAATAGGCAAGTAACATAGTATGGGTAAAACAATTCATGTATTCAACGGCAACAACTTGATTATAAATATATGTTTTTATGTTCTTATTAAAACGTTTAATTCATCAATAAGTGGTTGTGAATAAAGTACCTAGTTGCACCTATATGAAGTAAAAGAAGCCAATTTTCGTTTCACTTTGTAAGTAATCTAATATTATTTGCGAGTTAGTCTGTAGATATCTACTATACAACTACTATCGAGTAATTTATAAATACTGCACCGGTAAAACTTTCACAACTTCTGATAGAATAGTTTGTTATGTTCTTCTATACTAACCCTACTTTGGTAGCTGCAGGAACACGAGTAACAATCTATTCACATACAACAATTCTTTTATCTATGAAAATGTGTGTTTGTACTGGTCTGGGTGTTTTCTATGTATAATATGTATTCATTAAAAATAGTAGATTTTACAACGAGAGCATAAAGCAAGTCATTTTTATCCGAGATCGTTATATGCCCGAGCCCGCAGGGCGAGGGCAGATGATGAAGTCGAGGATAAAAATGATTTGTGCACGAGTTGTAAACTCTGCTTTTCACTTCGATTGCGAGAAAATAAAACAATAATTTGAGAAAATTCAATACGAAAAGTTCGCGGCTTCTTTCCCGCTACTTTACTTTTTTTAATTTTCCTGCATAATTTTCGGGCAAAGAAAAAAAATATACAGCCTATTCTTAAATTATTTTGGAATAATGTTTTTTTTTGTGGTAAACACTTTTTAAACGTTTTTCGTATTATCTTATTATAAATCAAAAATGCAAATAGGGAAGGAAATATTATAAATTAGCAAGTTTTATCCATGTACAATTAATTGTTTTTGGCTGTATGGGCTAAATGGTCACTGCCTTAGTGTAGACACATTTAAAAAGCTACTTTTATGCACAAGAGCATAAAATTCAACTTTATGTCGCCTAGATCCTGCATAAAGTAGTACTTTTTCGAGCATGAGAAGTGAAAAAAGTATTTAAGTATGTTTATCCGTTGTCTAGTACCCATAACACAAGCCTCGTAGCTTAATTTGGGACTAGAGAATTGGTGGAATTGTTGTGAAATATTTATTTATTATTATTTACTTATTAAAACTTATACCTATGTACACGTCATACCATATTTAATTTCCCCTACCCTCAAAAGGGTGCGAAGGTCCCCCCTCCAAATTAGGGGGGAATTAAACGAAATCTTCCTTTACTGATGACACTGTTCATAGCGTATCCTTCCTTTCCTATCAAAAATATTAAAAAAAACTAAATTAACTGCACCTCTCTACTATCCCGCAATAGATAGCAACTAGAAGTTCCTACTTCCTATATTGTCGACAGGGTTTTCCTCCCGATGTTTTCCCTCAGAGGGGACCGAGCGAGGCGCGTCCGGACCGGTGCACACCGCCCATATCGCGAGGTTTTATTATTAAGGAAAATACGAACGCAGTTTTTGCTACGATGGAAATACGAACGCATTTATCAAGATGTTGGCTGATTTATTTGCGGTGGTAATAATAAAAAGTGACTGTTATGATTATATTTTCGCTGTTTACAAGATTTTTCGGGATGAAAACCACATTTTTAATAGGTTTTTCAATCACTAACCGAAAATTTTGACGGTAAGCCAGGACATTTTTTTCCAAACACCTTGATTTAGAGCATGGGTAGGTAATTGAGTGAAGAACTGAAAATCAATTTAAACTCCAACTTGTTTTTTAAAACAAACCGTTGCTGACTTTAGGTCCAGGGTGAAGATTAATAGGACAAAATCGCAGAATATTATCACGAATCGATTCGGTTCAACTGACCCCGACCAGAAGATAAAATCTCCCAGCAATTAGGCACGTCCTTAATGGCGGTCCCATCCTTTATTTTCGTGGACAAGACGTAATTTTCCAATTTTATTAATTGCTTGATCATTAAAATTCGACTAGTGCAATCTGCTATTATGTAAAGTTTGTTAAACCTTACTTACCATATTATGCAATTCATCTTGTATAAACTTTGAAATTTAAGTACGTTTTGTTAAAAAATAATAGAAATATGCGCGATGCAGTAGTTGTAAACTTATATGTAATTCCTTGTAGCTTTTCAATATCATGCTTAAAAATCATTTGGTACCACTTGTTCTTAATCTTGTTAAAACGTATTATTATTTGTAAGCTGGAGTAATCGATGTTTGTGATCTTTGTAAACATTTACATTGTCTTAACGTTACTTCTAGTTATAAACTTATGCCATTAAACAAACTTAATACATCCTTTAGAAGTTCGTTAAAAGTTAGTCTATTGACTAAAATTTAAAGCGAAGGAATGCTCTTGACACCTTAATAGCAGTTAACTTCAAAATCGTTGTTAATGTCTTAGTTAGGGCTGATTCCTCAAAAGTCCGATCAACCGTTTTCAGACAGGTAATCGAAATACAAATACATCCATTTTGAGATGACATTAGTTTTGAATTTATACATCCGCAGCCACGATACTTTAATTCGTTAAGCTGTTAAGCACGTTAAGCCGTTGGTTCTGCACCTGATCTCTCTCCGGTCATGTCAGAGTGCCGTCTTACTGAACTTTGAGAGTGATGGAACAATGAGTGCACCTGTGTATTTCCTCACACTTGTGCACTATAACATTTCCTGCGTAGTAGTATAATATCTCTGTTTAGAATGGCCGCCGTGGTCGAAATCGGCCAGGAGGTATTATTACATTAAATCAGCCAATTCAAATTTTATCGGACTGTCACGCTATCGCAGTATTGAAAAATTGCCTCATAATAATATAAAATCTTTGTATCAATACGGCCGAGAAGCAAAAGCTAATCTAAATATTGTATGTGAAAGCTCTTTGCATGAACCCTTCTCATTTTGTATGTTATTTTGAGGTTGTTTACTAGACCTTAATATTATAAGTGATGAAAGCAATTATGCTCAATCAACCATATACATTTAAATAAACTTAATTAAAATGGAATAACATTTAAATATGCCGTTTGTAGTATGTAGATACTTTGTATGAAGGCTTTTATAATACGATGTTTGAAATTGTTATTTTAAGCTCAAAATATACATTTCACAATTATAAATGCCCGTAGGTACTTTGCTCGTTATCATGTTCAAACGTGAAAAGTTTGTGCTTAATTTGTTTAACATTAAGTACTAGCGGCCCACCCGCGACTTCGTCCGCGCAAACGTTGGATTTTTTCTCCTTCCTCTTTTATCCCAAGGGAGCATTTAATCCGGATAAAAAGTATCCTATCACCCAAGTCAGCTCATACCCTGTCTGTTTCCTAATATTTCATCAAAATCCTTTCAGTAGTTTCAGCGTGATTGACGGGCAAACATCCAAACAAAGAAACTTTCGCATTTTAAATATTAAGTGTGATGGATGATGCAAGTTTCTAATCCGATAAATGATAAATTCGGATCGTACAGTTTCTTTCAAAATTGATATTTGTTACAGGTAGAGTTTCACACGACGGAATCCGTGGTCACCGTAGACTGGGAAAACGGTTTCGTCGAGGCATCCGCAAAAGACAACATCAACGTGTCACAGATCTTCAAGGAGTTGCTTGTCCAGGCCAAGGTTAAGTACAACCTCTCACCGGCCCTGCGACGTCGACGGCGACAGTCTCTCCCCACGGGGCCCCAGGGCCCACCGGGGTCTAGTCCTACCCCCCCACCAGGGGCCAATGCCCCCCATGTCCCCTCACCGGCACAGTTAGCCCACCTCCAACAAATCAGGGAACGACACAACAGCAAACGCAACTCTTGTGTCATCTCTTAAATTTTAGTCGTATTGTGTACTTGAATGAGAATGTAAACTTTTTAGTAGTTGATATACAGGTCTTATTTGTGATATTGATGAGAAAGACCAAGCCCAGTAATTAATTATGTGTGTATCGAAAATTCTTAACAGGTAATATTTTAATAATTGAATTCGAAAGGAAGGAGATTTAATCGTATTTTTCACTGCATTTCAATGTTAAATGAAAACACACTTTATGAAAAAATGGACTGACACAGGCGAGACACGAACCCGCAAGCCGGGCGATTGCTCTAACAGTTGTATTGTAGGTATCTCACCACAACATTGATGAATCATGACTGGCTGCAGCCTAAGAAGCACTTAAAGAAATTCGGACCGATGAGTAAGTATCACGGTAGCTCAATTGGTAGAGCAATCGCCCGGCTTGCGGGTTCTAGTCCCGCCTGTGTCAGTTCGTTTTTCTTTAAATGTATTTTAATTTCACATTGTGAACAAATTTGCATTTTTAATGCTAAAAACTTAATAACTGCATTTCTTACCTCCAATTTATTTAGTAGGACTGATCTCTACCTAATCGTGTAGGTCATATGAATATTCGAAAAATATATTTTTTTCTTTGATATGTCGCATACTATACGATTTTGAAGATAGGTATTAGGGCATTTGCATATTTTCTACAATACATAGCATTCCAACGAAATAAAAAGTTTACAGCCTCATTTTCCTATCAAATGTCTACTTTAAAATAAAATACTTTATACGGAAATTTAACCTGACCTAAGATTGATTTAGGCAATAAGATTTTTACCCAGTCATTTCTTTTTTTTTAATCATTACTTAATAAGCATATTTGTAAGCCTTCCATGTACCCAGAAAATGTTTCTTCGTAACTAGGCTTCAATTTGAATTGCCTAGCACTTATGTATTTTCTTAAAGTCATTTCCTCCTTATCCTACGGAAATGTTTCATTACATAGATAGGTATTTTATTCAAACAAAAATCTTCATGTTTAGCAAGTGTATCTTTACACCCCCACAATATCAAAACATTATCAAGAAATGTGTTCCATTTTCACTACGGAATGTTATCAAGGTGAAATATAGGTAAAGTGTGGTCAGGTACTTACGAGTATGATCAGATTGTCTATGGCTTTTTCCATAGAATAGTCACGTTTGGCCCATATCTATATTATTTACTGTTCATACTATTAGTTTAAGAAAAATATACGAGGCTGGTACGTTTCGTATTATGGTACCTTTTTATTATGTTATTGTTTTTTTGTTATTATTTCAGACATTTAATTATAATAACTTAAGTTTTTTTTAAATATTCTTATACGTGTTTATTTGAGGTGTATTTATTAGGAGGTTTTTTGACATTGATTTGTGACGTAATTTTAAATATTTTACGCTAAATATGTATACCAAAAATTAGTGGTGAAAACCTTCTTAGATATCCTATAAATGATGCCAATGCTAATAAAAAATGTACTAATGATAAGGTCTAGATGTACTTATTAAAGTTAAAATGATCAATTTTTTAAGAGATGTTGTTTAAAAGAAACGTGATATAAAAGAACGATGGGTATCCTTGCGACTGGTTTACTGTAAGTAGCTTAAATTGTCTAAATGGATATATTTAACGGCAGTTCACAAATCGAAACATTTACATAATTTATGCATTTAAAAAAATACTGAGAAGACTAAATTTATATAACTTACAAATGAAAATAGGGTTATTGGTGAGTTTTAAAAAACCAGTTAGGGTGTGTCTCGAGAATTCATAATTTACTTGTTATCGGGTCTAAATAGAGGTACGGTATAAATTAATGAGTATGAGGTACTCACTGCTCGATGTTTGTCGTGCCGTGGTCACGAGCTGACTGGTGGCGCGCGGCGTCGTCTGCTCGGGGCGGCCGCGGTTTCCAAATCCACCCTCACATTTTCATTATTAAAAATGATACTAGACCCGATAACAAGTAATAAGTATTACAATGCAACGCGAAAGTTTCAAATCTTATAATTCATAATTTGTTAAAGAGATAATTATAAGTAATTCACTTGTTTTAAACGAAACAACTTGTCAACGTCTCGACCGTAAACCGTAACCCTGTGATGTTAAAGATTACTTACTCAATAATTAATTTTGCAACTCATGAGAACTGCGAGGCAGAACGCTGTAAATTTGCGTTTAACATAATTAACGTGTGGGATAACGAACACCAAATGTTGATAAAGTTCTTTGAAGTACTTCGACAAACTCAGAATATCTCCAAATTCGTCTTCTCACCCCTCTTGTGTAAGTCCAATTTCACAACTTGAGATCTATTCCCATCTCTGTGACTAGTAAAGTCTGCTCTAACTTCTAGTAATTAAGTAAGTATTATACTAAAGTACGTATACTTAAATTTTTATAAGCAAATCACTATGTCCATTACTTAGATCATAAATCTACCTCTACATATAGATTTCTTCGTGGTCAACATTGATTAATTGCCTATTGAAGTTAACGTTATTACTTATTAAATACGTTAACTTAAATTTTGGAATATAACCAAATGATGAAACTTATTTATTTTCTTATAAATGCATTTATTACGCGTTTCAAGTCTATGGATGTGCCTTTTTTAACAAAACGTAGCTCTCTTAGTTTTATAATGATAACTTAGTAGATTTCGTTTTTGTATTGTCGATTGTTTTAGGCATTTGCTTCTTTATTGCGTTTTTTTTTAAAATAACGATTATTTATTTGCCGCTGTCGAATAATTTCATAGGCTGTGTGTTAGTACTTTAGGCGATATAGTAGAAGATAATTTTATGGTGATAGCTTTTCGAGAGTAGCAATTCTATGGTAAGAAAATAATACTTGTAAGATTCTTTGACAATGTATGTGATTTATCTATTTGCCCACAGGGAAATAATGGATGTTCCGAGATTTTAATTGGCAATGTTTAAGCCAAAGAAGATTTGTATGTTTCGTTCATATTTCATAAAAGTATAATCAAATATTATTAACACGTTGAATAAACGTAATTGATGTAAGCACGCAAACTCCAAAGTTTATGAAAATTAGCACAGATGGATTTGAGAATTGTAAAACGTGTATATTTTCCAGCTAGATAGCGAGGTTTAATGTGTTGTGTCCCTAAGAATATATTCTTATTAACATCTGTAAAATTTAATTTATCGATACTGTATATTCCAAGTGGATTGTTCAATTTCGTTGATACCGAATGTAACAGATTTACGACTTTCAATAAACATACCTCTAAAATTGTCTTGATTTTTAATTTTCTTTTGAAATTATTGTCGCCTACATTTTACTTTGCACTGCAAGTCTTTGCAATAAATAAGGGATTTTAAATAAATTAGCATCCTTTTTAAATATTTTACACCCCTTTTTTATGCAAAATTATAGGCACAATCTTTTATTATTTGATTAAACTGTTGCTTCGAAAACTTTCTTCCCTCGGGGTAACGAAAGCTACATCGGGCTCAATATGTGGTTACCTCGATTCACCTTTGACATATTACAGTCCAAGTTCGACTCGCAAAGGTCGACCCTTTCTCATCTGCGTATGTAGCTTGACTGACATTTATTACCATACATTGTATGTTAACTTTGTCAAGCTTCAAATCATGAGCATTATCACGGAGTAGACTGGCAGCTATGATACTAAAAACATTACGTGTTGAAAAAAGGAAATCACATAAAAATCTGTGCACCGCCAGAGTTTTCTCTGCTTGGCAATATGGTTGACTGGTAGACAATGCCTTGGGCATTAAGTCCACCATTGTATATTATGTTTGTTCAAAACTTAAAGAAACAAAATAAAAAATAAATTTAATTTTCGTTTTTATGCTACTTAAAATAAAGGTATCAACCGCGATCCAAACTTTAATTGACTTTCACCAAGCTGATTATAGAATGAAACATATTTTATAATAAATTTAGTTTAAGAGATAATATATTAAAATGGGTTTGCTAAAAAATCCTGGACCGACTATTTTGAAGTAATTTTTAAAAACGATTTTAATTAAATTCTGCAACATCAAGATAATAAGAAAATTTTGGGCTGAAATAATAAATAAAAAAAAAAATTTTTTATTTATTATCCTATTGAGTGAAGGTAACTAATATTGACATACCTGTTTAAACCTGACTACGCAGTAGTTTGCCCAGGTAAATAAATTATAGACAACCCAACGGCTGCACGTTCTATTGGTTCTGTACTTTAAGTCAGGACAGAATTTTCGTATTATTTTGATGTTGCAAAATTTAAAAATTAATAAAAAATAGTCTTTTCAAGAATTTTTTTAGCAAACCCATTTTAATATATTACCTAATATACTAAATTTATTATAAAATATGTTTCATTCTATTATCACTCGGTTAAGGTGGATTTAAGTTCGTATCTTTTAATGAAGAAATGTAAATTAATTAGACTTACTTTAATTTTTTAATAGAATTCCATGACCAAAACCAACTTTTTTTTACTGAACCTTTTAACTAGAAAAATTTTTAAAAGTTTATCAATACAAACGTAACATTATATAAGTAGTCTTACTAAGCCAAATGCGAAAAGTTACCAGTCGCGGCTATAAAAGTTCACGAACAAATGCTTAGCTCTGCGACGACGAGTTTTTGTCGGTAGTTCGGCGGCGTGCCTCCCGAAGAAATACGGCGGGCTTAGCGATTTGACACAGCGCCAATAAATTCGCGGCTATTCACAATGAATTGCTTATGATAGGCATATTTTTTATCACTTTTTCAATTTACGCCTTATAAAATATAAAGGCTGAAAGCTTCTGACTGGGGTCAAAAGCTTTGAATCTTATAAATCAAATGAAACAACTGAACGAATGAACACCCTTTTTTATAAAGTTACGAGTTGCTCAATAAAACCTAGTATTTCTTTAATTTTACGTAGTGTTTTACGTTTATTTTATTTTATGAAAAATTGAGATTATATTAGCTAACCGATGCAACGTAAGTACACCTTTCTTTTGCAAAGAGTGTCTGAGCTAGTTCCGCACGGAAACAGACGGGCGATTTTCACCGCAATTATTGTGTCCATGCCTACACAGTACACTTCTCGATAACTTAAGCCTAAAAAAATAATTGAGCGAGCTTAAAAAAATATTTTATCTTTTCAATCAAACAAAAATTTGGCGCAGGCTTCTTACTCTCTAAGCCGTTGTCCGTAGTTTCGAATAGCTGTTCCTGTCACTCTTACAAGCTTGACTGTGCGAGAGAACGCTCTGGCTAGATTTTGTTAAGTCACGGATTAAACGTTAGGGAGTACGGCCTCTTCTCATCAGCCTATATACGTCCCACCGCTGGGCACAGGCCTCACCTCAACTATGAGGTGGTGCGAGCCATACTCCACCACGCGGGCTCAGTGCGGATTGGTGGAGGGGTGTTTTGTAAAGTACGGCCTCTGGTGAGTATAATACACCGGTACTACTGAAACCCAAAAAGTCTTAGAGCAAAATGAGGTACTTCGTTTTTCAGCACTACTCAAATGACTTGTGACTATCATTTCTAATTATGGCTTGAGATTCTAACCCGCCTTTTTTATTGAGTGCAGGTACGTTTAAAAAAAACGGGACAGCAACTTTCAACAGCTTTTCTCATGTTAGTAGTACAGTTTTATAGCATGAAATCGACCAATTATGACCAATAAAGCGAGTTCGTCGAACCGAACGTCAGTGAGTGTTGGCGCTCGGAGGCATCACTTGTTGCGCAGTACGCGCGATCGATAGCGGGGCGAGTGTCCGCGGGGCCGGGCAAGGCGCTTTTCTATCTTTATTAACGCTTCGGCGATTACGGATAACGATAGGACGCGTCATTTGTCGCATTATTGATTTTTTTATGTTTTTCAGTAAGTTGCGTCAGCTAAGTACCTAAGTTATATACTAAACAAAAGTTTAAGCACGTTTTAAAAAAAAAGATTATGAATACGATACGACTACAGACCGGTTCCTCTGCTGTCTCCAAAGATCACTTCATGTACTCAAGCAGCAAATGGACGTACTATAATGGTCTCGGGCACGATTTAAGCTCTGTAAGAGTCCTAAAAACAATCGAGTAAAACCGCTGAAAACGTTTACTCTGCACGAAACTGGCGCAAACTATTTAGACTTAAGTGTAATAAGCGCTGAGTAAGCAGCAAAAGATGCTGTAAGATTTGAGTAAAAGTGGTAGAAAATACTAAGATTGTTTTAAGAGCAACTGAAATGCGTATAGAAGATATTTCATTCAAAAAACGCAATCGATTTGCTATTATACATATAAAGTGTGATATAATAGCAGCTGAATCGCTTCGCCAATTTCTTATGTAGTTTAAAAAAAAGTTAAGTTATTGAAAAAAGTGACACTTTTAAGGTCATATTTTTACCGATATACCGCCATTGGTCAAGCTTCTCGCATTTAAAGGGTTATCTATTAATTCCTGGACACTTACTAGTATGACTCGGCCCTGGTTCTATATTTCGTCCATCGTCAATCACATTGTTAAATAATTTCGTTACTTGTTTTGTTTCGTTCTACAGAACCAATTGAAATACTCGGCTATGCGCTTGGATATTCGCTAGCATCTAGTGCTGTTATTGTTTCCTAGAACTCTACAGTACTACTTTAAGCTGAGTAATCACTACATAGTATAATACAAAGTGGCTTTCTCTGTCCATATGTCCCTTTGTATGCTAAAATCTTTAAAACTAGGCAACGTATTTTTTATGCGGTGTTAATAGAAAGGTTGATTCATGACTGAGAGTGTTTATATGTATAATAACATCCATTAAATAGTGGAGAAATACTGTGATTCCAAAAGTTAAACAACCTAAGGCGCGGACATGTTTGTGATTCTGACCATTTAAGTGATGTCTATTTACCAGCATCTCCGTGCTTTGGAAGGAACGTTAAGCTGTGGGTCCCGGCTAATATCGATAGATATTGGTTGTTAAGCCTAGTCAGAGGCCCTTGGGCGGCTTAATAACATCTGAGAGAAAGGTTGGTCACTTACCTTACAAACACCCCTCTACCAATCCGCACTGAGCCGGCTTAGTAGAGAATGACTCGGACCACCTCATACTTGAGGTGAGGCTTGTGCCCAGCAGTGGGACGTATATAGGCTGATAGTGATGAGGCTTCCTTATGTGTTTGTAGCTTTTAAAACATAAGACGGCCAATTCAAAGTAAATGATAACAGAATTTGAATTATATAAAGGACATATGTTCAAATTAGTTGGATATTAAGGTATTTAAACAAGTGTCTGCCACGTTTTTGTTCCTAGTTAAGTAGTATTGGTCCAAATAGGAACACATCATTAAGGCAGGCGTTCAATATTTTATAATGATTATTAGAACGACCCAATAAAGTTTAAAATCATTTAAAAAAAGTCTCGCTCTGCAATTTGCTTTAAAAACATTACACCTTGTATGTTTCAGGATACGCTGCATTTATAAAAGGAAGCAGGTTTTTTGCTTTATTATCTAAGCATAGCAGTCGCCAGGAGGGATATCAGATTTCAATATCCAAATGACTTTCTAGCCGGCACGTGTATCGGTTAAATACTAAACTTGAGCTAGCCATCACTTCAATAGAACTTGTGAAACGGATTTCTGCAATTCAATCCATCAAACTCATGTTCTGCTCATATGTGTTGTACATTTTGTAAAGTGCAGTAGTAATATATAAATATCAAGTCTGTAAACAGTTCAATTAGAAAATATTGGTAGGTACACTATGGTGATGTATGGCTCATACCACCTCATAGGTGAGGTGAGGCCTGTTCCCAGCAGTGGGACGTACGTATAATAGGCTGATAAGATGATACTTAAAAAAACTTTAAGTTGTACGAAAACCAAACAGATTACAAATACTTAACATGCTCTCAAAATGAGGAAAGTTATGCAACATTATTTTTTTTTAATTTCTAGAAAGAAGAAAATATGAATTCTAATAAAACTTACTTTACCTAATTCTTAATTTTAACAGGGATCGATTACCAGCATAGCAGGCGAAAACCTTACTCATGTCACTTTCTTTCATGAAAGAAAGGTGTTATAAATGTTGGTTCCCATTGATAAATACCTTGCGTGTCAGTTGTAATAACGGTAACGATTGTTTCACCGCCATTTGTGTTTTTGGGTCACTTTCGTTATCGCCATTGGAATAAATTGTGCAGTAAAAACTTGTTTTGGACTGATTGCTGTCAATTTCATATGTGTATGCGCCTACTCATTTAATTTGTGTCAAAAACGAAAAATAAGAGATCCATGTCAAACATCAAAAAATCTTAGTGATGTCGGATAACACTCAGATAATTCATTAGTTTTTTTTTAAATATTGTTACGCCGGTGGGCTAGTGCTAAAACTTTGATCGTGTTTTTCCGTGCCTTGGAGGCGTTTTCAGCAGGCTGAAATACCATTTCAGGCCGTTTCAGAGAGTGCTCTAACACATACTAGTTTATCGAAATTTCACCCAAGTTGCCGTTGTTTTCAGGCGCCTGAAACATGTTTTCAGTCCGTTTCAGGCCACCCTCTATCAGATGACGCCATAACCTGAAAACCCGTTTTCAGGCGTTTTCAGGACCCCTTATGGGCCTTTGAAGCCCACTTCAGTATATGACGTAATTTTCAGTAGGAGTGAAAGAGATAGCACGATTAGAGAGAGACAGCTATACTGAGAACATTCCAGAAAGGTGTGACAGAGACAGCACAAGACAGGGATAGCACTATGATGCCGAACATTCGAGAAAGGTATAGGCTAGGCAAGACGGCATTTGGAAGGATCCCGAACAGTCTCGTACTGGGTAGTAGGTACCTACCGAATATTCGGGAGTTCTTGACGGCCGGTATATAAGGAGCCCGGGAATGCGACCGAGTTGAGTTTAATTTGGGAAAGCGACGAGTAAACATCGAAGCGAAAACTGCGACAAGAAGATTTTGGAGTGCGATATAAGTGTTTGTGTACTAAGTGTTGTAACGTAAAGTGTGTACAATAAATCCTACTCTACTTCATCGGTTTAGAAGTGCATTTCAATCTAGATCCCACACCCCTAGAACGTAACAATATGTATATGAACATTTCTTGACTTCAATATTATGAACCTAATTGAATTGTACTTGATAATGGCTACGTCAACAACAAAGCCATAAGGAAAAAGAAAACCAAATAAAATTACAAATCCAATTAAGTGTCAAAAACTGTCAGTTTCCCACACAAACTGATAAGTTAACAATATTTTTTAAACTAAAAATTACAACTCTTTTGTCCGTGCCTTTTTGAGTTGTATTTTTATTTTTTTATGTTGATGGATACATTATTATATAAATAAATAAATAATGTCTAAGGAGTACATTTATCAAAAAGTTTATTATAATATTAGTGTTGTTCTTACAGTATATATAGCTTAGAGTTAGAACCACTTACTCTCCTCACGCATGTTCCGTATGTGCACCTGTTAACTATTGGTTGTTCAAATGCTGTTAAATAGGAATGGGGGCTGGGATTAGCGCCTCGACACAGCGATTTTGTCCCTGCCAGCCTCGTCACCCATTCTCATGCCATCCGTAGATTGTAGTCCCTTATCTTTGCCTCTGTACCTTCCTCCGCCATTTCTGCATAAGACGTGCCGTCGCATCATCTCTTGGGTTGTCAGTGTAGAAGACACAGGTCTGGGTGTGTCTAGAGATACCTACTACGGCGTGAGGGACACTGGCAAGGAGTTTCGATTTTTTTGGAATTATTCGCGCAATAACCACGTGCTCGAATGTTTGTCCCTGTGCTTCATGTATGGTTAAGGTGCGAGATCCTTCGTCATTTCCGTAGCCTTGACTGATAAGGAGAGCCTATATTCAACCTAGGTGTGAACGAGGTATAGTATTCTTTCTGACTAAGCAAGCTTCGCTCCTGTAAACCGCTTTAGCGTGAGAGATCGCATTCGAGCATTTAACGAGTATATGCTGCTGTAGATTTCACTAAGGGTATACGCTACGTCTTGTGGTTTTCTGTCCGTGCATAACAATTCCTTTGTAATTGGTGTTATTATTTTGGTCGTACATAGTGCATGACAATTCGCCCTTGTTCATTCCATTCACAAGTAGGGAAGCCATAGTTCTCACTATATTTTTGGCTCTGTCTTCTCCAATTCGTGGTGCCAGTTTCTCCTTGAAACCTTTGGCTGCTTCTGTGGTTGTTTTCACGATGATGTCGTTTTTGGTATCGATTTGCGACATCACCTATGTGGCTTTCTCGCAACCTGGGACTCCATTCACTATAAAATGGTCGGTTTGGTCCAGTGTTCCAGTTTTTTACCGTCTGACAGCTACAAACTCGATGAACGCGTTTCGCATATTGTCTTGCAGATCTTTGGCTGGTCTGATTAAGGATGGAGTCACCTGTCTCATGTCCGCTTTGGTGCAGTTTTTGGTTGGTGTTGTGTCCCGTTTTGGTGCGATGGGTATCATGACAGCTTCCAACGCCCTATCTTGCGCCGCGTTCCGGACAATGCTAGCTAACTTCTTCGTCACAACGATTGGTATTGCATGGAATGTTCTGCTGATGGTGGAGATAAGTGAGGATAATGTCTTCTTCGTTGTGGTAGTAGTTGCGTCTAGCCTCGACTGGGTTTTTTTCTGCTCGCACCCGGTTTTGTAGACGCTCGGATCCACTAATGTAGGTTCCGAGGATCGGGTGGTTCCAGCTGTAAGGTTGGGTGCTCGGGAGATGAAATAATAGAGTCCAATGCGTGTACAATACTGGTTTATTAATAAAGAAACAATCCAATATATAGTGTAAGTAGATCTCTCATACGTCATACTCTACACCTTCCCCGAAAGGAAAAAATAAAATAATGTAAGTTTATTTTATTTTACATAACATTAGATTTGATAGTATTACATTTGGTTTGTAAACAAATGTTATATGATATTACATGTTATCCAATAAGTACCAGTATCCAGTATAAACATTATTTTTAGTAGGTACATTATCATTTCACTATATCGTATTAAAATTAATTCTTATACAATTTGGTTCTATTTTTATGTACAATATCCAATTTACCATTTTTCATAATTTCAACATTCGGTGATATATCTCTAAGGACAATATAAGGGCCTAAGTAAATGCTGTCGAGCTTATTGCCGGTTTCATTTTTCACGAGTATCATATCGTTTGGCTTATAAGTAACAGGGTTCAACACTTGATCGTACTTAGATTTCCTATTTCATTTACTTTTAACTAAATTATTGTATGCTTCCTTTTGAGAAGTCTGGATTCTATACCGTAACTCAGCGGGGTATGAATCATAATTGTATAGCGGGTCAACTGTTTGATTACATAAGTTACTAGGCAAAATACACCTTTTACCATAAACTAATTCGAACGGTGTAAATTGAGTTTCGGAATGCACCGAGGTGTTAAAAGAAAAACACCAGTAGGGTAACCACTTACTCCAAGCATCTGGGTGATTATCTGTCTGGATCCTCAGATAAGCGCCTAAATGCTTGTGGGATTTTTCCAATGCTCCGATGCTTTGATGGTGGTAAGCTGTGGAGTTTAATTGGTCTATATGCAATAACTTACATACCTCTTGGAATGTTGAGGATAGGAATTCGGTTCCCCGGTCTGTGGCTACTTCCTGGGGCACGCCGTATCTAAGTATAAAATTATTTACAAAACATTGTGCTATTTCTAAAGAACTTTTAGTAACTAAGGGATAAGCTTCGACGTACTTACTAAGTTCACATTGTATTGTGAGTATATAACTATAATTATTTATATCCCTATCTAAAGGTCCTACCGTATCTAAAAATATTTTCTGGAACGCAGAACCTGCGGTTGTCGTGACTGACATAGGTTCTTTCGTGTGAACAGAATGCTTTTGTTTTTGGCATTTTCCACAATTTTTTATAAAGTTTTTAACGTCGGTATCTAAACCGGGCCAAAAATAATATCTTTTAATAGTTTTGGCCATTCGTCTAATGCCCGCGTGGCCACTCGTGGGCAAGAGATGAAAATCATTGAGTATAACTTTACGATCGTCTATATTATCTATTCTCTTAATATCTTTCAATACACATAGTCGAGGACCGGTCCATGTTTTATCACTTTTTATTTCACTAGCTAGCTTTTTCACAAAAATATCATTATTATTATTCATTACAAAATATATTTCGTCGACGTTCATTGATTTACAAAAATCTCCGAGCTCTCTCGCAAATGCGCCTGGCGTCAGTTGCGATCGAGAAGCTGGATTAATAAATATAGTATTTTTAGATAACACATAACTAAAAGTTTTAGTTTCTTTCGATATTTCTTTATTCTCTCGTAATTTCTTCAGGTCAGTTTCAGTTATAAATCGTAATTCCATGGACTCTTTCGGTTTAATATGAGTATCTACGACCATCGGTTGATCAGGCCGAGAGTCAGAAGGTACCATATTTACCGGAAGATTCGTGTCTAGTTGTCGTGTCTGTTTTCTAGTCATGACATTCACAATATGCTCATTCATCTCTTTCAAATCATTCAAACTTATAACCATTCGTGACAATGCATCTGCAGCTGCGTTGTCAGAACCTTTCACATACTCTACGTCAAAGTCGTATTCCTCTAAAATTAGGCGGAACTTTAGTAGTCTACTCGCTGGGTCCTTCATATTAAATAAATAAATTAGAGGCTTGTGGTCAGTCCGAATTTTAAACGTTCGTCCATACAAATACGGTCTAAAGTGTTTTATAGCCCACACCATAGCGAGCAATTCTTTTTCGATCGTGGGATATCGTTTCTCTGCCTTATTTAGGCTTCGGCTAGCGTAAGCTACGGGCTTGCCATCTTTGTTTGATAAGACCGCACCATATCCAGATGCGTCAGTTTGAACTACAAAAGTGTTTTGGTCTGAAAAATCTAGGTACTGAAGTACAGGTGGTGATATAAGACTGTCCTTTAAGGTCTGAAAAGATTTTTGACATAGTTGATCCCATTCGAAAGGTACATTTTTGCGACATAAATTATTGAGGGGGTGAGCCTTTTCGGCGAAATTGGGGATAAACTTTCTATAATAGTTAGCGAAGGCCACAAAGCGTTTCACTTCATCGACATTATTTGGAATTGGATACTTTTCTAAAACTTTAGATTTTTCAGGATCGGGTAATACTCCGTTTCCCGAAACGATATGGCCTAAATAAAGTAATTTTTTCTTTAGGAAGTCGCATTTTTCAGGGTTAAGTTTCAAGTTACATTTTCTTAAACGAGAAAACACGTCTAAAAGGTTTTTATTATGAGAATATAAATTTTTCCCAAAAACTATTAAGTCGTCTAAATAAATTAAACATTTTTCTTGAGTTAGACCGGACATAGCTATATTCATCATCCTGGAAAATGCGCTCGGACTTGTTTTGAGACCCATAGGCATTCTGGTCATTTGATATTGTCCTGAATTAAATGCTGTGTATTTTCTACTATTGGTGTCTAAATTGACTCGATAAAAACCTGAATGCAAATCGAGGTGACTGAAGTATACTGAACCAGATAAAGAATCGATAATCTCAGTTATGTTAGGTAGTGGATATTTATCGTTTTGAATGGCATTATTTAATTTTCTATAATCCACAACTAATCTCCACTTTTTCTCAGAGTTATTATCCGACTTTTTAGGAACGAGTAAAATTGGACTTGACCACTCGCTTTTAGCTGGTTCAATTATACCCTCTCTTAACATTTTATCTAATTGCTTTTGAATCTCTCCTTTTTGTGAGTAGGGAAGCCTATATGGTTTAATATAGACAGGTTCCGAGTTAGGTTTTAAGTTAATTGTTTGCTCAAAGACACTTGTAGTCGTTAATTTGTCGCCTGATAAATGAAAGATATCGGGAAATTTAGCACACAAATTCTCAATAGATATCTGTTCCTCTTCGTTTAGATGTTTTAAACTGTAATAACGAAAATATTTTCTTAACTCTATCTGAATCTATATTGTTTTTACTAAATGCACATATGTCATAATCACTTAACTTGTGCAAGGTTGGAACAATATTACTTAAGGCGACGTCCTTTTCAGTCGTATTTAATATTTGTACCGGAATTTTTCCATTGATAGGAGTAACGATGGAACTTGCCAAAAACACACCTTCGCGTAATTCTTTAGTGCAAACTACCATATCTTCTGATAATGAAGTTGGTATGTAGTGAATTGACTCTGAACGTGATGGTATAATAAAACTGTTATGATTTCTATAAATAGGTAAGCAAATCCGGTTATTATTTGCATTTCGTAATGACAAAGTATTTGATTCGTAACATATCTGCGCCGAGAACGTTCTAAAAAAGTCATCACCCAAGATACCGTTTGCCGTACAAGGTAATGAATCGAAAACATAGAACTTATGATTCAGGGACGTGTCATTATACACTCCCAATTTAAGATACACGTGTCCGATTGTTTCAATACTACCACCTATTTCATTTATAATAATCCTCTCCTTAATTATTCGCGCCGTATTTGGAACATGCGCTCTCTTTATGGCCGAGATCGATGCACCGGTATCAAGTAAAAATAATAATGAGTTACTTGTACTTTCTAAGCTAAATTGTACTAGAAGTGATTTATTATTACAAGATAAAATTGACTCATTATTCACGAAAAAACTTGTTTTCGGGTTCTTGGTTTTCTGAAACAGGGTTAGAGGTCTCTGTTAAAAGTTGTAAGTTTTCGTTGCGCGAGGGATACGAAACATAGCCGCGATTATGATAATAATTGGACCTACCTCTGTTAAGGTTTCGCTGCCCCGGGTTTCCTCTTCGATAGTTGTTTTGACGGCGTCCACGATCAGCGGACCGGAACGCGCCAGGGCCTTCATAGCCGCCACGGCCACGGCCTTGCTGCTGGAAGAACTTACCTCCTCTGCCGTGAAAACTGCGATTCCTGTAGGAATAGCCTCTCCTGAAATTGTTATTGTCATTAGAGCGGATCATGGTCATCATATCGTTAGAAGATGACGGTACTGTAAGTTCTTCATCCACCGCTGCTTGTATAGCATCAGTTAAATTTTCAAAATTGCGAGCGGCGATGATGGTGCTTAACCTTCGATTACGCAATCCATCGGCAAAGCGTTTTATCGCCTGCTTTTCGTTAATAGGCTTAACGACTGAAAATTTTGAATTGTCACCGTCGGCTTGCGCAATCGTGAGGTCAACAAATAATTCTGACAGTTGTTTACCAAAATCATTCACTGACATATCATTATGTCTAGCTCGTTGCATTTGATTTTGAATTGAAACTGCGGATTTTTTAGGCAATAATACCCGTTTTAAATCTTGGCTTGGATGCAGTATCAAGGGCGGAATTATAGTATTCTATACCGTCTATGAGCTGCTTCGTAACCGACACACTATCGTCTAAAACTGGCAATAAACTCCACGCGACCTTAAGGTCAAACGACTCCATTTTGGATGAATAACTTGTGTCACTAACAACAGGAGAATAGGTCAAATTCACAATTTCCTTATACAAGTTATTAAACTTAGTACACAATGCCTCTATTAAATCATTTTCTTCAACATCTTTTAATGGTCGTACTCGACTTATTTCATCTAGGAACAAATTATATTGATCTCGTATTACGTTTGCCTCCTCAAGTTTCCTCACTAAAATACTACCTTCGTGTCTACTAGGGCCTATTTTGATTACATAAGTCCTTATTTTATGTAATTCCTCATATAATTGTTCCACATACTTAGCCATAACATGTCCTAAAAATCATTGAAAATAACTTCGCCTTAATAACATAGTTAAATTACATACCTTTTTGGGATTGAATATCATAGGATAATACTTATCGGATCACTAAAACATAATTATTTTAAAGTCTCTAATAGTGTTCATTTAAACAACACGGGTTAAACGTAAAAGTTATTTTTATCGCGTACTTTTACTTATGCAATTAAAGTTGACGTTTAACATTAACTTTATTTTGATAACACTCGCGCACTTCACTGGACACAACACATGGGTAGGGGGGGACTAAACAGGGGGCTGCTCGGATGATTCGATCTTCTTAAGTCTGAAGGCGTTGGCTCGTGCTCTTCTCTCTATTCTCTTGTTCAGGCATCTGTTTGCATATCTGATGACGAGGGCAATGAGCACCACAACCACGATGATAATAATCACGTACATGTACCAGGAAATCTGTCCTATGTGTTCCACGATTTTGCCGTTATTTCTTTGGGATTCATTGTGTTTCTCAATTTGCGCCAATATTTCTTGAGGGTTGTTGGGCTTGCTGTATGATTTCCCCATAATTACTGGTTTTTTCACTCAATACTTTTAAAGACGATTTACTGCGTGACTATCGAATATGTAACGCGAGCTGCTGTGTCGCGGAGCCGTCCACAATCCGAACAAGGCAGGGTCGCCATGTAAGGTTGGGTGCTCGGGAGATGAAATAATAGAGTCCAATGCGTGTACAATACTGGTTTATTAATAAGGAAACAATCCAATATATAGTGTAAGTAGATCTCTCATACGTCATACTCTACACAGCAGTCGATTGATGGTGCTGTGAAATCTTGGTCCGGAGTCCGTGGTTTGAGATGACTGAGATTTTGCCCTCTGTCTTCGTGCACCACCACATCGCGATGCTTTTAGGCCTCTAGTAGCACCAAAGTAACCGTCGGTGTCTCCTTTTAGGTAACCTACTACCAAGGCCTCCACGCTGATTTTGACCGGTTTGGCACTCCCTTCCGCTCCCCGAGCGCCAATCTTTGTCAGCACTCTACAAGCTTGAATGAATTCTTTGACTTCCATTACCATAGAAAATAGTGCACTGTACGATAGCTTTGATGTTCTTTCGTACCATTTTGCAGGTATGTTGCTCGACTGTCACCTTTTGTAGGTCGTTGTAGACTTTGCGTCTCATTGATGTTTTGAAAGCGCTGCCATTGAGTAGCGCCCCTAAACCCGGCGAGACGCTAACCGTACTCTTATCCAGTGCGTTTCAAAACGCAATGCCCACAAGTATTAGTAATTTGCGGCGATTATACGTTACGATAGTTGTTTGTGCTCACCCCACAGCTCCACTAAATACACTCTTTTGCAAAAAAAACGGGCACCTAAGGAAATTTACGTTCTAAGGTCGATTTGAGTTAATTAAATGAAATTTATTTCTTTGACGTAGTCTGTATACTTATAATCGTGTAAATTAATGCGCGTGAAGTGAGTTAGGGCAACTAAAAGAAAAAAAAAACGATGGATTCTTTAAAACCGATGTACACGCCCAAACAATAAGAAGTGGTCGGCAATAAAGATAAGATTTTTTTTTACTTTTTTTAATTAAATAAAGTTACAAATGTAAAAACCTAATACCGAATGTGACCTCCTCTTGCCAAAATCACAGCTTGAATCCTTCTGGGCATGCTTTCCACGATGTTTTTAATAACGTTTTGAGGAATTCGTTCCCACTCTTCTGCAATGACTCTTTTTAGCTCCCTGATGTTTTGTGGAGCAGGTTGCACTGATCTTACACGTCTCTTTAGAACATCCCAGACATGCTCAATTGGAGGTCAGGACTTCGAGCTGGCCAATCTATACGACGGATCCCAACTTCTTGCATGTAAGCTTCCACGTCGCCAGAACGGTGCGAGCGAGCATTGTCGTCCATAAAAATGGAATCTTCCCCAAGTGCAGTCAATGTGGGTTGTGCATATGGAATTAGGACTTCCATTATGTACCGATGTGCATTTAATGTTCCATTTTCTATGAAAACTAACTCCGTACGCTCCGTCGAATTAATTGCTGCCCAAAACATAACGGAGCCTCCGCCATAAGGAGTGATTTCTTCGAAACACACTTCCGCATAGCGTTCCCGTGGTCTTCGCAGCACTCGCCGGCGTCGGTCCTCTCCACACAAAGAGATTCTAGCTTCATCAGAAAACAATACTTTATTCCAGTCCTCCAGAGTCCATGAAGCACAGTTCCGAGCAAACTGAAGTCGAGCAACACGGTGCTCACGGAGTAATTTAGGGCCCCGAGCTGGGCGGTAACTCCTGATATTGGCAGCCAAAAGCCTCCTCCTGACCGTCCACAAGCTAACTTCTACTCCTCTTACTTCTTCAATGCTCTTCTTCAGGTCCACACTTGACGCCTTACGATTCCGCAACGCCTGACTCACCGAAAAGCGGTCATCTCTTGGTTCTGTGCATCGTTTTCTTCCCGAACCGGGTCTTCTTTTGACCGAACCGGTCTCTTGATACCGTTGCCAAGTCCTCTGGACAGTTGAACGACTCACATTTAGCCGCTGAGACACGTAAGTTTGCGAACAACCTTCTTCAAGTAGGGCTATAATTTTACCGGCCCTTATCGCTTTATCACTCATATCAAAAAGTGGTATTTAATGTAAAAATAAAGATTAAATTGTTTAATTTGCAGAAAATGTCCAAAAAGTTTTAAAATATCGTAATCAGTTAAAAATCGTTTCAGCAATTCGCGCCATTAGGAAAGCAATTTTAGAATAATCCACAATAATCATTATTTTTCTTTTATTAATTTCAAATTTTAAATTTGGAACGTAAAGAATCATGCCAGTATGCTTCAAATAACATGCCAATACATCGTCAAATTAATAAAACCTATTTCTTGTTCTTCTTCATTAAAGTAGAGGAAAAAATCTAAAGTGCCCGTTTTTTTTGCAAAAGAGTTTATTATTAAAAGTAAATTAAGTACCTAGTCTAAACGACTTATAGGCGTGGTGTGGTGCATAACATACTTCAGTCTTGGATTTAAGCCTACCTATTTGTGGCAAGATTGAATTTGTTGATACGTAAACACAAATATTAATCAAAAGCCGTTCGCAATTATTGCGATACAATCATTATTATTCAAAGCACGATCGACAAACTTCACAAACCAACAGAGACGTTCAGAGTTCTAACTGATTGGGAGACAAAGCTGATTTATATGATATACCGAGAATAACGTAACAGATGCTTACTTACTCAATGAGTTACAGAATTTCTACCTACTTGCAAACCTATTTATAAACCGTTGTGCTATTTTAAAAGTTATTAATTATTTTAGTAGTTATCGGTTCGCTTAAGGTATTTATTGTAGTACTTATCTTTATTGGAAATTATAGACAATTGTGATGAATAACAGTAACGATGTTCAGGATAGAGTAATGTGGAGGTAAAATAGCCGGAAAGCAAACCCCGTCGCTGGAAGGGAAAAATGCTAGGAATAACAAAAAGAGACAATAGTACTTTAATTGAAATAACTCACTGGCTACTTTTGAGATCACAAGTCTGAAGTGTTGCCCCATAAAAATTGTAAATTTTTATGTACATTTTATTAAAACTTGTTTCTCATTAAAATTGACGTCCTTTGATGGCCTTTGTCCCTCTAATAGCGAGAACCCACTCAAACGACATCGCCAAAGAATATCATTTTGTACAAATTTAACTATATCGATAACAAACGTTATGATTTGATTCCTTATCTTTGTAATCGATTTCACAAATATCGAGTTATAGTGCTTTTCCTACTCTCAGAATATAAATTTAAACTTAACCACTGTAGTGTCGGTCCCCTTATACCCATTGTTTAAAGTTTATTTAACAAGAGGTCATGGTCTACAAAATCAAAAGCTTTGGATAAGCCAAAAAAATAGACCTGTTGTGAAACAGCCATTATTTAATTGTGTTAGTATTGTCTGCATAAGAGTTAAAAAAATAAAGTTGTCGACTATTCTTTTTCTAATCCAAATTGGTGTGCTGTCAGTAGTGATGCAGTAATAATGCAGTTGTGATGCACTTGTGATGCAATACTGGTGCAGTACTGATACAGTAGCGATGCAGCAGAGATGCAGTAGTGATGCAGTACTGATGCAGAAAAGATGCATTACTGACGCAGTTGTGATGCAGAACTGGTGCACTAATGATGCAGTAGCGATGCAGCAGAGATGCAGTAGTGATGCAGTACTGATGCAGTACTGTTGCAGCACTGATGCAGTACTGATGCAGCACTGTTGCAGCACAGATGCAGCACAGATGCAGCACTGTTGCAGTCCTAATGCAGCACTGATGTAGCACTGTTGCAGTACTGATGCAGCACTGTTGCAGTACTGTTGCAGCACTGTTGCAGTACTGATGCAGCACTGATGTAGCACTGTTGCAGTACTGATGCAGGAATGTTGCAGTACTGTTGCAGCACTGATGCAGTACTGATGCAGCACAGATGCAGCACTGTTGAAGTACTGAGCCAGCACTGATGTCGCACTGTTGCAGTACTGATGCAGGAATGTTGCAGTACTGTTGAAGCACTGATGCAGTACTGATGCAGTACTGATGCAAAACTTATGTAGCACTGTTGCAGTACTGATGCAGGAATGTTGCAGTACTGTTGCAGCACTGATGCAGCACTGATGCAGCACTGATGCAACACTGATGCAGTACTGATGCAGCACCGATGCAGCACTAATGCAGTTCTGATGCAGCACTGTTGCAGTTCTGTTGCAGTATGTTGCAGTACTGATGCAGAATAGTTGCAGTTCTGATGCAGCAATGTTGCAGTACTGTTGCAGCACAGATGCAGCACAGATGCAGCACTGATGCAGCACTGTTGCAAATCTGATGCAGCAATGTTGCAGTACTGTTGCAGCACTGTTGCAGTACTGATGCAGCACAGATGCAGCACAGATGCAGCACTGATGCAGCACTGTTGCAAATCTGATGCAGCAATGTTGCAGTACTGTTGCAGCACAGTTGCAGTACTGATGCAGCACAGATGCAGCACAGATGCAGCACTGATGCAGCACAGATGCAGCACAGATGCAGCACTGATGCAGCACTGATGCAGCACTGTTGCAAATCTGATGCAGCAATGTTGCAGTACTGTTGCAGCACTGTTGCAGTACTGATGCAGCACAGATGCAGCACAGATGCAGCACTGTTGCAGTACTGATGCAGCACTGTTGCAGTACTGATGCAGCACAGATGCAGCACTGTTGCAGTCCTAATGCAGCACTGATGTAGCACTGTTGCAGTACTCATGCAGCACTGTTGCAGCACAGATGCAGCACTGTTGCTGTACTGATGCAGCACTGATTCAGCACTGTTGCAGTTCTGATGCAGCACAGATGCAGCACTGATGCAGTACTGTTGCAGCACAGATGCAGCACTGTTGCAGTACTGATGCAGCACTGTTGCAGTACTGATGCAGTACTGATGCAAAACTTATGTAGCACTGTTGCAGTACTGATGCAGGAATGTTGCAGTACTGTTGCAGCACTAATGCAGCACTGATGCAGCACTGATGCAACACTGATGCAGTACTGATGCAGCACCGATGCAGCACTAATGCAGTTCTGATGCAGCACTGTTGCAGTTCTGTTGCAGCACTGTTGCAGTACTGATGCAGAATAGTTGCAGTTCTGATGCAGCAATGTTGCAGTACTGTTGCAGCACAGATGCAGCACAGATGCAGCACTGATGCAGCACTGTTGCAAATCTGATGCAGCAATGTTGCAGTACTGTTGCAGCACTGTTGCAGTACTGATGCAGCACAGATGCAGCACAGATGCAGCACTGATGCAGCACTGATGCAGCACTGTTGCAAATCTGATGCAGCAATGTTGCAGTACTGTTGCAGCACTGTTGCAGTACTGATGCAGCACTGATTCAGCACTGTTGCAGTTCTGATGCAGCACAGATGCAGCACTGATGCAGTACTGTTGCAGCACAGATGCAGCACTGTTGCAGTACTGATGCAGCACTGATTCAGCACTATTGAAGTTCTGATGCAGCACAAATGCAGCACTGTTGAAGTACTGAGCCAGCACTGATGTAGCACTGTTGCAGTACTGATGCAGCACTGTTGCAGTACTGTTGCAGCACTGATGCAGTACTGATGCAGTACTGATGCAGCACTTATGTAGCACTGTTGCAGCACAGATGCAGCACAGATGCAGCACAAATGCAGCACTGTTGCAGCACAGATGCAGCACAGATGCAGCACAGATGCAGCACAGATGCAGCACAGATGCAGCACAGATGCAGCACAGATGCAGCACAGATGCAGCACTGTTGCAGTACTGATGCAGCAATGTTGCAGCACTGATGCAGCACTGTTGCAGTACTGTTGCAGCACTGATGCAGAACTGATGCAGCACTGATGTAGCACTGTTGCAGCACAGATGCACCACTGTTGCAGTTCTGATGCAGCACTGTTGCAGAACTGATGCAGCACTGTTGCAGTTCTGATGCAGCACTGGTGCAGCACTGTTGCAGTTCTGATGCAGCACTGTTGCAGAACTGATGCAGCACAGATGCAGCACTGTTGCAAATCTGATGCAGCACCGATGCAGCACTAATGCAGTTCTGATGCAGCACTGTTGCAGTCCTAATGCAGCACTGATGTAGCACTGTTGCAGTACTCATGCAGCACTGTTGCAGCACAGCTGCAGCACTGTTGCTGTACTGATGCAGCACTGATTCAGCACTGTTGCAGTTCTGATGCAGCACAGATGCAGCACTGATGCAGAACTGATGCAGCACAGATGCAGCACTGTTGCAAATCTGATGCAGCACCGATGCAGCACTAATGCAGTTCTGATGCAGCACTGTTGCAGTTCTGATGCAGCACTGTTGCAGTACTGATGCAGAATAGTTGCAGTTCTGATGCAGCAATGTTGCAGTACTGTTGCAGCACAGATGCAGCACTGATGCAGCACTGTTGCAAATCTGATGCAGCAATGTTGCAGTACTGTTGCAGCACTGTTGCAGTACTGATGCAGCACAGATGCAGCACAGATGCAGCACTGATGCAGCACTGTTGCAAATCTGATGCAGCAATGTTGCAGTACTGTTGCAGCACTGTTGCAGTACTGATGCAGCACAGATGCAGCACAGATGCAGCACTGATGCAGCACAGATGCAGCACAGATGCAGCACTGATGCAGCACTGATGCAGCACTGTTGCAAATCTGATGCAGCAATGTTGCAGTACTGTTGCAGCACTGTTGCAGTACTGATGCAGCACAGATGCAGCACAGATGCAGCACTGATGCAGTACTGATGCAGCACTGTTGCAGTACTGATGCAGCACAGATGCAGCACTGTTGCAGTCCTAATGCAGCACTGATGTAGCACTGTTGCAGTACTCATGCAGCACTGTTGCAGCACAGATGCAGCACTGTTGCTGTACTGATGCAGCACTGATTCAGCACTGTTGAAGTACTGAGCCAGCACTGATGTAGCACTGTTGCAGTACTGATGCAGGAATGTTGCAGTACTGTTGCAGCACTGATGCAGTAATGATGCAGTACTGATACAGCACTGTTGCAGCACAGATGCAGCACAGATGCAGCACAGATGCAGCACAGATGCAGCACTGTTGCAGTACTGATGCAGCAATGTTGCAGCACTGATGCAGCACTGTTGCAGTACTGTTGCAGCACTGATGCAGAACTGATGCAGCACTGATGTAGCACTGTTGCAGCACAGATGCACCACTGTTGCAGTTCTGATGCAGCACTGGTGCAGCACTGTTGCAGTTCTGATGCAGCACTGTTGCAGAACTGATGCAGCACAGATGCAGCACTGTTGCAAATCTGATGCAGCACCGATGCAGCACTAATGCAGTTCTGATGCAGCACTGTTGCAGTTCTGATGCAGCACTGTTGCAGTACTGATGCAGAATAGTTGCAGTTCTGATGCAGCAATGTTGCAGTACTGTTGCAGCACAGATGCAGCACAGATGCAGTATTGATGCAGCACTGATGCAGCACAGATGCAGCACTGTTGCAGTACTGATGCAGCACTGTTGCAGAACTGATGCAGCACTGTTGCAGTTCTGATGCAGCACTGATGCAGCACTGTTGCAGTTCTGATGCAGCACTGTTGCAGAACTGATGCAGCACAGATACAGCACTGTTGCAAATCTGATGCAGCAATGTTGCAGTACTGTTGCAGCACTGTTGCAGTACTGTTGCAGCACAGATGCACCACTGCTGCAGTACTGATGCAGCACTGTTGCAGAACTGATGCGGCACTGATGTAGCACTGTTGCAGTACTGTTGCAGCACAGATGCACCACTGTTGCAGTACTGATGCGTCACTGTTGCAGAACTGATGCAGCACTGATGTAGCACTGTTGCAGTACTGATGCAGCACTGTTGCAGTACTGTTGCAGGAATGTTGCAGCACTGATGCAGCACTGTTGCAGTTCTGATGCAGCACTCATGTAGCACTGTTGCAGTACTGATGCATGAATGTTGCAGCACTGATGCAGCACTGTTGCAGTACTGATGCAGCACAGATGCAGCACAGATGCAGCATAGATGCACCACTGTTGCAGAACTGATGCAGCACTGTTGCAGTACTGATGTAGCACTGTTGCAGTACTGATGCATTACTGTTGCAGTACTGTTGCAGGAATGTTGCAGCACTGATGCAGCACTGGCGCTGTTCTGATGCAGAAGTAGTGCATTAAAAATGCAGTAGTGATGAAGTATTGATGCAGTAGAGATACAGCAGAGATACTGTAGTGTCGCAGTACTGATGCAGCACTGATGTAGCACTGTTGCAGTACTGATGCATTACTGTTGCAGTACTGTTGCAGGAATGTTGCAGCACTGATGCAGCACTGTTGCAGTTCTGATGCAGCACTCATGTAGCACTGTTGCAGTTCTGATGCAGGAATGTTGCAGTATTGATGCAGCACTGATGCAGCACAGATGCAGAACTGTTGCAGTACTGATGCAGCACTGTTGCAGTCCTAATGTAGCACTGATGCAGCACTGTGGCAGTACTGATGCAGCACTGTTGCAGTACTGATGCAGCACAGATGGAGCACTGTTGCAGTACTGATGCAGCACTGTTGCAGTCCTAATGTAGCACTGATGCAGCACTGTTGTAGCACTAATGCAGTACTTATGCAGTACCGATGGAGTACTGGTGCAGTTCTGATGCAGAAGTAGTGCAGTAAAAATGCAGTAGTGATGAAGTATTGATGCAGTAGAGATACAGCAGAGATACTGTAGTGTCGCAGTACTGATGCAGCACTGATGTAGCACTGTTGCAGTACTGATGCATTACTAGTGCAGTACTGTTGCAGGAATGTTGCAGCACTGATGCAGCACTGTTGCAGTTCTGATGCAGCATTCATGTAGCACTGTTGCAGTTCTGATGCAGGAATGTTGCAGTATTGATGCAGCACTGTTGCAGCACAGATGCAGCACAGATGCAGCACAGATGCAGCACAAATGCAGCACTGTTGCAGCACAGATGCAGCACTGTTGCAGTACTGTTGCAGCACTGATGCAGAACTGATGCAGCACTGATGCAGCACAGATGCAGCACTGTTGCAGTACTAATGCAGCACAGATGCAGCACTGTGGCAGTACTGATGCAGCACTGTTGCAGTTTTGATGCAGCACTGTTGCAGAACTGATGCAGCACAGATGCACCACTGTTGCATTACTGATGCGTCACTGTTGCAGAACTGATGCAGCACTGATGTAGCACTGTTGCAGTACTGATGCAGCACTGTTGCAGTACTGTTGCAGGAATGTTGCAGCACTGATGCAGCACTGTTGCAGTTCTGATGCAGCACTCATGTAGCACTGTTGCAGTACTGATGCATGAATGTTGCAGCACTGATGCAGCACTGTTGCAGTACTGATGCAGCACAGATGCAGCACAGATGCAGCATAGATGCACCACTGTTGCAGAACTGATGCAGCACTGTTGCAGTACTGATGTAGCACTGTTGCAGTACTGATGCATTACTGTTGCAGTACTGTTGCAGGAATGTTGCAGCACTGATGCAGCACTGGCGCTGTTCTGATGCAGAAGTAGTGCATTAAAAATGCAGTAGTGATGAAGTATTGATGCAGTAGAGATACAGCAGAGATACTGTAGTGTCGCAGTACTGATGCAGCACTGATGTAGCACTGTTGCAGTACTGATGCATTACTGTTGCAGTACTGTTGCAGGAATGTTGCAGCACTGATGCAGCACTGTTGCAGTTCTGATGCAGCACTCATGTAGCACTGTTGCAGTTCTGATGCAGGAATGTTGCAGTACTGATGCAGCACAGATGGAGCACTGTTGCAGTACTGATGCAGCACTGTTGCAGTCCTAATGTAGCACTGATGCAGCACTGTTGTAGCACTAATGCAGTACTTATGCAGTACCGATGGAGTACTGGTGCAGTTCTGATGCAGAAGTAGTGCAGTAAAAATGCAGTAGTGATGAAGTATTGATGCAGTAGAGATACAGCAGAGATACTGTAGTGTCGCAGTACTGATGCAGCACTGATGTAGCACTGTTGCAGTACTGATGCATTACTAGTGCAGTACTGTTGCAGGAATGTTGCAGCACTGATGCAGCACTGTTGCAGTTCTGATGCAGCATTCATGTAGCACTGTTGCAGTTCTGATGCAGGAATGTTGCAGTATTGATGCAGCACTGTTGCAGCACAGATGCAGCACAGATGCAGCACTGTTGCAGCACAGATGCAGCACAGATGCAGCACAGATGCAGCACAGATGCAGCACAGATGCAGCACAGATGCAGCACAGATGCAGCACAGATGCAGCACAGATGCAGCACAGATGCAGCACTGTTGCAGTACTGATGCAGCAATGTTGCAGCACTGATGCAGCACTGTTGCAGTACTGTTGCAGCACTGATGCAGAACTGATGCAGCACTGATGTAGCACTGTTGCAGCACAGATGCACCAATGTTGCAGTTCTGATGCAGCACTGTTGCAGAACTGATGCAGCACTGTTGCAGTTCTGATGCAGCACTGGTGCAGCACTGTTGCAGTTCTGATGCAGCACTGTTGCAGAACTGATGCAGCACAGATGCAGCACTGTTGCAAATCTGATGCAGCACCGATGCAGCACTAATGCAGTTCTGATGCAGCACTGTTGCAGTCCTAATGCAGCACTGATGTAGCACTGTTGCAGTACTCATGCAGCACTGTTGCAGCACAGCTGCAGCACTGTTGCTGTACTGATGCAGCACTGTTGCAGTACTGATGCAGCACAGATGCAGCACAGATGCAGCACTGTTGCAGTACTGATGCAGCACTGTTGCAGTACTGATGCAGCACAGATGCAGCACTGTTGCAGTCCTAATGCAGCACTGATGTAGCACTGTTGCAGTACTCATGCAGCACTGTTGCAGCACAGATGCAGCACTGTTGCTGTACTGATGCAGCACTGATTCAGCACTGTTGCAGTTCTGATGCAGCACAGATGCAGCACTGATGCAGTACTGTTGCAGCACAGATGCAGCACTGTTGCAGTACTGATGCAGCACTGATTCAGCACTATTGAAGTACTGATGCAGCACTGATGCAGTACTATTGCAGTACTGTTGCAACACTGTTGCAGTACTGTTGCAGCACTGATGCAGTACTGATGCAGCACAGATGCAGCACTGTTGAAGTACTGAGCCAGCACTGATGTAGCACTGTTGCAGTACTGATGCAGCACTGTTGCAGTACTGATGCAGTACTGATGCAAAACTTATGTAGCACTGTTGCAGTACTGATGCAGGAATGTTGCAGTACTGTTGCAGCACTAATGCAGCACTGATGCAGCACTGATGCAACACTGATGCAGTACTGATGCAGCACCGATGCAGCACTAATGCAGTTCTGATGCAGCACTGTTGCAGTTCTGTTGCAGCACTGTTGCAGTACTGATGCAGAATAGTTGCAGTTCTGATGCAGCAATGTTGCAGTACTGTTGCAGCACAGATGCAGCACAGATGCAGCACTGATGCAGCACTGTTGCAAATCTGATGCAGCAATGTTGCAGTACTGTTGCAGCACTGTTGCAGTACTGATGCAGCACAGATGCAGCACAGATGCAGCACTGTTGCAGTACTGATGCAGCACTGTTGCAGTACTGATGCAGCACAGATGCAGCACTGTTGCAGTCCTAATGCAGCACTGATGTAGCACTGTTGCAGTACTCATGCAGCACTGTTGCAGCACAGATGCAGCACTGTTGCTGTACTGATGCAGCACTGATTCAGCACTGTTGCAGTTCTGATGCAGCACAGATGCAGCACTGATGCAGTACTGTTGCAGCACAGATGCAGCACTGTTGCAGTACTGATGCAGCACTGATTCAGCACTATTGAAGTACTGATGCAGCACTGATGCAGTACTATTGCAGTACTGTTGCAACACTGTTGCAGTACTGTTGCAGCACTGATGCAGTACTGATGCAGCACAGATGCAGCACTGTTGAAGTACTGAGCCAGCACTGATGTAGCACTGTTGCAGTACTGATGCAGCACTGTTGCAGTACTGATGCAGTACTGATGCAAAACTTATGTAGCACTGTTGCAGTACTGATGCAGGAATGTTGCAGTACTGTTGCAGCACTAATGCAGCACTGATGCAGCACTGATGCAACACTGATGCAGTACTGATGCAGCACCGATGCAGCACTAATGCAGTTCTGATGCAGCACTGTTGCAGTTCTGTTGCAGCACTGTTGCAGTACTGATGCAGAATAGTTGCAGTTCTGATGCAGCAATGTTGCAGTACTGTTGCAGCACAGATGCAGCACAGATGCAGCACTGATGCAGCACTGTTGCAAATCTGATGCAGCAATGTTGCAGTACTGTTGCAGCACTGTTGCAGTACTGATGCAGCACAGATGCAGCACAGATGCAGCACTGATGCAGCACTGATGCAGCACTGTTGCAAATCTGATGCAGCAATGTTGCAGTACTGTTGCAGCACTGTTGCAGTACTGATGCAGCACTGATTCAGCACTGTTGCAGTTCTGATGCAGCACAGATGCAGCACTGATGCAGTACTGTTGCAGCACAGATGCAGCACTGTTGCAGTACTGATGCAGCACTGATTCAGCACTATTGAAGTTCTGATGCAGCACAAATGCAGCACTGTTGAAGTACTGAGCCAGCACTGATGTAGCACTGTTGCAGTACTGATGCAGCACTGTTGCAGTACTGTTGCAGCACTGATGCAGTACTGATGCAGTACTGATGCAGCACTTATGTAGCACTGTTGCAGCACAGATGCAGCACAGATGCAGCACAAATGCAGCACTGTTGCAGCACAGATGCAGCACAGATGCAGCACAGATGCAGCACAGATGCAGCACAGATGCAGCACAGATGCAGCACAGATGCAGCACAGATGCAGCACTGTTGCAGTACTGATGCAGCAATGTTGCAGCACTGATGCAGCACTGTTGCAGTACTGTTGCAGCACTGATGCAGAACTGATGCAGCACTGATGTAGCACTGTTGCAGCACAGATGCACCACTGTTGCAGTTCTGATGCAGCACTGTTGCAGAACTGATGCAGCACTGTTGCAGTTCTGATGCAGCACTGGTGCAGCACTGTTGCAGTTCTGATGCAGCACTGTTGCAGAACTGATGCAGCACAGATGCAGCACTGTTGCAAATCTGATGCAGCACCGATGCAGCACTAATGCAGTTCTGATGCAGCACTGTTGCAGTCCTAATGCAGCACTGATGTAGCACTGTTGCAGTACTCATGCAGCACTGTTGCAGCACAGCTGCAGCACTGTTGCTGTACTGATGCAGCACTGATTCAGCACTGTTGCAGTTCTGATGCAGCACAGATGCAGCACTGATGCAGAACTGATGCAGCACAGATGCAGCACTGTTGCAAATCTGATGCAGCACCGATGCAGCACTAATGCAGTTCTGATGCAGCACTGTTGCAGTTCTGATGCAGCACTGTTGCAGTACTGATGCAGAATAGTTGCAGTTCTGATGCAGCAATGTTGCAGTACTGTTGCAGCACAGATGCAGCACAGATGCAGCACTGATGCAGCACTGTTGCAAATCTGATGCAGCAATGTTGCAGTACTGTTGCAGCACTGTTGCAGCACTGATGCAGAACTGATGCAGCACAGATGCAGTACTGTTGCAGCACAGATGCAGCACAGATGCAGCACTGATGCAGCACTGTTGCAAATCTGATGCAGCAATGTTGCAGTACTGTTGCAGCACTGTTGCAGCACTGATGCAGAACTGATGCAGCACTGTTGCAGTCCTAATGCAGCACTGATGTAGCACTGTTGCAGTACTCATGCAGCACTGTTGCAGCACAGATGCAGCACTGTTGCTGTACTGATGAATCACTGATTCAGCACTGTTGAAGTACTGAGCCAGCACTGATGTAGCACTGTTGCAGTACTGATGCAGGAATGTTGCAGTACTGTTGCAGCACTGATGCAGTAATGATGCAGTACTGATACAGCACTGTTGCAGCACAGATGCACCACTGCTGCAGTACTGATGCAGCACTGTTGCAGAACTGATGCAGCACTGATGTAGCACTGTTGCAGTACTGTTGCAGCACAGATGCACCACTGTTGCAGTACTGATGCGTCACTGTTGCAGAACTGATGCAGCACTGATGTAGCACTGTTGCAGTACTGATGCAGCACTGTTGCAGTACTGTTGCAGGAATGTTGCAGCACTGATGCAGCACTGTTGCAGTTCTGATGCAGCACTCATGTAGCACTGTTGCAGTACTGATGCATGAATGTTGCAGCACTGATGCAGCACTGTTGCAGTACTGATGCAGCACAGATGCAGCACAGATGCAGCATAGATGCACCACTGTTGCAGAACTGATGCAGCACTGTTGCAGTACTGATGTAGCACTGTTGCAGTACTGATGCATTACTGTTGCAGTACTGTTGCAGGAATGTTGCAGCACTGATGCAGCACTGGCGCTGTTCTGATGCAGAAGTAGTGCATTAAAAATGCAGTAGTGATGAAGTATTGATGCAGTAGAGATACAGCAGAGATACTGTAGTGTCGCAGTACTGATGCAGCACTGATGTAGCACTGTTGCAGTACTGATGCATTACTGTTGCAGTACTGTTGCAGGAATGTTGCAGCACTGATGCAGCACTGTTGCAGTTCTGATGCAGCACTCATGTAGCACTGTTGCAGTTCTGATGCAGGAATGTTGCAGTATTGATGCAGCACTGATGCAGCACAGATGCAGAACTGTTGCAGTACTGATGCAGCACTGTTGCAGTCCTAATGTAGCACTGATGCAGCACTGTGGCAGTACTGATGCAGCACTGTTGCAGTACTGATGCAGCACAGATGGAGCACTGTTGCAGTACTGATGCAGCACTGTTGCAGTCCTAATGTAGCACTGATGCAGCACTGTTGTAGCACTAATGCAGTACTTATGCAGTACCGATGGAGTACTGGTGCAGTTCTGATGCAGAAGTAGTGCAGTAAAAATGCAGTAGTGATGAAGTATTGATGCAGTAGAGATACAGCAGAGATACTGTAGTGTCGCAGTACTGATGCAGCACTGATGTAGCACTGTTGCAGTACTGATGCATTACTAGTGCAGTACTGTTGCAGGAATGTTGCAGCACTGATGCAGCACTGTTGCAGTTCTGATGCAGCATTCATGTAGCACTGTTGCAGTTCTGATGCAGGAATGTTGCAGTATTGATGCAGCACTGTTGCAGCACAGATGCAGCACAGATGCAGCACAGATGCAGCACAAATGCAGCACTGTTGCAGCACAGATGCAGCACTGTTGCAGTACTGTTGCAGCACTGATGCAGAACTGATGCAGCACTGATGCAGCACAGATGCAGCACTGTTGCAGTACTAATGCAGCACAGATGCAGCACTGTGGCAGTACTGATGCAGCACTGTTGCAGTTTTGATGCAGCACTGTTGCAGAACTGATGCAGCACAGATGCACCACTGTTGCATTACTGATGCGTCACTGTTGCAGAACTGATGCAGCACTGATGTAGCACTGTTGCAGTACTGATGCAGCACTGTTGCAGTACTGTTGCAGGAATGTTGCAGCACTGATGCAGCACTGTTGCAGTTCTGATGCAGCACTCATGTAGCACTGTTGCAGTACTGATGCATGAATGTTGCAGCACTGATGCAGCACTGTTGCAGTACTGATGCAGCACAGATGCAGCACAGATGCAGCATAGATGCACCACTGTTGCAGAACTGATGCAGCACTGTTGCAGTACTGATGTAGCACTGTTGCAGTACTGATGCATTACTGTTGCAGTACTGTTGCAGGAATGTTGCAGCACTGATGCAGCACTGGCGCTGTTCTGATGCAGAAGTAGTGCATTAAAAATGCAGTAGTGATGAAGTATTGATGCAGTAGAGATACAGCAGAGATACTGTAGTGTCGCAGTACTGATGCAGCACTGATGTAGCACTGTTGCAGTACTGATGCATTACTGTTGCAGTACTGTTGCAGGAATGTTGCAGCACTGATGCAGCACTGTTGCAGTTCTGATGCAGCACTCATGTAGCACTGTTGCAGTTCTGATGCAGGAATGTTGCAGTACTGATGCAGCACAGATGGAGCACTGTTGCAGTACTGATGCAGCACTGTTGCAGTCCTAATGTAGCACTGATGCAGCACAGTTGTAGCACTAATGCAGTACTTATGCAGTACCGATGGAGTACTGGTGCAGTTCTGATGCAGAAGTAGTGCAGTAAAAATGCAGTAGTGATGAAGTATTGATGCAGTAGAGATACAGCAGAGATACTGTAGTGTCGCAGTACTGATGCAGCACTGATGTAGCACTGTTGCAGTACTGATGCATTACTAGTGCAGTACTGTTGCAGGAATGTTGCAGCACTGATGCAGCACTGTTGCAGTTCTGATGCAGCATTCATGTAGCACTGTTGCAGTTCTGATGCAGGAATGTTGCAGTATTGATGCAGCACTGTTGCAGCACAGATGCAGCACAGATGCAGCACTGTTGCAGCACAGATGCAGCACAGATGCAGCACAGATGCAGCACAGATGCAGCACAGATGCAGCACAGATGCAGCACTGTTGCAGTACTGATGCAGCAATGTTGCAGCACTGATGCAGCACTGTTGCAGTACTGTTGCAGCACTGATGCAGAACTGATGCAGCACTGATGTAGCACTGTTGCAGCACAGATGCACCACTGTTGCAGTTCTGATGCAGCACTGTTGCAGAACTGATGCAGCACTGTTGCAGTTCTGATGCAGCACTGGTGCAGCACTGTTGCAGTTCTGATGCAGCACTGTTGCAGAACTGATGCAGCACAGATGCAGCACTGTTGCAAATCTGATGCAGCACCGATGCAGCACTAATGCAGTTCTGATGCAGCACTGTTGCAGTCCTAATGCAGCACTGATGTAGCACTGTTGCAGTACTCATGCAGCACTGTTGCAGCACAGCTGCAGCACTGTTGCTTTACTGATGCAGCACTGATTCAGCACTGTTGCAGTTCTGATGCAGCACAGATGCAGCACTGATGCAGAACTGATGCAGCACAGATGCAGCACTGTTGCAAATCTGATGCAGCATCGATGCAGCACTAATGCAGTTCTGATGCAGCACTGTTGCAGTTCTGATGCAGCACTGTTGCAGTACTGATGCAGAATAGTTGCAGTTCTGATGCAGCAATGTTGCAGTACTGTTGCAGCACAGATGCAGCACAGATGCAGCACTGATGCAGCACTGTTGCAAATCTGATGCAGCAATGTTGCAGTACTGTTGCAGCACTGTTGCAGTACTGATGCAGCACAGATGCAGCACAGATGCAGCACTGATGCAGCACTGTTGCAGAACTGATGCAGCACTGTTGCAGTTCTGATGCAGCACTGATGCAGCAATGTTGCAGTTCTGATGCAGCACTGTTGCAGAACTGATGCAGCACAGATGCAGCACTGTTGCAAATCTGATGCAGCAATATTGCAGTACTGTTGCAGCACTGTTGCAGTACTGTTGCAGCACAGATGCACCACTGTTGCAGTACTGATGCAGCACTGTTGCAGAACTGATGCAGCACTGATGTAGCACTGTTGCAGTACTGTTGCAGCACATATGCACCACTGTTGCAGTACTGATGCATCACTGTTGCAGAACTGATGCAGCACTGATGTAGCACTGTTGCAGTACTGATGCAGCACTGTTGCAGTACTGTTGCAGGAATGTTGCAGCACTGATGCAGCACTGTTGCAGTTCTGATGCAGCACTCATGTAGCACTGTTGCAGTACTGATGCATGAATGTTGCAGCACTGATGCAGCACTGTTGCAGTACTGATGCAGCACAGATGCAGCACAGATGCAGCACAGATGCAGCACAGATGCACCACTGTTGCAGAACTGATGCAGCACTGTTGCAGTACTGATGTAGCACTGTTGCAGTACTGATGCATTACTGTTGCAGTACTGTTGCAGGAATGTTGCAGCACTGATGCAGCACTGGCGCTGTTCTGATGCAGAAGTAGTGCATTAAAAATGCAGTAGTGATGAAGTATTGATGCAGTAGAGATACAGCAGAGATACTGTAGTGTCGCAGTACTGATGCAGCACTGATGTAGCACTGTTGCAGTACTGATGCATTACTGTTGCAGTTCTGATGCAGGAATGTTGCAGTATTGATGCAGCACTGATGCAGCACAGATGCAGAACTGTTGCAGTACTGATGCAGCACTGTTGCAGTCCTAATGTAGCACTGATGCAGCACTGTGGCAGTACTGATGCAGCACTGTTGCAGTACTGATGCAGCACAGATGGAGCACTGTTGCAGTACTGATGCAGCACTGTTGCAGTCCTAATGTAGCACTGATGCAGCACTGTTGTAGCACTAATGCAGTACTTATGCAGTACCGATGGAGTACTGGTGCAGTTCTGATGCAGAAGTAGTGCAGTAAAAATGCAGTAGTGATGAAGTATTGATGCAGTAGAGATACAGCAGAGATACTGTAGTGTCGCAGTACTGATGCAGCACTGATGTAGCACTGTTGCAGTACTGATGCATTACTAGTGCAGTACTGTTGCAGGAATGTTGCAGCACTGATGCAGCACTGTTGCAGTTCTGATGCAGCATTCATGTAGCACTGTTGCAGTTCTGATGCAGGAATGTTGCAGTATTGATGCAGCACTGTTGCAGCACAGATGCAGCACAGATGCAGCACAGATGTAGCACAAATGCAGCACTGTTGCAGCACAGATGCAGCACTGTTGCAGTACTGTTGCAGCACTGATGCAGAACTGATGCAGCACTGATGCAGCACAGATGCAGCACTGTTGCAGTACTAATGCAGCACAGATGCAGCACTGTGGCAGTACTGATGCAGCACTGTTGCAGTTTTGATGCAGCACTGTTGCAGAACTGATGCAGCACAGATGCAGCACTGTTGCAAATCTGATGCAGCAATGTTGCAGTACTGTTGCAGCACTGTTGCAGTACTGATGTAGCAGTGTTGCAGCACAGATGCAGCTCAGATTCAGCATTGTTGCAGTCCTAATGCAGCACTGATGTAGCACTGTTGCAGCACTGTTCCAGGACTGATGCAGGAATGTCAGTACTGTTGCAGCACTGATGCAGTACTGATGCAGCACTGTTGCAGTACTGATGCAGCACTGTTGCAGTCCTAATGCAGCACTGATGCAGTACTATTGCAGCAATGATTCAGTACTGTTGCAGCACTGTTGCAGTACTGATGCAGCACAGATGCAGCTAAGATTCAGCACTGATGCAGTACTGATGCAGCACTTTTGCAGTACTGATGCAGCACAGATGCAGCACTGTTGCAGTCCTAATGCAGCACTGATGCAGCACTGTTGCAGTACTGATGCAGCACTGTTGCAGTCCTAATGTAGCACTGATGCAGCACTGTTGTAGCACTAATGCAGTACTGATGCAGTACCGATGGAGTACATGTGCAGTTCTGATGCAGAAGTAGTGCAGTAAAAATGCAGTAGTGATGAAGTATTGATGCAGTAGAGATACAGCAGAGATACTGTAGTGTCGCAGTACTGATGCAGCACTGATGTAGCACTGTTGCAGTACTGATGCATTACTAGTGCAGTACTGTTGCAGGAATGTTGCAGCACTGATGCAGCACTGTTGCAGTTCTGATGCAGCACTCATGTAGCACTGTTGCAGTTCTGATGCAGGAATGTTGCAGTATTGATGCAGCACTGTTGCAGCACAGATGCAGCACAGATGCAGCACAGATGCAGCACAAATGCAGCACTGTTACAGCACAGATGCAGCACTGTTGCAGTACTGTTGCAGCACTGATGCAGAACTGATAAAGCACTGATGCAGCAATGATTCAGTACTGTTGCAGCACTGTCGCAGTACTGATGCAGCACAGATGCAGCTAAGATTCAGCACTGATGCAGTACTGATGCAGCACTTTTGCAGTACTGATGTAGCACTGTTGCAGCACTGTTCCAGGACTGATGCAGGAATGTCAGTACTGTTGCAGCACTGATGCAGTACTGATGCAGCACTGTTGCAGTACTGATGCAGCACTGTTGCAGTCCTAATGCAGCACTGATGCAGTACTATTGCAGCAATGATTCAGTACTGTTGCAGCACTGTTGCAGTACTGATGCAGCACAGATGCAGCTAAGATTCAGCACTGATGCAGTACTGATGCAGCACTTTTGCAGTACTGATGTAGCACTGTTGCAGCACTGTTCCAGGACTGATGCAGGAATGTCAGTACTGTTGCAGCACTGATGCAGTACTGATGCAGCACTGTTGCAGTACTGATGCAGCACTGTTGCAGTCCTAATGCAGCACTGATACAGTACTATTGCAGCAATGATTCAGTACTGTTGCAGCACTGTTGCAGTACTGTTGCAGCACAGATGCAGCACAGATGCAGTATTGATGCAGCACTGATGCAGCACAGATGCAGCACTGTTGCAGTACTGATGCAGCACTGTTGCAGAACTGATGCAGCACTGTTGCAGTACTGATGCAGCACAGATGCAGCACAGATGCAGCACTGATGCAGCACTGATGCAGCACTGTTGCAAGTCTGATGCAGCAATGTTGCAGTACTGTTGCAGCACTGTTGCAGTACTGATGCAGCACAGATGCAGCACAGATGCAGCACTGATGCAGCACAGATGCAGCACAGATGCAGCACTGATGCAGCACTGATGCAGCACTGTTGCAGTTCTGATGCAGCACTCATGTAGCACTGTTGCAGTTCTGATGCAGGAATGTTGCAGTATTGATGCAGCACTGTTGCAGCACAGATGCAGCACAGATGCAGCACAGATGCAGCACAAATGCAGCACTGTTGCAGCACAGAAGCAGCACTGTTGCAGTACTGTTGCAGCACTGATGCAGAACTGATGCAGCACTGATGCAGCACAGATGCAGCACTGTTGCAGTACTAATGCAGCACAGATGCAGCACTGTGGCAGTACTGATGCAGCACTGTTGCAGTTCTGATGCAGCACTGTTGCAGAACTGATGCAGCACAGATGCAGCACTGTTGCAGTCCTAATGCAGCACTAATGCAGCACTGTTGCAGTACTGATGCAGCACTGTTGCAGTCCTAATGTAGCAGTGTTGCAGCACAGATGCAGCTCAGATTCAGCATTGTTGCAGTCCTAATGCAGCACTGATGTAGCACTGTTGCAGCACTGTTCCAGGACTGATGCAGGAATGTCAGTACTGTTGCAGCACTGATGCAGTACTGATGCAGCACTGTTGCAGTCCTAATGCAGCACTGATGCAGTACTATTGCAGCAATGATTCAGTACTGTTGCAGCACTGTTGCAGTACTGATGCAGCACAGATGCAGCTAAGATTCAGCACTGATGCAGTACTGATGCAGCACTTTTGCAGTACTGATGCAGCACAGATGCAGCACTGTTGCAGTCCTAATGCAGCACTAATGCAGCACTGTTGCAGTACTGATGCAGCACTGTTGCAGTCCTAATGTAGCACTGATGCAGCACTGTTGTAGCACTAATGCAGTACTGATGCAGTACCGATGGAGTACATGTGCAGTTCTGATGCAGAAGTAGTGCAGTAAAAATGCAGTAGTGATGAAGTATTGATGCAGTAGAGATACAGCAGAGATACTGTAGTGTCGCAGTACTGATGCAGCACTGATGTAGCACTGTTGCAGTACTGATGCATTACTAGTGCAGTACTGTTGCAGGAATGTTGCAGCACTGATGCAGCACTGTTGCAGTTCTGATGCAGCACTCATGTAGCACTGTTGCAGTTCTGATGCAGGAATGTTGCAGTATTGATGCAGCACTGTTGCAGCACAGATGCAGCACAGATGCAGCACAGATGCAGCACAAATGCAGCACTGTTGCAGCACAGATGCAGCACTGTTGCAGTACTGTTGCAGCACTGATGCAGAACTGATGCAGCACTGATGCAGCACAGATGCAGCACTGTTGCAGTACTAATGCAGCACAGATGCAGCACTGTGGCAGTACTGATGCAGCACTGTTGCAGTTCTGATGCAGCACTGTTGCAGAACTGATGCAGCACAGATGCAGCACTGTTGCAAATCTGATGCAGCAATGTTGCAGTACTGTTGCAGCACTGTTGCAGTACTGATGTAGCACTGTTGCAGCACTGTTGCAGTACTGATGCAGCAGTGTTGCAGCACAGATGCAGCTCAGATTCAGCATTGTTGCAGTCCTAATGCAGCACTGATGTAGCACTGTTGCAGCACTGTTCCAGGACTGATGCAGGAATGTCAGTACTGTTGCAGCACTGATGCAGTACTGATGCAGCACTGTTGCAGTACTGATGCAGCACTGTTGCAGTCCTAATGCAGCACTGATGCAGTACTATTGCAGCAATGATTCAGTACTGTTGCAGCACTGTTGCAGTACTGATGCAGCACAGATGCAGCTAAGATTCAGCACTGATGCAGTACTGATGCAGCACTTTTGCAGTACTGATGCAGCACAGATGCAGCACTGTTGCAGTCCTAATGCAGCACTGAAGTAGCACTGTTGCAGTACTGTTGCAGCACAGATGCAGCACAGATGCAGTATTGATGCAGCACTGATGCAGCACAGATGCAGCACTGTTGCAGTACTGATGCAGCACTGTTGCAGAACTGATGCAGCACTGTTGCAGTTCTGATGCAGCACTGATGCAGCACTGTTGCAGTTCTGATGCAGCACTGTTGCAGAACTGATGCAGCACAGATGCAGCACTGTTGCAAATCTGATGCAGCAATGTTGCAGTACTGTTGCAGCACTGTTGCAGTACTGTTGCAGCACAGATGCACCACTGTTACAGTACTGATGCAGCACTGTTGCAGAACTGATGCAGCACTGATGTAGCACTGTTGCAGTACTGTTGCAGCACAGATGCACCACTGTTGCAGTACTGATGCATCACTGTTGCAGAACTGATGCAGCACTGATGTAGCACTGTTGCAGTACTGATGCAGCACTGTTGCAGTACTGTTGCAGGAATGTTGCAGCACTGATGCAGCACTGTTGCAGTTCTGATGCAGCACTCATGTAGCACTGTTGCAGTACTGATGCATGAATGTTGCAGCACTGATGCAGCACTGTTGCAGTACTGATGCAGCACAGATGCAGCACAGATGCAGCACAGATGCAGCACAGATGCACCACTGTTGCAGAACTGATGCAGCACTGTTGCAGTACTGATGTAGCACTGTTGCAGTACTGATGCATTACTGTTGCAGTACTGTTGCAGGAATGTTGCAGCACTGATGCAGCACTGGCGCTGTTCTGATGCAGAAGTAGTGCATTAAAAATGCAGTAGTGATGAAGTATTGATGCAGTAGAGATACAGCAGAGATACTGTAGTGTCGCAGTACTGATGCAGCACTGATGTAGCACTGTTGCAGTACTGATGCATTACTGTTGCAGTACTGTTGCAGGAATGTTGCAGCACTGATGCAGCACTGTTGCAGTTCTGATGCAGCACTCATGTAGCACTGTTGCAGTTCTGATGCAGGAATGTTGCAGTATTGATGCAGCACTGATGCAGCACAGATGCAGAACTGTTGCAGTACTGATGCAGCACTGTTGCAGTCCTAATGTAGCACTGATGCAGCACTGTGGCAGTACTGATGCAGCACTGTTGCAGTACTGATGCAGCACAGATGGAGCACTGTTGCAGCACAGATGCACCACTGTTGCAGTTCTGATGCAGCACTGTTGCAGTACTGATGCAGCACTGTTGCAGTCCTAATGTAGCACTGATGCAGCACTGTTGTAGCACTAATGCAGTACTGATGCAGTACCGATGGAGTACTGGTGCAGTTCTGATGCAGAAGTAGTGCAGTAAAAATGCAGTAGTGATGAAGTATTGATGCAGTAGAGATACAGCAGAGATACTGTAGTGTCGCAGTACTGATGCAGCACTGATGTAGCACTGTTGCAGTACTGATGCATTACTAGTGCAGTACTGTTGCAGGAATGTTGCAGCACTGATGCAGCACTTTTGCAGTTCTGATGCAGCACTCATGTAGCACTGTTGCAGTTCTGATGCAGGAATGTTGCAGTATTGATGCAGCACTGTTGCAGCACAGATGCAGCACAGATGCAGCACAGATGCAGCACAGATGCAGCACAAATGCAGCACTGTTGCAGCACAGATGCAGCACTGTTGCAGTACTGTTGCAGCACTGATGCAGAACTGTTGCAGCACTGATGCAGCACAGATGCAGCACTGTTGCAGTACTAATGCAGCACAGATGCAGCACTGTGGCAGTACTGATGCAGCACTGTTGCAGTTCTGATGCAGCACTGTTGCAGAACTGATGCAGCACAGATGCAGCACTGTTGCAAATCTGATGCAGCAATGTTTCAGTACTGTTGCAGCACTGTTGCAGTACTGATGTAGCACTGTTGCAGCACTGTTGCAGTGCTGATGCAGCAGTGTTGCAGCACAGATGCAGCTCAGATTCAGCATTGTTGCAGTCCTAATGCAGCACTGATGTAGCACTGTTGCAGCACTGTTCCAGGACTGATGCAGGAATGTCAGTACTGTTGCAGCACTGATGCAGTACTCTTGCAGTCCTAATTCAGAACTGATGTAGCACTGTTGCAGCACTGTTGCAGTACTGATGCAGCACTGTTGCAGTACTGATGCAGCACTGTTGCAGTACTGATTCAGGAATGTTGCAGTACTGTTGCAGCACTGTTGCAGCATAGATGCAGCACAGATGCAGCACAGATGTAGCACTGTTGCAATACTGATGCAGCAGTGTTGCAGCACAGATGCAGCACAGATGCAGCACTGTTGCAGTCCTAATGCAGCACTGATGTAGCACTGTTGCAGCACTGTTGCAGTACTGATGCAGGAATGTCAGTACTGTTGCAGCACTGATGCAGTACTGATGCAGCACTGTTGCAGTACTGATGCAGCACTGTTGCAGTCCTAATGCAGCACTGATGCAGCACTGTTGCAGAACTGATGCAGCACTGATGCAGTACTGATGCAGCACAGATGCAGTACTGATGGAGTACTGGTGCTGTTCTGATGCAGAAGTAGTGCATTAAAAATGCAGTAGTGATGCAGTATTGATGCAGTAGAGATACAGCAGAGATACAGTAGTGATGCAGTACTGATGCAGTAGTGATGCAGTACTGTTGCAGCAATGATTCAGTACTGTTGCAGCACTGTTGCAGTACTGATGCAGCACTTTTGCAGTACTGATGCAGCACAGATGCAGCACTATTGCAGTCCTAATGCAGCACTGAAGTAGCACTGTTGCAGCACAGATGCACCACTGTTGCAGTACTGATGCAGCACTGTTGCAGAACTGATGCAGCACTAATGCAGTACTGATGCAGTACTGATGGAGTACTGGTGCAGTTCTGATGCAGAAGTAGTGCAGTAAAAATGCAGTAGTGATGAAGTATTGATGCAGTAGAGATACAGCAGAGATACAGTAGTGATGCAGTACTGATGCAGCACAGATGTAGCATAGATGCAGCACTGTTGCAGTACTGATGCAGGAATGTTGCAGTACTGTTGCAGCACTGTTGCAGCACAGATGCAGCACAGATGCAGCACAGATGCAGCACTGTTGCAGCACTGTTGCAGTTCTAATGCAGCACTGATGTAGCACTGTTGCAGCACTGTTGCAGTACTGATGCAGCAATTTTGCAGTACTGATTTAGCACAGATGCAGCACAGATGCAGCACTGATGTAGCACTGTTGCAGTACTGATGCAGCACTGTTGCAGTACTGTTGCAGGAATGTTGCAGCACTGATGCAGCACTGTTGCAGTTCTGATGCAGCACTTATGTAGCACTTTTGCAGTTCTGATGCAGGAATGTTGCAGTACTGATGCAGCAACAAACAAATGGAGCCTATGCATTTGACTTACAGCAACGTTTACCTACACCTTACCTCAGAACTTCAGTTTCTTTTTATAAAAGACAGTTAAGGTCCTTTAATCTTACTGTTCATAACTTAGCCGACGATAAGGCAACGTGTTACATGTAGGATGGAACAATTGGCGCACATGGTGCTAATCAAATCGCATCTTGCTTATGGCATTTCCTTCAGAATTTGCCCCCAAACATAAAACAAGTTTAGTTTTCAACAATTCTACTCAGATACATTTGGTGGTTAAAACAAAAACAATATAGCCGCTATGATGTTTATGTTCATGCTGTACAAACATCCAACGCTTGAAATAATTAACCACAAATTTTTAATCAGTGGACATAGCCATATGGAATGTGACTCTGATCATGCGATTATTGAGAGGTCTAAAAAGAAGACTAAACTTAAAATCAACGATCTTAATGATGAGATACAACTTGTGAGAAACTCCAAAATCAAAAACCCATTTGAAGTTGTACCTATGAAGCTAGAGCAATTTTAAAATTTAAAACTTCTCTGATTTAAGTACAAAAAAGGACCATTTACAAGTAAAAAGATAGACATTTCTTGTTACAAATTTTTGTGGCAACCAGATAAATAGCTGCAGTTTAGAAAACCTGTTGGAGAAATGTATTTCAAGTCGGATCTCGACCTTGAAAGCCCTTTTAAGTTTATAAATTTCAAGAAAAGAGGCAAATGCTATCTCGAAAATACATAGTTAGAACCAGTATCTAAAGAAACATTAACAATAAGCAAAGAAAAGAAGAAGGATTTGATGGATTTACTTCCGCTTATAGATCCAGCATTTCACAGTTTGTTTGAAAATATAAAAACGGATACAAACACTGAAACCTAGACCCTGATGTAGATGTAGAAGACCCTGATGTAGAGGAAAACATGGAAGATTAAGAAATTTTATTCCATTTTTACATTTTCTTCTTTACTTTAATTGTTTAATATGAAATGTGTGGGTACTTTGGTATGGTTATTTACCATAGTACCCACATTTTACAAAATTACATATTATATTCTTATATTTTTTTTAAGTAAAAAAAATACTATGTCAACAGACTAAAAACGTTGTTTCTTTAATTTTTCAATAATAAAAACAATATTTAAAAAAATGATTTTTTTTTCAAATAATATTTATTTTATTTCATTTAAAACCAATTAAAACAAGTGGCACATTATTTTTTATTAGGTGAATAAGTTGACAAGTCGACGGTGAATAACTGAACAGTCTTTTTTCATATTGATTAAAAAGGTTATTTAATTATTTGAGTACATAGACCAAAAAGACTGTTTAAATTACCCTAATATAATCATTAAAATAAAAATTTTCAATTTTTAAGTATTTCAAATATAAACGCAAACTTAAAAACGGCTCCCCTGAAAAGTACGCCAAAAACCGTTGTCAACTTATTCACGCGCGGTACGGTTGAAACCTATATCTAAACAACACGTCTTTCATTTGATCACGGTCCCATCCTTTTACATGGCGACCCTGCCAGTGCTGCCTTTGGGTAGCGCTGCGCACTACAGTAAATAAAATGAAGTTATAGTTATTTTGTTTGGTTAAACAATAATAATATAATGTAGTAGTGATGCATTAGGAAGCAGTACTGATGCATTTTTCAATCCCAGTATTACGGTATTTTTTATTATCAATCGCGGGATTCCGGGACCAATATACGAGGTACAAACTCGGGTGATTCCCCTGTTGGTCCTTGTGGTATACCATAAGAGTATTATTATATTGAAGTTTTCCAAGCGGGGAAGTCCCTTCTTAGTTCTAGTACAAACGTAAGATAAGAAAAAAATTTATTCATAATATTTATTACATGTCAAACAATTGTTTTTAAAAAATTATTCATTCAAAAATTACAATCATAAAATTAATTATAGTAAAATAAAAATAGAAAGTAAGTCAGTCTGTATTTATACGAAGTCATCAATTTTATTAAATGCCAGCTCAATAAGCCAGGCTCTTAGCTTCAATTTGAAGAGATTAAATGTAGCGGCACACGCATAATATGAGCAATGTACCAGTGCAGTACACATTACCAATGCTTTTTATATTATCTAGCAAGGTGGCAAAGTTATTGTCAATGCGCAATAGAATCTAGATGTGTTTGTGGCAATTCCGAGATAAGCCAAGTACAGTCCCGGGATTGTAGGGACTAGATATCGCCCGGGATCCCGAGATCCTAGAATTCGGGATCCCGGGATTGTATTCCTTACCGTTCTGAAGAGCTTTCACAAAAATGTGCTATTTGTCTTTACCTCCAATACGAACTAGACACGAAAAATGAAAAGTTTTAACAAAATAAACATAACTTTAAAATAACTGCCAGTGTTTGGACGAGGTGAACGTACATTTCATAAGTTTTATTATTCTAAACCCTGAATAAAGTCAAAACTGAAAAGTTAAACAGACCTAACTTCGATTGCGGGTTCGCCCCTCGATTTTGGGTAACTATAAATGGCAATCTGTATTCGTGTCTGTGGGCTTTGACGTGATTTAAACATAGGTCATCTTATTCGTACGAGATACCCCATTTAGATACATTTTTTTTATTGACTATAAATATTTTCAGACGTACTAAGGTCACAAGTTGCCAAAGTTAAACAAGAAAGTAATCATATACACAGAAATTCTTAAACTTAAATATTCCAGTGTAGCTACTAAACATTGTACGTCCACGTCCACTAAATATTGTAACTAAAAATCACTAAAAATGTTTGACTGTCTAAAACTGAAGCAATAATACAGAATTCAGAAGGAGTTGATAAAATCCTATTGTGTTCTGTCAAGGAATAAATTTGTGTCGGCCTAACAAAATTAGTAGCTCGTAAACAAATATTTCGTAACTTTCCGGTGCCATGTAAGAATCTGTAGACTGCGTCAAAGGACGTGTCTCGCAGGCTTTCTCAAACCTTAGTAATATGCAAGCCCTACTCTACGAGTACAACGTTTTTCCAGTAGTTCAAATTCCAGCTGTCCCGTTTCCTCGAACGGTCAAGTTAGCTTGAGTAATAGAGATGGCTAAATATCGAAACTCTGGACAGCAGCTTATAGAGTAGGCAGGCAAGGAGAATGTTTAATAAACACTTGATTGCCTGTCATCTGTTCTGTAACGGCCCGCTTACAAGACAACCTAATACTGAGAGTTCTAGCAAAAACTTATTTTTTGTTATGCACTTGGCATAATAATTTCTTTTTCCGAACTCCGACTAAAAATGACAACCCCATAAAGATAACCCAGCATAAGTACGTAGATGCTTTCATTCAAATTTAATGAAAAAGAAGAAACGTAAATACCTGACGAGATACCAAAAGGCACTCCATTTGCTTGCGCTTATATGTGATGAGCCTGATAGATATGACTAGCATTTTTATAGTATTTTTTCAAACTGTGCGCGAAGAAACTTTCCTGCTTGCAGGAAGGTTTAGCTTTTGCTTAGGAATACAGCAAAACGCCGAGCTATCCGAAGTATATGCGTGGTTTATACTGGCAACTTCCTGACTCCTGCTGCGTTTACCAAAAATCAAAAAATTGGCTTATTTTCTCACAAACGATGTAGACACTTGGATATAATTAGTATCATTCATGTGCAGAGGGTGTTAAGTTTCTATTTTTTTAGCATTAACAATGCAAATGTCCTTACAATGTGAAATTAAAACACAAAAAAACGAACTGCCAGAGGCGGTTCTGGAATCCGCCTTCACCTGTCCCGATGTTTATATGTTTGTTTAGTTATAAAATCTTGCAAGCTATGTTTCCACCATTTGCCATTGGCCGATTGCGCTTAAATTTTGTAAATAACATTAAGTTTAGATGACAATACACGATTTGACTTCATAAAGCTTGCAATGTTTTTTTTATAAGGAGAAATTTCTGCACTAAAAGCTTTTTCGTAAGGTGATTGAAACAACTCGAAAAGAACACGCCTAGCTTCCGTTCCCGCTCCAAATTTGACAAAAGCAATCGAAACAAAGGCTCTTATAATATTTAATTTTTGGACTCCGAGCAATAAGTGAACAGCGGCAGTGAACTCTCGTGCAAATACTTCAAACTTAATATCGAGGCCAGTTTGTTTGTTTACCTGTCGTTTTAATTAAATGACCCTTGTCAGTGGCGGCGGCTCTCCGATATGCAATAATGCCTTTTGGACAGCCCTACCATGGCCTGAAGAGGAAAGTTGGCCTGAATTAAACAATAGCTTGTTATAAACTTCAAAAGGATGCCGTATCCTGCGTCATACTTTGCGCAATTGGATTAAAGGTTTGCTCTTGTAAAGAAGAATCAAATGGTTTTTTGCTGGTCAACTTTTAAAACTTCCAAACTTTGAAAGTGGCACGTATAAAATCTAATACTGGCTGCTTAACAATTTATTAACAGATATAGGTACACTCAAAACCAGACAGCCTTATGTTAGTCGTGGCACATGTAGAATCTCATTAAGAATATGTATTATTTATTTCAGTGTGCAAGTCCACTGAACTGTAAGTTATTTGTTTCAGTAAGCCCTAATAAAGAAGGAACTGCTTGTTTAATTAATACTAAAGGTTCTAAAGGTTTGTAACTGGTGGCACCGCAAGGTAAATGTGTTGTTTGTCGCATTTGTCTGGACATTTGTGTACACGTGTGTGTGAATTTTCTTACACGTGGCTACTACTACACTCAGAAAAAAATATTGTTGAATACGACGATAAAACTTTAACCCTGGGTAGCCGCCCATAGTAAATAGTCTCTACGGCAATGGTTTTATTGTTAAGATGGAAATTGTCAGTGTAGCAATATCTTTTAACAATAGCATGCGATGATACTACAACAATTCAACACTGCCTGGGCCTGGGCGACACGCTTTACAATAGAGGCAAAAAGTTGCCCACATGACGCTATATATGCGTGATCCAGCCATCGTAAGGACCGATTCAATCGGAATGTACAGCATCTCATTATGTATGACCCAGAGTAGGTACATACATACAACAAATACTCGAAATCATAAATAAACAGTTCAAATCTAAAGTATACTTTAGATCGACTTATTAGTCTTTTAAATTCAACATAACGTTGGGAAACTGTCTTGTTTATTGTCATTTAATAGACTTCATTAATTTGTTTATAACATCTAAGACGCCTTTTTAATAGGCTGCTGAATTTAGTGCCTACGCCTTATTCGTACTTTTGAATGTAAATTAAAAATTATATTGGCTTTAAAAATCACTTGTCAAGAGTACGCATAAGTTTAACTATCTGGTTTTCATATTTAATACCTCGTGTGTTCATAAGTTTTGAGACAAACTTTGTGCTAAAAAAAAGAAATAAAAAATTACTGGCTGCTATTTATTTATTTTTCTAATTTTGAATGTCGAATGCTAACTTTTAATTCCTTTGATTTTCAAATTCATTTCTTTCAATTTTCTGGTGATGGAGAGAACAAACGGATTGCGTGCGACCGTGATTTCGCTATTTAAGGCGGGAAAAAAACCAATGGAGATTTTCCGTGAGGTGAAAACTTTTAGTGTGAGCCGTAACTTCGTGTATGACACTATTAAACGATACAAGGAGACAAGTTCTTTGCAAGATCGCCAAAGGATTGTTCGGCCGCGCTCTGTAAGGACGCCTGCGAACATCAAAATCATCCGAGAGCGACTTCGCCGAAATCCATGTCCATTAAAAACAAGGGTGGTCATTTTGAATAATAATAATTATTTTTTGTTTATTATTTATTATCTACTAATTGTTTACTGAAAATTTTAGAAATATATGTTAATTATAAAAAAAGTTATGCAACTTTTAATTCGTCTCAAAACTTATGCACAGGGGAGGTAGATTAAGGATTAGCAATGCATATGCTAGGGATAGGTTATTGGTTGATTCTTAAACAGAGTATTTTTTAATCTGGAATAAAGTCTTGAAAATAGTAACCTCATACCTACTCGCTTAACATTCCGCCAGATTAAAGCTGAAAACGAGAATTATTTTGCTTAAATTTCCACGAAACGACGCTATCGCAGGAACCCAAATACATCCAACTGTGACCACTTCAAAAAACTAGATCTGCAAGTCGCAGGACTTACAATACAATTCACAACGTGACACAGAAGATGCACCTGGAAACACAATGGATTTCCGCAAAGTAATGCCTGATTCCATCAACTATGTTCCGCCAGAGCGCCACCACCACTCTCCTTTAAAAAGGCGCTATAGGCAAAAGTGTAAAAGTACTTTCTATGTTGGTCGCAGTAACTAGGTAGATGTAACGTTGTTAATATTACAAGTTACAGCAAGCACCATCTGTTGCTGACGCAAGGCCACCGGGGATATATTTCTAGGCACTTTACCCGGCTCGTTACATAAAAACAAATACCGTTTCCTGCCTGGCCCTTAGTGATAAAAACTACAGAATTTTACTCAAGCACACGAGGAAGCAAACGTGACATTACATTGTCTGTGTTTCGGAGATAAAAGTTAAAGATTTTCGGTAGTGGTGAATCGTACTTAAAATTTCACTGTGTGCTCTTCTACTGATGCCACTGGTTTAACGGAAATAATATAATATAATATAATAAAAAACTTGTCGTTGGGGTTGTCATTAATGAGAAATTGTCTGAATACGATACGCTTCAGATAAAACTATAACTTTTTCTTCTGAATTTCGCACGTAAACATTGTATATTTAGTGTTCGTTAGTCCAAAATTAAAGTTCAAGTTAAAATGTCATATTTTAAGGTACGTAGAGGTAAGTATTACTCGTTCAAATATGATTAAGAAATGAAGTCACCCGTAATATGTTTGTTAATTTGTAAAGCAAATAAAATGGCCATATTATCTAATCCAAAATATTAACTCCTTAACAAGCTTCACCCTAACGACGGCGATATTTTCACGGAAACTCGTCATGTCTAGATTCTATCGTTTTGCATTTTGTCGGCCGCCAGCCAAATTTATGTTACGTTTTCGTGGAACTCGTGAGTTTTTCGCTTGATTGATATTCATGTACGCCCATTCCCGGGGGGCGTGTGTGGGTACTGTGCCCACACTTTATTTTAATTTCCCCGAGTGTGGGCGGGTCGATTCCTCGTTGATCACACCAAACCAAATGTAATATTTATTATGTTTTTGATTTGCGAACTCTCAGTGTTGACTGGCAGTAGAATTTAGATCTATTCAGCCAATGCTACTCAAATATAACTTTACAGTTTTAAAAAACTCTGAATTGAGCTGAACAGTTGGTGAGCTTCAACGGATAGACGGATTTTGATTAAGGGTCGCGGGTTCGATTCCCGCACAGTACAAATAAATAAAAAATAAATAAATATTTCTCAACAATCACACCAATTCTCTAGTCCCAAATTAAGCTACGAGGCTTGTGTTATGGGTACTAGACAACGGATAAACATACTTAAATACTTTTTTTTTTCTAAATAAATACATATTATACATAGAAAACGGGGATCGAACCCGCGACCCTTAGTTTTAAAGTCCGACATGTAGACCACTGCACCAAACGGTCGTCACTGCACAAAATGGTTTCCAACATTTTCTTGAACCCGGGAGCTCGAAGATGGCGGCACCTTGAAATCTGTGCGCATGCCACTACACACCATGGAGGTAGTCAAAGTCGCCATTCGGTACTATAGACATCTTCTAACGTAGTAGGGCCTCTGAGTCTGGTCTGGTGCCTTCTGTTGACAGCATAAATCCTTACTATATATATGTGTGTGTGTGTGTGTGTGTGTGTGTGTGTGTGTGTGTGTGTGTGTGTGTGTGTGTGTGTGTGTGTGTGTGTGTGTGTGTGTGTGTGTGTGTGTGTGTGTGTGTGTGTGTGTGTGTGTGTGTGTGTGTGTGTGTGTGTGTGTGTGTGTGTGTGTTATATATATATATATATATTTAAGTATAAAAAAGGTGCTTTTCTTTGCTTGTCACGTTATGTTAAAATCGGCAGTAACATATCAGTGTTACTTATAGGAATAGATTTCTTGAATATAATAAAAAAAAAAAAAAAAAATCTGACAAAGGAGTAGACTTTTTTCTTTTAAATAAAATATTAACAAATTTTAACTTTATTAGGTTTGAGAATTATTTAATTAGTTAAGGTAGAAGAAATTGCCTCAATACCATTTTTACCTTTTCTGATCAATAGATTTGGTCGTGGCAGTAAAACGTTGACGACACTTTATTATTTTTCATGTCAAGCAACCAATTTCCGCTCATACATACTCCTCGATAATCGTTTTTTTTTATTATTAAAAGATCCTGAAAAGCAACCTTTAAAGAAGTTGTTATTTCTTTGAATCAAGGTAGCGACACGGTTAATCAAATAAAGAAAATAACATTCAAAAAAAAAATTGGTTGCCTGTAAAGTCGGTATACGCGCGAAAGTTTTACGTGACAACGACTCTGAGTGGTAAAATAATTTTAATGTGAATATTCATTCGTATAACATGAACCGGTGTGTATGCCTATCTCTCTCTCTCTCTCTCTCTCTCGCTCTGTCTCTCTCGCGCGAAACGTGAGCGGAGCAGCGTAACGCAGTTTTTTGAGGTGTCACCCGGCAAACCAATTTATAAGACGTTGTTACGTCAAAAATAATTTTAATGTGAATATTCATTCGTATAACATGAACCGGTGTGTATGCCTATCTCTCTCTCTCTCTCTCGCTCTGTCTCTCTCGCGCGAAACGTGAGCGGAGCAGCGTAACGCAGTTTCTTGAGGTGTCACCCGGCAAACCAATTTATAAGACGTTGTCACGTCAATAAAGAAAAGCAAAAAATAAGAAAAGAAGCGCAGTTTTCTTGTTTGTATACCGACTAAACTCGTATTCTAGGAATCCACGTTACACTACACAGTTTGAGGAAATCTTAGAAAAGTTCAGTTCACTTCAATACCAGAGACCAAACAAATTCAATACCATTGAAAGCATGTGCCCTACAAAAGATATTTAAACAAGTAAAAGTTTAATACCCAACTTAAAGCTTTGTAAAAGTAAATTAGTTTCTAAGATCGCTCGTTTCACTTTCCTTCTTACTACTTCATCTATAAGTTTTCCTATCTCAAAAGTTAGTACAAACAACTAGGTTATTATAAATCATTCAGATTGACTACAGTTTAAGGCAATCGATGACTCTAACTACATGCTACCAAAACGATAAACAACATGGACGTTTCTACCGGCGTTTTGGGGAATTGGTCAGCGATTCGTTTAGATCAGGGAACCGCATGAAATCAATGTCCCCGTCTCGCTGAATAGCGGCTGAAAATTACTGACGCCTGCGACGACCGCACGCTACAGCGCCCACGGGAATAAGGTCTTCGCACACTGATGGGGAATTCGGAGTTATAAGATGTCATTTTAGAGATCCAAAACAAAAATAAAAGTGATTTAAGCTTTTAAACTCCTCAGTTGATGGCACAGGGTTTAACTTTAATAATACGACTAGTAGGTATTTATAATATCCACGTCTAAATCAAACATGTTAACATCACACTTTTTAAGTTTATCTAGAGAAAGTAATACTCAAACCAGGTAAACGAATAGAGAAAAAAAAGTTTTTAACATTACTCTTCAGATTCAGATTCAGATTTATTTATTGCAAGTAACAATAATATTGTATTGTAAGGCATTCGGCAAGAGGAAATAATGAATCCGCGAAAATAGTAGCGCGGTCTTCGTAACACGAAGGCCGTATAAAGATCTTGCTTTGCGCTTACTAGCAGCGTTCTTATTTCAAAAAATATGAACAAAATTACGAGTAACAGCGCTATTAATCGCAGAGCTTCTATTGAGCCTAAACAAGATCGTGATCGTAACAGGGTCCCTGTTCCTGAACTAAGCACAAGAACTGTGTTCGCGAAGTGGTTACCAGCCTCAAGGCAATTTGTCGCAAGCGGCGGTCAGCGCAATGCCGTTACCAACGTCAGCCTGTAATTACCTCGACGGTCCGCGGTAAATAGATTCCAGAACTGGATTATTCCATTTGGATGTTGGTTCTAGCTTCTGCTAATTGGTCGTTGCCAAAGTAAGCTAGAGTGAGTAGCACGCCAAGAATAAGCAATTTAACCTACGCAATTTTGGAAATGAAAAACTAAACTGGTCAATATTTCAACTAATTAAAAGTGAAAAAAACGCTGTCTTTAGTCCGCCTGTGATCACGGTCATGTGCAACCCGATGCAATGGTCAGACAAGAGATAGGTAAATATCTAACTGTGTGTCACGTCAATTCACGTTTTTAATAAGTTGAATAAAAAATACCGAAAATACATACGTGTGTGTATGTACACACACAGAATATAAAAACTCTCTTAAACTCTACTTCCAGAAAGTAAGTGGTGAAACTGTTAGTTCTCGCTTCAGGCCGCTCAATATATTTTTATATGTCTGATTGTTGCAATAATTAAATAACCAAACCTAACAAAATAAACCTGTATGAAAAAACTAACATATAGCTAGTTGGTCGAAAAGATACTCACAGTACCATAACACCCTAGTACCTAATTAAACTAAGTGAAACTACGTAGTTACCCTACTAATCGTCGAAGTTCGCAACAAACTTCCTCGTTTGAAACGCTTCATCCGTATTTTCTACTCTAGGAAGAGAGTGAGCTACCACTCACACGTACCGGTCAAGACGGGATGAATAACAAAGACGGATACATTCGAAATTAATGACACTGACTTACAGTGTAGGCCCTTTGAGCGATACAACTTATCCGTACACGTGGGCGCGTTTCTTGAAACTCCATCTGTCACTTGGTACCTATTTAAATTACTTTTATCATATGTACCCACTGAAATATGTGATGAGATGAGAGAATGATGATTTAAACAATAAGTATTTTTGTTTTGGTCCTGCCTGCTGCATGTATTATTAAACCGACTTAGAAAGTCGCTGAGACTCTTATTTTAAAAAGGTAATCTCCATTTAACTAGCATAATTAGTATTAAGGTGCGCTTAAAACGGTTGTTTGTTACACAGACAAAAATATAATTTCGCATAAAAATTTCAGTTCCATTCTTTGCTTAATTATGTAGCTCTTGATATCACATTGTCATAGGGTGTTTTTGGTATTTTCTAGTTCTTAGATGTGAAACACCAAAATTCAGTTGAATACCTGCTCCTTGATTTTGGTAGATTTTCAAAATAATACTACAAAAACTAACTACATTCTGAGTCTCATCATCGTCAAGTAAAATTGCAACTCTATACAAGAAACGCTACGCTTAGTACAGATACGGCCTGAAAGTATGATTTAAACCTCCTCCTAAATTTATCGCAAGAGATAAATAAACAGACAGAGCAACATTAACATTTATTACTTACCTATTTATTTATAATCTATCTATTTAACAGGCCCTGTAGGTATTCCTGTCTGCGTGTGGCCAGTGCGGTTCAGTACGGGTTTAGTGGTCGTTATCAATACCACGGTGCGTGCCATCGACCGCAATCGATACCGCTCGGTGCAACACGTCGCTTACACAGCAAAGATGTCAGCTTAATCAGTATCAAAGCCTACAGCAGTCTGAAACCTACAAACATTCGATAAGACACAGACGCCTTAACAGGGCCTGAATGTCGTCTCGCAGTAATAGCAATAGTTCTCCTAGCCGATTTCGACCACGACGGCCAATCTCAACAGAGATCATCCAACTACGCAGGAGATAGTATAGTGCACAAGGGTGAGCGTAATACCCTGTGTATTACGAACTTTGTAAACCTTGCAGGTTTGTACGGAACCCTCGGTGCACTCACTGTTTCATCACTCTCAAAGTTCGGTGAGACGGCAATCCGACATGACCGGGGAGAGATCAGGCGTTGGACAAACGGCTTAACGTGCTTTCCGAGGAACGGGGGTGTAACACCGTCTCGCAGTGCCGATATTATCAATACCCGCTTAGATTAGCTCAGATAGTTTTTATTACGAAACTGACAGCGTTATCTAAGTGACTTTGTGTCAAAGGCGTTCCGTTAGGTGACCAGCGTGCGCATCTGTGTGCGTACTTCAATTTATTTGTTGCTATTAGTTGCCATTCTGCTCATAGGACTATTCTCTGGTGCAACACACCTCTCACGTTCGCGCTCAATCACTCAACTTCAGATACCTGCGATTAATCGTCTAGGTGAAACCTAAAATTTCCTCGGAATCAATTTCTATAGCTACCTACAACATGCTGGCATGTTAATCGGGGAACGCTACGAACAGATTTACAACTTGGGAGTTCCATACGCAAAGCTATATCGTGAGATTAGTGACGTTCTGATATTTTAAACACTTAAGGGGGTTAGGTAAACATTAGCAGTAAGAAGTTTTTGCATACTGCTGTAATGAATTCACCATGGTGAATTACAAGTTTCCAAAGATTAAAAATAATAACCGGAACTTGCCACCTGTTGACAAACAAAAAGTTTAACGCGGGAAACTTAAGCTCAGTTTCTTAATTTTCTAAATAGATTTTTCGAGGCGTAATAGTGAGGTGGAATTGTGTGACGACCGCTTGGTGCAGTGGTCCACAGGTCGGACTTCTAAAACCAAGGGTCGCGGGTTCGATCCCCACACAGTACAAGCATACGTGTGCATGAACATGTGAGTTTGTACTGGTCTGGGTGTTTTCTATGTATAATATGTATTTATAAAAAGTATTTAAGTATGTTTATCCGTTGTCTAGTACCCATAACACAAGTCTCGTAGCTTCATTTGGGACTAGAGAATTGGTGTGATTGTTGTGAAATATTTATTTATTTAATTATCATTATAATGTGTTACTGAAGGAAAACAATAGAGTAATATTAAGAAATAGACTAAACTCCATTTATTGAGTATTTAAATGTGAACCATCCTCGCATTTCAATGAGTTAGGTTAGGTTTGTTTATAAGTGGTAGTTTTGATGATTGTTATAAATGAAGATTAGGCTGTAATAATATGAAATATATAATATGGAGAATATAAGTCAGTTTAACTTTATCGGTATACTAAAGTTTTAAATTACTATAGGGCAGGTATTCAGCTGCTGATAAATTTAAAATTTATTATGCATATTTTATTCACAACCAGACTTTAAACAGCTTTAAACAGCTTGTAAAATTTGCTGGATAAAGAGATAAATATAATTGTATGATTAAACGAATTTACCTTAAGTGAAGGTCAACCAAATTTATATGATTCTCTTTATCCAAGCAATAGTAAGTGACTCCCTCCCTTGGAGGGTTGTTCATAAGAATTTGAACTAATTAAGTTTGTTGACAGGTGACAGAAGACGTCAGGTTCTGGTTATATTTTTTTAAGCTTTGGAAACTTGTGATTTGCCATGGCGTGATAAAGACATGCTGCTTATTAAATTTGCTGGACTTGCTAAATTATGATTGAACTTCACTTAAGGTGAGTTCGTTAATTCATACAAATTTATTTATTTATTTAAGCTTTATCGCACAACAAAACCATGTACAAAACGTGGAATTAACGCCGTAGGGCATTCTCTATCAGTCATACCTTTGGGCTAAGCAGAAATGATTAGAAATGTACCACATTGGTGTCTATTACGTCACACAACAAAGTAAGTGTAACATTATTCTGTGTCAGGATTCATTGTGCCTTGCTCTAAACCCGAACACGAGACAATATGTTATCATGTCGATTACATAGATGACACGATTTAACATGCATGTATAATTCATTTTATTTTTCTTGTTAAATTAAACAGTCCAGCATATTATTTCAGTAGTTACCTACTGCGTTAATTAACATTAGAATACGTTTTCATAAACACGGAGCCAGACTTGAGTTCAACTACCCGACATTATTCTTACACCGAACGTTATTGCCCATTTTTGTTTTCAAACATAGCATAAAAATAGCATATTTTCCCGCACCCCCTCGTTATAAATTACGTCGCTATCCCCTCGCTTATGTAATAAGCCAGTACATATTTAATGGCAATATGAGAATAATCATCTAGCGAAACAAAAACAATAAGCTTGTGAAAATAAAAAGCCGAAGTGAAAGGAAATTGCGAGTCGACCTACTAGTGCATTGAACAATCTAGAGCATGAGCTAAATAAATCGGCCGGATCATTTTAGCAACGAAAATACGGGATGTCCCACTGGATGCATGAGGTCCAATCCAAATATATATAATCTAAAAATACTCGTATAAGATAACATAATGCGCTTGCAGCATTATACTGTAAATGTCTGTAAGCAGAGATTTTCCTATTGAAAAATAGAAAGCTTAAATATGATGCAAGGAATCACGAAATATCAGGTTATTATTATAAATTGTCACTTATAATAATACAACTATGGTCTTAGTTGTCAGAGATGTGCGGAGCGCTTCCCAAGGCACCATTCTCTTAATGAAATTGTGCGTCGGGCCATGGTTTCTGTTAATGTTCCTTGTGTCCTGGAGCCACCTGGCCTGTCCCGCACGGATGGTAAGAGACCTGATGGCCTCACGTTAGTTCCTTGACGGAGAGGACGTTGTCTTTTATGGGACGCAACATGCGTTAGCACCTTTGCTGCGTCACATGTATGGAACACAGTTACATCAGCGGGTTCAGCGGCAGAAAACGCCGCCAAGTTAAAACATACTAAGTACGCTGCGCTGGAGTCCGAGTATGATTTTGTTCCAATTGCTGTGGAGACGGCTGGGCCCTGGGGTGATGAGGCACGCGAGCTATTCAAAGAGTTGGGACGACGTTTGAGGGATAAGGGTAACGATCCCCGCTCTGGGTCTTGGTTGGTTCAACAGGTTTCCATAGCTATTCAACGTGGTAATGCTGCTAGCATAATGGGAACCTTTGGATCGAGCGGGGCGCAGAGTGGGAATCTATTGTGGTAGTGACAAAGTGTTTAGCGGCTTTTAAAATGTTTATAAGGTATGACTATTTGTGTAAAAATTTACGATTTTAATTATTATTAATGTTATTGAGAATTTTAATGTATTTATTTCATTTCTGTTTAATTAATGATAATGTATAATTTTAATTTTAATTGCATGTATTCCAAATTGTATTTTATCTAAGGTTGTGTTGAAATGATCAGTGTAATTAAAGTCTTTTATGAAACTGTCATCGAATGATGTCACAAGCATAATACAACTTACTACTTACGTTGTCTAAACGGATATTTAATGACTCAAAAATCATCCAATTACAAATTCTATTTTAATATATCCGCTGTCACCCAACTTCCTTGACACGTTACATAGGTACCCAAAAAATAAATGGTAAATGGTCGGTCCTACGCTTCCCGCATCCAGAAGCTTCCCGCAACCTTCATCAGATCGTCCTGCCCACGGAACGTCGCCCGGCATGCGTTTGCCATTTGAGAACCTTTCCTTAGCTTAGCTTTTAATAATAGTCCTCCTGGCCGATTTCTACCACGGCGGCCAATCTCAACAGAGATCAGCCAACTACGCAGGAGATATTATAGTGCACAAGTGTGAGCGCAATACACAGGTGCACTCACTGTTCCATCACTCTCAAAGTTCGGTGAGACGGCAATCTGACATGACCGGAGAGAGATTAGGCGCAGGACCAACGGCTTAACGTGCTTTCCAAGGCACGGGGGTTTAACACCGCCAACTTCCCGACTCCGAACTGTTTTTAAGAAATTCATGACATCAAATCTCCGAAACAATTTTGGCTCGACCTGGGATTCGAACCCAGGACCTCTTGGATGTAAGGCAGAAACGTTGCCAATACACCAACGAGGCATTCAACAGCTTTTAATAATCATAATAACACAGGATACAGATCGCCCTTAATGTTCTTATTATAAAAGTAAAATAATAAATTTCACATGACTTGTTTGTTTTCCTTGGGCATTTTTTGGAGAAACATTTTTTTTAAAGCAGCCCGCCCGCCCCGCTTTGCAATAAATGACACGATATTGTTTTTAAATGTCATCGGCCTTTTTCTCACCTAGGGTCGGGCTATGTTTATTTTTAAATGTTAAAAATAAAGACTGCGGTTTTTGTTCTTGAACAATTTTTTTTTGTTTGTGTACAGGCTTTATAAACTTTTACGCTTGGTCACACTGTTTTTTTACATAACATAAAACCTAAATGTCACATTCATACGTTTTCCACTGAAAACGTATGAATGTGACATTTATGTTAAGACGATACTGCAAAGAAACATGCAGGACAATGCCGTGTGAACGGGGCCTAAGTAGGCACCTTAATTTTTCACGTATGGTTGTGGTCCTTTTGTGATTGATGATAACACAAACATAATTAAGTACGTATCGTGTTTATGTATGGGAGCCCTAAGAATGTTTGTTAAAACCTTCTTTGCATGTAAACTCAATCAACTACCTAATAATCAATTAACTACCTAATAAACTCAATTAATTATTAATGAGTATTATAATAATAGTAGTTTAAATTTGTGACATATAATAGACATATTATTTTGACATTTTATAGATATTATTTTGACATAGAATAAATACATTGTGACATTATAAAATGAATATTAAAACCATTTAATTTGTTAACACATGCACGCAATTTTTATATTATTTAGAAATATGTAATAAAATGTAATAATAGATCATACATGTAATAGATAATTAATATTTTGTACGCCTATAACGGCAAGACATAGTGAAACCATGCTGACATCTACATCACCATCTGTATAATGCCACATATGTCTATGAAATAAATGATTTGATTTGATTTACCTTCGTCAACTATATGAAGATAGTAGGTTAGCAGTGCGATGGAAATTGTACCTACTGTTATTTGCATCTCTTTTTTAACGTTCTCACTGATTTAGGACATAAATGACACGTGAATTAGGAACGGTTTGTGTTAGACAACTGCATTTAGTCGGTTGATACCATAGACATAGAATAGATAAGTATAGAGTATAAAGATTATGGTCGATACCTGAAGGCAGTTGTCCTGTTGCCGCCAATAAAGCAATGTACTCGATATGACGACCGGAAAGATTTGTCGATAAATTTAAATGCAACTAGCGGCCGCCCGTGACTTCGTCCGCGTTCAAGTTTAATCAAATGCTAGAATTTGGCCCAGTCTACTCGACGAGATCTTTGTATCGGTACCACAATCATATTTTAAACCCTTAAACCGAGAGACAGGCTGGTGGGAAAGGAATGCTTTTACAAATAGAGAATATGAATGTACGCTTTTTGAGCAGGAAAATGGTCGATAGCTACCGCTACCACCCCCTCCCTCCGGCGGTGTGGAAACTGCCTTACAGTTCCGACGGTCAGTAGGTGCAAGTTCAAATTGCTTGTTATCCAAACAGTGTAGTAGTTGGAAAGCAATTGTCAAGTTTGCTTGGGATCCTGATTGCCGGCATATTCTAAAATCAATTTCGAAACGCATACGTACGATGCGCCGCGCTATAGAGCGCAGATTACGTAGTAAAGACCTCACATGAAGTAGAGACCAATAAATACTTTATCTTGCTCCTTTTTTGCGGAGGAAATGCTTTAAGCATACCCGTTGCGTTGAGGTTAGCAACGAGTTATATGGGGCTCCCTTGTCCACAAAAACCTCCGCGATTCACCTATAAGTGGTGCGACGGAGTGGTGCATTTAAAGGGTTGGTCAATTGAGAGTTGCTTGTTGAAGCCATAATAATAAATTATTCGCATTCGTTATCGCATGCGCGCCTTCGCTGATAAGAGTGACCGGCATGCCACTCTATTGAGGTGGTCCAGAAGACGCGATATCCACTTATGAGCAAAGAATTTGGAAATTCCTGGATTCAACGGGACTAAGCAGTAGACTCTAAACATTAAGTCTAAATAGATAAAGCTCGAGTTGGCAATATAAAGGACCAATGTTAACAGGAAAATTAAAATATTTTTTGTGTCTAATTTTTTTGTCTAAAATATTTGCAGGCTGATGCTCTTCATCCAACGCAGATATAATAATTCGCACGCGCTCATGTAAGAGCAAAAAGGCGGATTAAAAAGAGATTACCTACGCCACAAACACGTGTAGCACAAAGGGCTTACTGATAATAACCAGGCGGTATACTCGCAATAAACGTAGTACCTACATAAGGTATTCTAGGTACTGCGTAATGTTACTGAAGTTGAGTAGGACCGATCAAAAGCAAACGCGACAGTTAGCGAACCTTGTCATTAAAAATAACACCAAGCTATCCACCCAAACATGTTTATAAAAGAGTTAACTAGTTCGTGTTGTCTACTAAGGTATAAATTCTTGTACATACTTATTGCCGTTGCATAACACGAACCCCTATCTGTTGTTCAAAAAAATTTATATCATCAGCCTTTTATTAAAAAATAATTTTAAAGCATTAAGTTTCACGTAAAAAAACATAGTTTACAATAAATATTTAGCATAGGTATTTATAACCATTTATTAACCACGAAAAATTTAATGTGCTTCCAACACCTATTTCCTTTTTCACTTCAACTAAGCTGTACAGTCTTAAAAATATATCCGACGACTGGGCAAAAGGTATCATTGACATTATCAAGATAAATACGCCAATAAATCCCCGGGCCTCCAGGTAACCGCACTCCGACTTTTATCTAATCCTGTGACAAGGTACATACAACAGTATATATTGTATGCAGTACTTATGTGGGTGTAAGCTAAACAAAACTTTTGCTATTAAAAATGTGACTTTGTTATAAGAGCCATATTACAACATTCTGACACCTAAGCAGCTTTTTGCCGAAGACTTGGACATGTCAATTTAAATATCGATGAGTCCATAGTTATCGATGAGTTAAGTCTAACTGACTTTATCAAACCCGATCCAAGAAGGCAATATATAGGGAAAGTGTTTATAATATGTGTATTGTAGTATATAACAACTTACCCGAGGAGCTCAAAAAACTTGAAGGAAATGTATTTAAGAAGAAGTTGGTTGACTGGTTGTTACAAGAGAATTTTTATAGTATTAAAGATTATTTTAAAATTGTCAAATAATGTGTTATGAATTGTTATTATTTTTTTTATTTTTTTATACAATATTGCTTTTACCTGACTTTAAAATGACATTGACAATTTAATTTTATGACATTATTATTGTAATTTTGACATTATTTGATTATTCAATTTAAACGGACCTATTTTTTTTTGAATTTTTAAAATTACTATTAATATTTGCACGCCTGCATGCAGGCTAAATACAGCATCAACCTATTTTTAAGACCTGCAGTTTGTAACTTGCATATTTTTGAGTATTCTAGCAAATAAATGTTTGATTTGATTTGATTTGATTTTCCTTTTTATCCGACTACGGCGAAGTAAAAAGGAGGGTTATGATTTTGACCGGTATGTATGTATGTTTGTTAAATATTTTAACAACCATGGCGTATAAAAAAAATAACCCCTATGAAGTTAATACAACTGTATATTTCCAAAAAACAGTAGCCACCAATTTTAAAATACACAAAACTCAATGAATATTCGGTCAATTGACTCCAATTTCTGATACATGACCGTGACGTCACGTTCTTGTATTCCCGCACAAAATCTATGGAGGCAGACCGTTTTGACAGATAATAATAATACTAATAAAACCATTTATTTCAGACACACATAGTCCATACAGTAAGAATAATAAAAAGTAGTTTAAAGTTATACACATGATAAATAAGCAACAAAGAAAATCCAGCCGAATCCACTGCATCAAGTAAGGGCAGTCTATCCGTCCTGCCACAACGCGCAGAGTCATCTAGCTTATTCTTAGATTAGATATTATGTCATGACTTTTCGCACTTTTATTTCTACTTTTCTTTTTCGCGCAAAGAAAGACTACTAACTGAATTGCACTATGACTCAGATCTCGTGGCAGTCATTTTATTTGCGGACCCTAAACGAATAAGGGAAGCTCTGTGAATGTATCGCTTCGAGATCTCTGATTTATGGGATTTGTATACCTACGAGTACATCACTCGAAAGTTAAATTAAAAATTTTATTGCTGTATTTAGTATTGTAGTCATAATAATAATAAATAATAATAAAGTTTATTGGTACAAATCAATCAACAAAGGCTTGTGTATGTGTGTGTGTGTGTGTGTGTGTGTGTGTTATTGTCTGTGTGTGAGAGTGTGTGTGTTTTGTAAGCGTGCAAGAGTGTGCAATGTGTTTGTAATTATGTGAGTGTATGTTCATTTGAGCGTTGTTTGGACTACAATTATTATTTATTTATTATTCTTTATAAGGAGGATATATTCAAGAGGTCCTCAGTTTCTACATATGTCATAGATATACGGGTTACGGCATTTGTGTAAAAAGATGACGTGTCACAAGTTTATTAAAAGTCATTAGATCAGAGAGAGTCATTAGAGATATTTTATGGTAGTTAACCTTAAAATATCTCAAACTGTACGGGTGGGCAGTATGTAAGGCTGACCATCTTTTTTGCTAAATAGCCCGAATAACAGGTGCATAAGATACGACAGTGTTTACCTTGACATTGATATTAATTAATTAATTAATTTCAATTAACGGCATTGTGACACGTGTGTCCAACGAGTGACGTCATAAGCTTATTTAATTTATTTGGTCAAAGGATTACCCCAACGAAAGGGCCTTTGTGGACTAAACAAGTTTCTGCGCCTGTGCACAGCATTCATTAGAGTATTTCGAACACAACCATTCGGCACATTGGCATGAAACAATGTCATTGTTAACAAAGACGTACAAAGCTAACAGTTCAATTGGGATATTCAAATATCCTCTTCAGAATTTATGCATGACAATAAGACTTTTAATTTAACTAGTGGACAGCAAAGCAGGCTTAATCCGATGGACGGACTCGAATATTCAATCAAAAATGAAAGTCCGTTGATTTGGAACATCGTTAGATCATATTTTGCGAGAACATGTGAAATACAGCATCAGAGGTGTTGTTCACGTCAAAAAGAGGAAATCCAAAATTACTTTTTTTCATTATGGAGATGGAATGGAGATAATAGTTACACATGGCCAATTACTCAAAGTGACATGTACTTTATACGAGTAGTCCACTATTGAACTGACAGAAAGCGCTACCACAACGTTTCTTAATCTTGTAAGTGAAGTACTACTATCAATTCATTCGTTTGGGTTCCATTACTATAAATAGATATATAAATAAAGCGGAATATACATTCGACATTTTCAATTGCCCTCAAGCTTTACGCTGCAAGTAAACCAACAAGAGTTTCTAGTAAAATATAAATAGCTTTAAAAGTAACAGTGGGGTGCAGCTCGGCTTTCCGTCTTACTACAGAAGTCTTACTGGTTTATCCAGTGGCTCATTTTTTTGTACATGTTTAATTGTGTTGCATGCTTAGCACTAAATACCCTGTTTTAAACACTGTCCAAGTTAGAAAATCAAGACCCCTACTTTCTGTAGAGTTCAACATCAGAAATTACATCGATTTGACAATTTATGCTAACCTAGCGCTTTAGTATGGTAAGTACCATTTATTTATTTGTTTACTTAAAAAAGATTTTACAAAGATTTATTACATTATAACGCTGAAAAAGAATAAATTAATTACTTACTATTATCATATTTTCATGTCCGCCATTTTCCTGCCGTTTGACATATGTCAAAACACGTTCCGTTTCAGAAACTTATTTTGAATCGAAATTATTTTTAATTTTCTTCCGAGAATTAAAAACAATGCTACCTGCTTAAAACGAAATTTTTGTAGAAATTTAATGAATGCTGAGTGAATGAGTGATAGAACGTGGTTAACTAAACACTGTCAAAAAATCGTCCCGTCCGTAGTACGAAATGCTAAATCCTGGTACATGCCCTGCCCAATATTTTAGACAGTGATTATGTTATCACAATATGGAACATTGTTTTTCCGTGCTTTTGTAGTAGCACTGTTAATGTTTGATCCGATTACAGGCAGTAGAATGAAACGCATATATTCTCGACTCTGTGTCCTAGAAGATATAGATATCTAAATGATCCTAGTTGAAGACTGTACCTCTCGTGCATGCTCTCGCAGCATAGTTTGATGCAACTTGCATTATTTTACTATATATCTGTGTATTGTGTAGGGTATTGCCATGAGATATCGGCATCGGTTTGGCTAATATGACCGCAAACATGCCTTGAATGCCGATCATATTGCAGGAGAAACATATTCGTAAGAATAAAACGTACATCGAGTTATTTAAAAATTGAAACGCGATAAGCCTTTAGTAATAGATGTGTGTTTAAGATTTTAATTTAGGATTCCCATTAAGATGTCTGGAGATTTTAACTCTGAGAAAATCCGTGTTAAATCCCAGTTTTTTATCGTCTAAAACTCAGTGAATTGCCAAGTGTAGTACATTTAATCTGTAGATGACACTCGATTTGTTTTGCTTGTGCTACTTCACGTTTCAAAAAGGATTAATAGCCAAACAAACGAAACATACTCTTCTTCTTCTTTCTTTAAATGTTACAAAGACCCATTATATTTGTTTTTCAAAATAAACTAGTACCCAGCCTAATAATAATATGGAACTAAAAATTCACAAATGTACCCGTAATAATGACCCACCAAGTCTCATCTGCTCTTGTGAAAAAATTACTAAAGTTGATGTAGCTAAGTATCTTGGTATAATGATTGACCAGCGTTTATCTTGGCATGCCCAAATAGAAATGACAATGAGCCGGATACGTAAAATGATGTGGACGTTCAAAATCTTGCGCCATGTCACCTCTGAGAATCTTTTGAAGCAAATTTATGTCTCACTGGTTCAATCCGTTTTGACGTATTGTCTTCCAGTGTGGGGGGGCGCTGATAAAACAAAATTTTTGGATTTAGAAAGGACACAAAGAGCGCTTATTAAGACTATGTTCTTCAAACCTTCTCGGTTCCGTACTGAAAAATTATACCATATGTCGGAGCTCCTAACAGTACGAAAATTATTTGTTTTGCAAGTAATTTTAAGAACGCATAAAGTCCTTCCATTTGACCCTAAACTACTAAGTAGAAGAAGAACTTACAAAATAATAAACGTTTCGATAGTAAGGTCTTATTTTGCAGAGAGACAGTTTACTAGGCAGTCGGCTCATCTTTATAACACCATTAATAAAAATCTGAATATATACCCTCAAACTCTCTTTGAGTGTAAAACCAGGGTCACTAACTGGTTAAAAAGCAAAAATTATGATGAAATTGAGGACCTGATCAAAATAACCAAGTAGTACATTTGTTAGCCGGAAAGGAATATTGAATGTCCACCAGTTAGTGGTAGGTCTCTTTATAGAGATCTACTGATCCCAAGATAAGCTATGCTTAGCATTATAAGCTAGCTATAGGCTAACAACAACAACAACAGTAAACAATAGTCAATAATTAAATAAATAACAATTTCATGCAAAACCATTTACACACGCACACACACACACACACACACATACACGCACATATAAACACACATATAAAAGATGCATAATATATTTCCACTGTAATAAATAACTTTAATTATAATTACTACTAAATAAAACAAATTGTTACTGGTGACTAAAAAATAAAAATAAAAAGTGTATAAAAAAAGTGTGTTAAATTAAAATAAATTAAATTAAATTAAATTACTGATATATCCATTGTTATGGAAGAGATGATGCTCCTCACACAAGCTTGTCGTAGCTTAAAAGGAGCTTCTAACCAAAGTGATGTATTTATTTTTAAGTTGATGAAATAAATTATTTGTATTTGTATTTGTATAGGTGACAAATTGCAGTTTAATTACACAGTTACTACTGTTCGACATATTGAAACCATATACCGAGCATGCTTACCACATACAAATCAGTTTATTCTAAAAACAAGAAATACAAGACTTACAATAAAAAAAAAACAAAAATGAGCAAATATAATGGAGAAGACATACACTTTAAATTGGTTGGATATCTTTAAGACCAGCTCAATACCTACTGTAGAAGTGACAAAAGCATGCTATCTAGCTGGTTAAAGCGTTTTACAACCATCTGAATAACCTCAACTAACGGGTAACACTAGTTACTAGGTAATATGAGTTTAAGGTCACCCAAAAAATAAGGTGTTAGTTAATTTGCCACCAACATAGCTGCAAAGTGACTCTTTAAAGCGTTATATTTTAAGTACCTACGTCATCAAGTTAATAGAAACCTACTCACCTATCAAATGTTGCTTGTGTCAGATTAGATTTACATATATTCTATATAATTTACAGGGTGGAATGTGTTTAATTCTCTCTGAACTGGGTCAGCGAGGATGTCGCGAATTTCATTGTGAGCGAACATCGGTGAACCTGTTAAACGAACTATTTTGGGGATCTGCATCTGAAAATAGACAAATCAGAACCTATTTGTGATTGGATCTATTTCTGCATTTCTGATTACCGCGAGATTTGGTTGGAGTCGTGATTAATTGCTTACTTTTCTATCAACTACTTGTGCCTACATACGAGCAAACCTTTTTTACTAAGTAAATAATAGTTTGATATTGTTTTAAGTCACAAATTTCAAAACCTGATTCATATTGACGCTCAAAATAAAAATTAATGAATTATGAAGTCAGAAAGACTACTTTTAATTTGTCAGTAAATCTTGGAATATTCACATGTCTATGAGAATTTTCGAATTTTCCAATGCGATAAAAACCAAATTAAATAAACCTATTTCGACAATCAACAGACGGATAGCGTCACACTGTTTACATAACTGATGATTAATTTAGCCGTCGATTTCTGGGATGAAGTACACAAGTAATCGGTTTTTGAGTATGATTAATTGCCTTCATTAATTTATTCACTGAATTTTACAGCTTTGCTAGCACAAATTGCGATTGATCAATTTAAAAGTTAAGATCAGTTCAATGTAGAATTAATCAATTGTCCGAGGCAGGGATTGTAAAAAAATATTTCTATTAATATTTGAAGGGATTTTTATTTATTATTTCATTTAACATTTGCAGTGATTGTTTTTTTGCGTTTGTAACAAATACTAGATATTTCGAAGACTAAAAAATCACATTGTTTCATTAAAAAAAATACAGTAGTCTTAAGTGATATTGCAGCTGGGGCGAGAAGCGGGTCGAATATAATTTCTAATGCCTGAAACATCCCGTACGTCTACTAGAGTAAACAAGATATAATTTAAGAGAGTTAGTAGATGTAGCGTAGTATTTTTTTTTTTAAATATTTTTCGACATAAATCAATCTTATCATCAAAACCTTCTTAACTGCATTTTAGGTACATAGTTAGAGTTTTCGCTGAGTCAGGCGTTGTTGAGACGAACTCGAAATTGTGTCGATGAAGCTTTTCTTCCAAACCGATCGACCGATCCGTGATATTTTCCTTGATTTTAGAGGTAGGCTTACCTTACAAAAAACGGATTATTTCATATTTTTAAATGGCTTATCAAGCAGTAATTACAAATATTTAATAATGCTGCTTTTTATAAACAATAGCGTTATAATGTAGATAGCGCTATAAAATAAAAGGTCACACATTAAATATAATTTATAGAGGCAGGATTATGCCTCATTCATTCGCTCTTTAAGCGCTCTTAAACAACCTCTAAATAAGGCAAGAAACCTTATTTAGAGGTTCGTTTAATCCATTCTGTTCAACGTCCAACGCTGTATAAGTATATAGATTCTATGCAATTTTACACAATTTTTAGGGTTCCGTACCTCAAAAGAAAAAAACGGAACCCTTATAAGATCACTTTGTTGTCCGTCCGTCCGTCCGTCGTCCGTCCGTCCGTCCGTCCGTCCGTCCGTCTGTCAAGACCGTTTTTCTCACGAACGCGTGGAGGTATCAAACTGAAATTTCTATATGATACTTAGGTCTACTGTCCCTGGAAGCTGTAGAAAAATCAACCTTCTAAGCCAACGCAATCAAAAGATACAGCCATTTAGGCCGCAAATTTCCGCAAATTTTCGAAACTCGCACGGTAATCAAAACCTACAGGGTACTTCCCGTAAACTTAGAATCTTGAAATTTAGTACGAAGTCACGTCTTATAGTACAGATATAGGAAAAATTACGAAAACCGTAAATTTTCAGTTTCATCATATAAAAAAAATATTTTTGAAAAATATTTTTAACAATTTTGAAAATTTCAAAGTTACTACTCCTTATCTACAGGTTTGTACGGAACCCTCGGTGCGCGAGTCCAACTCGCACTTGACCGGTTTTTATGTTAGTAAAAAGCCCCGTGCTAATACAACCTTATGACAAAAAATATTTATTGTTCCAGCCAGAATTTTTCCGGCCCGTAATTTTCAAATGCAATATTTTCATATTTCAAAAGATATAAAATGTATGAAGACAAAGAGGTCGGTTGAAAAAGTTTTACGCATGGCTTTGTGGAACATTTTTGACGATTATGTAGATTAGCTGTAATATGGAGTGGAAATGGATGTGTCTCGAATATGGATGGATGTTTTGAAATATGTTAACATTTTTCGTCACGCACATCTTTTGTTTCACAACAATTGTAATTTTCTATATTTTGACGCAAATGAAGCATTAGAAGTATAATTTCGGTGGATGGAATAAAAAACATTGATGTTACAGAATCGTAAATCCATCATTTTCCATCCATTCCGCCGTTCTACTTATTTTCATACCTGTGTAAGGTTTGACAATAAAACTAATTTACAAAATTATTTTTTGCAGTATGTAACGTCCGTTTCACTGGTCAGTTAAAAGGTTTATGTTGTTAGTTAGTAGTTAATAATACGAGTAATAATAATAGTAAATTGTTTCAACGAACACACCAATAACCTAGCCCTCTAAGCGTTAGCTTGTGCTATGGTGACTAGGATAACGGATAGAAATACTTAAATTCATTTATAAACACCCATGACTCAGGTACAAATTTTCGTGCTCATCACATAAACATTTACCCCTAGCAGGATTTGAACCGCGGCAGCCGGTTTTGCATTCTGCTACTAAGACCACTAGACCAAAGCTATCCTCAAAATAAAACTTGTTTACAAAATTAGTGTTTGCAGTATGTAACGTCCGTTTCACTGGTCCATTAAAATGTTTATGTTGTTAGTTAGTAGTTGCATGAGCGAGTTCACAAATACCTTCCAGTATATCGGATCCAGTAAAACGTATCCAGTATACTGGATCGATTCAGTACTGCGACGTGAAGTATGAATACTAGCTCCAGTAGCGACGGATCCGTTAAAATGGATCCTGTAAAATGGACGTATATGTCAATGCGCCGTAGTACGTTTATACTTGCGGATGATATTCTATGCGTGTGATTTCCACTAATCGTATTAGTCCACATGAAGAAAAGTTCTTCACTGATCAATTAACCTCATAAATGAGAATCAAATGTAAAAACAAGTACAAAGGGATTTTTTTTCAACAAGCTTTTATGATCAAATTGTGCACTGTCATCGACACTAAACGTGTATACAAAATTTTGATTAAAATTATCTTGCAAGATTTAATTACAGACACGGGACGGTGAAGATTAATAAAAGCTTATACAAATAATAAAATCTCCCCAAAAGGTTTTACATAATGTAACATAATTTTCATAAAACGATAACTTGTAAGCGTTGCACAGCTTACACACAGCGTCTGACAACGTGAAATATCTGACACCCGTTATAATCGTGAAGTTTCTCGAAAAGTCGGCGTCTATGCGCATTTATCACTGCCGCAATTTATTATTAAGGCTTTGAGGGTAACCATGATATCTCCTCGCAGCAATGAGCAGCTGTGATCTTTTGCAATGCAATCTCGAGCCCGCAAATTGTCATTTGCTTTTGTTGAGACCCCAACGAAAAAGTTTGGTTTTAATTTTGACTCCTATTCTGTTTGTGTATCTGTGGCATTGTAACTCTCAGACGCATTAATCGATTTCAGTGCGATATTTGACGTGACAACGTCTTATAAATTGGTTTGCCGGGTGACACTTCAAGAAACTGCGTTACGCTCCGCTCACGTTATGCGCTCACAATGAGAGCGAGTGAGAGGCACGCGTCCCTTCGACTCGGGCATGGTTAGCCCGCCTAAGAGCGAGTGAGACAGACATAAAAAGTGAAAGGCACGCGTCCCTTCGACTCGGGCATGGTTAGCCCGCCTAAGAGCGAGTGAGATAGACATAAAAAGTGAAAGACACGCGTCCCTTCTACTCGAGCACAGTTAACCCGCCTAAGAGCGAGAGAGACAGAGCGAGAGAGAGAGTGAGAGAGATAGGCATACACACCGGTTCATGTTATACGAATGAATATTCACATTAAAATTATTTTACCACTCAAAGTCGTTGTCACGTAAAACTTTCGCCCGTATACCGACTTTACAGGCAACCAATTTTTTTTTTAACATTTTTATCAGCACTTACATACAGATTCTATTCGTCCTGTATTTGGTTATAAGTCTTTGCAAATCATAGAACGAGTATTTTATCTGTTGGTAAGGATTTTCTTTAAAATCCTTGCATCTTAAGCACTTAAGTTTTATTACTAATTAATGTTATTTATGTATCAGCTAAAAAGGCTAATTACTTAAAGAGGTTTCTTTTTGCAGATGGAAATAAATGTATTACAAATAATAAAACAAGACTGTGGAAATTACGTAATTTGATTATACTTATAAAAATGGTTTCAACCATACCTATACTTGTATAATACTGCTATTTTCTCGTAAGACGTCATGGTTACTACCCGTTAAGTTACATCTGCGGCGGGCTTTGTAATTTAAAGCATGTTCTCGTAACTAATGTATCTCATTTTCTTGAGACACATACATTTGGAATGAGGCTTTAAGGGGTAAGTAATTGTCTATGCCCTTGGAATGAACGAAATTGTAAACAACCTTGCTTTTCTTTAAAAATAAGCAGGCAGCGAGGCACAAAAATTAAAAAAAATCAAATAAAAATATTAGTTTAAAAACTAAAAAAACACGCTTTTATTGCTAACTAAAAAAGAAAAAATAATTTATGAGTACACGGAATTTATATCATAGCAGAGTATGAAGCGTGGGGTGTACTTTATGACGTTTTCATACTTCTCTTTTTATAGTTGCCAATAATAGGATGATTTTCACATACTACTATACCAAGCACCCCACGCTTTTTACTCTACTGTAATATAAATTCCGTGTACTCAGAAATTATTTTCTCTTTTTTAGTTAGCAATTAAAAGCGTGATTATTTAGTTTTTTAATTTATTTTTATTTTTTTAGTAAATAAGGATAATGGAAAACTCTTATTAAATTATTGCATTGTCATCGGTACTTAATGCGTGTGCAAAGTTTCAAATTAATCCGATTTCTGAAAGTTGTAAAAATTGAGCTCAAAAATTCCGTTACACACATACATACACCCCGATCTAATAAAAACGCGTTAAAAAGGATATTACGCAATCTGCTAGCTAGAACGTATCAGCAAGGAACTGTATATTCTCTGCTTGGCCCTATGGTTGACTGGTAGAGGATGCATCCGGCATTAAGTCCGCCACTGTACACAAGTTTGTGCAGAAGTTTTTTTAAATAAAATAAATAAATAAAAACTTGGTATACTAACTTCTATGGTACTTAATTAAATACTCAAACACAAATTATAAGAAAGCTAAAGAAAGTAATAATCTCATTTTATTTTTATACCTCTTATTTACGTTTAAATGATTTCTATTTTCCTAAGTGTTCATTGTAAAAAAATAAAGGAAAACATCCTCGGGCATTGCAAAAATACTTTCAAAGCAAATCTCTGTTAACAGCTTCCTTCCTATCCCATTCCATAAGCTGACATTCCAATTTTACTCTGCCCGCTTTATAAAAGGGAACTATTGATAGGCCCTTGAAGCTAACGTAACGGTAAGTAGTGAGCATAATAACGCCATTAATATCTTCTGCTCGTGACGTTTTGAGCGGAAAGCTGATCTATTTTCCCTCTATCTAGTTTTGGATCCCGGTTTGAGTTACGCACACTTTGAAGCGATTTCAACAATTTGTCTTCGTATGAGGACATTTGTGCTTACAGGAGCTAGAATATTAGCACAATACCATGCCGATAAAATGGAATTGATTGTTTGATCATTTTGTTACGTAAGATGATATAAATATTAGTAAATATACAACAACATTACATACATTGATCTGACTCCGTGGTAAGTAGCTAAAGCACTTGTGTTACAGATATCAGAATCAACAGCGGTATTACAAATAAACTTAAATAAATACATATAACAGCCACAGCAGTACAAACAGACATGTTCATGCACACAATTGTTTGTGCAGTGCGGGGATGATCAAAGATAATATTCAATTTGAGTTTTTACATGATGGATACTAAGTATTCAGATTTCTAGATGTCGACTGTAAACGTTGGTTAACTGTTATTTGCAGTAACATATTTTATTTTGAGCATTGCCCACAATTGTTGATTTATCCTAATTATTACTCATCTCATCTCATCTCATCAGCCTATATAAGTCCCACTGCTGGGCACAGGCCTCACCTCAACTATGAGGTGGTCCGAGCCATACTCCACCACGCGGGCTCAGTGCGGATTGGTGGAGGGGTTGTGTGTAAGGTAAGTGACCAACCTTACTGTCAGATGTTATCAAGCCGCCCGGGGGCCTCTGACTAGGCTTAACGACTAATATCTATCGATATTGTTACGTTCTAGGGGTGTGGGATCTAGATTGAAATGCACTTCTAAACCGATGAAGTAGAGTAGGATTTATTGTACACACTTTACGTTACAACACTTAGTACACAAACACTTATATCGCACTCCAAAATCTTCTTGTCGCAGTTTTCGCTTCGATGTTTACTCGTCGCTTTCCCGAATTAAACTCAAACTCGGTCGCATTCCCGGGCTCCTTATATACCGGCCGTCAAGGACTCCCGAATATTCGGTAGGTACCTACTACCCAGTACGAGACTGTTCGGGATCCTTCCAAATGCCGTCTTGCCTAGCCTAGACCTTTCTCGAATCATAGTGCTATCCTCGTCTTGTGCTGTCTCGTTCAAACCTTTCTGGAATGTTCTTAGTATAGCTGCCTCTCTCTAATCGTGCTATCTCTTTCACTCCTACTGAAAATTACGTCATATACTGAAGTGGGCTTCAAAGGCCCATAAGGGGTCCTGAAAACGCCTGAAAACGGGTTTTCAGGTTATGGCGTCATCTGATAGAGGGTGGCCTGAAACGGACTGAAAACATGTTTCAGGCGCCTGAAAACAACGGCAACTTGGGTGAAATTTCGATAAACTAGTATGTGTTAGAGCACTCTCTGAAACGGCCTGAAATGGTATTTCAGCCTGCTGAAAACGCCTCCAAGGCATGGAAAAACACGATCAAAGTTTTAGCACTAGCCTACCGGCGTAACACTACCCCCTCCTTAGACATGCTCGTCCCGAGCATCATTCGTTCCATGGTACTTGGCCAACCGATCAACATGAACAATCTTACAGGGGCTACGTGCGTTGCGCTGTATCCGATAAGTGACGTCGTTGATCCTTGTGACTACTTTGTACGGCCCTTCCCAACTCGGCGACAATTTTGGTGACTTTCCTTTTCGACGCATAGGGTTATGTAGCCACACGAATGATCCTTCCTCAAACCTCGTCTGGTTAGACTTCCGGTCGTATCTGGTCTTCACCTTCTCGCTGGCCTGCAATCCATGTTCACGAACATGCCTGTGAACGTCATCAAGCCGGTTTCGCAGTTCACTTGCATACTCCGAAACCGTCTTTGGTGCATCTGGAGGACGTCCGGTCAGAAGGTCTGCAGGTAAACGTAGTTTCTCTTCCAAAATTAGCACACGCAGGAGTTACGGCCGTGCTTTCATGAACTGCTGTCCGATATGCCATTAAAAAGAGCGGAATATGCCTGTCCCAATCCTTTTGATGGTTGTCAACTACTTTGGCCAAATGTCGTTCCAGAGTCTGATTGAATCTCTCAACCATTCCGTCTGACTGTGGGTGATAGGCCGTAGTCCGAGTTTTATGAATTCCCATGACTCGGCAAGTCTCCTGAAACACCAGAGACTCAAAATTTCTTCCCTGATCACTGTGGATCTCAAGAGGCACACCATACCGACAAAACACTTCAGTCACTACAGTTTCCGCTACTGTGACTGCCTCTTGATTCGGAATGGCAAATACCTCAGGCCATTTGGTGAAATAGTCCATGACCACCAGGATGTACTTGTTTCCACGGTCAGAGGTCGGGAACGGGCCTGCGACGTCTAAAGCAATTCTTTCCCAAGGCGCTCCCACGTTGTAAACTTTAAGCGCACCTCTACTACGTGTATGTGGTCCCTTAACTGACGAACAGCTAGTACATTTCCTACACCAGTCTTCCACGTCGTCCCGACAGTTTATCCAGTAAAAACGTTGCCGAATCTTCATCAGAGTCCTTTTTACTCCTAGGTGTCCACCGGAAGCGCCGTCGTGAAAGGATCTTAAAACATCGCTAACTCTCTTTCTTGGTACAACCACTTGAAGATGAGCATCCTTTCCGTTTTCTGACTCCCATTTCCTGCACAGTACGCCATTGTGCATAACCAGACTTTCCCATTGCGCCCAGTAGCTCTTTGTCACGGTACTCATCGGAGCTACCTCACACCACCTTGGTTTGGGCGCCCCAGCGTTGATCCAATCGTAAATGGGCTTTACATCGCAATCTTCCTGTTGTGCTTCTTGCATTGCTTCATCACTCCATTCTTCGCTAACAGTGTCTGTCCTCAACATCTTCACGCAGTCCTTACCCTCTTGCCTTAAACAGTGTTTGCAATCATCAGGACAAGGTCTTCGAGAGAGGGCATCTGCGTTGCCATGTGACTTTCCACTGCGATGTTCGATGACAAAGTCATATTCCTGCAGTTGTTCGATCCAGCGTGCCACCTGACCCTCAGGGTTCTTAAACTCTAACAACCACTTTAGAGCAGCGTGGTCAGTTCTTATTCGGAACTTGCGTCCAAGCAGGTATTTACTAAAATGCTGCAGAGTTTTGACGACTGCCAGCAATTCTCTCCTAGTGACGCAGTAGTTTCTCTCCGGCTTCGATAGCGACTTGCTAAAATAGGCGATCACAACTTCCTGATCACCCTTCTTCTGTGACAAGACTCCTCCAATGCCAGTATTGCTTGCATCAGTGTCAACAACAAACTCGTTCTCTGGGTCTGGATATCCCAAAATCGGTGTTTCACAAAGTCTCTGTTTGAGGTCTGAGAAAGCTGCTGCACACTGATCATCCCAGTTGAATTGTCTTTTCTCTTCTGTCAGCTGGTGCAAAGGCTTTGCTATATCTGAGAAGTTCTTTACAAATCGTCGGTAGTACGAGCAAAGTCCCAAGAAGGCACGTACTGCTGTCTTGTCTTTCGGTGTCGGCCAGTCCTTAACTGCACTTATCTTCACAGGGTCTGTCTGGATGCCATCTGATGAAATCACATGTCCCAAGTAGTTAACCTTGCGCTTGAAGAATGAGCATTTCTTCGGACTTAGTTTTAAGTTAGCATCGCGCAACTTGGACAAAACTTGTTCCAGCTTCTTGAGGTGGTCATCAAAATCTTTGCCTACAATTATGATGTCATCCAGATACACTAGGCACGTATCGACCAGGAGACCAGCCAGTATTTGCTCCATCAACCGCTCAAACGTTGCTGGTGCGTTGCACAATCCAAACGGCATTACATTAAACTGCCAAAGTCCTTTACCGGTTGAAAAGGCTGTTTTCTCTTTGTCCTTGTCTTTTATTTCCACTTGCCAATAGCCACTTTTCAAATCCAACGTGGAAAACCATTTCATTCCATGCAGAGTGTCCAAAGTGTCATCTATCCTAGGCAATGGATAACTGTCTTTCTTAGTCACATCGTTGAGTCGACGATAGTCTACGCAAAATCTCATGGTTCCATCCTTCTTTTTCACCAAGACTACTGGAGAACACCAAGGACTTGTCGACGGTTCTATCACTTTATCTCTCCTCATTTCCTTGATCATGTCTTCCACTTCTTTCTCTCGAGCTACTGGAACTCGCCGCGGTCGTTGTCGAATAGGCATGACATCTCCGGTGTCGATCTCGTGCTGCACTACTCCAGTTCTCCCGATATCACTGTCATGTGCAGAAAAGACGCTCCTAGCGCTTTAGCAAATTACGTGCCTTAAGAAGTTCTTC